>JAGIQG010000011.1:35871047-36410366 GCA_024679065.1 Sphyrna mokarran
TTGCCAATGCATCTAACTGGCATGTCTTCTGGACTCTGGGAGGAAACCAGAGCACCTGGAGGAAACCCATGCAGACACGGGGGAACGTGCACACTCACACAGACAATGACCCAAACCAGGAATCGAATCCACGTCCCAACCACTGTGAGACAGCAGTGCGAGCCACTGTGTCACTGTGATGCAGCATTAATTAAAAACAAAACCAGACAGAGAATTGTTCAACTGACTATTGAAGCAAAATGTAAGTGAAGCAATACGTTATCGATGAGGAAGCAATGTGTTTTGTGTAAATATGTAAGGAAGTAGATTACATACTTGATGTTGGGGAGAAACTTATTCACGGAAGTTGCTGATATCAATGAAAAACACTGAAGATCAAAGCAGACCATGCAAGTTGCATACTATACGCTGCCTGTCTTCAGGAAATCCATGTTGGTTTTCCACACAAATACCTCCTCCTATCCGGCCATATTCTGCCTGCACACAACCAGTTTTGTGTAGATTACATTCCATGAATCACAAGTGTGACATCATGTGGGGATTGAACTTCAGTGCAAAAATGATTTCAATCACATTGAATTTTTTGCTAAATACAAATGTAATCCTGATATCTTGTGCAATTTACACAGTTCAAAGTTTCAGTTAAATTAAGATAGTGCCTGAAGTCAATTGGTACTGAAATTTAACCCGATTAATCCTTCATGTGCTTTAATACTTTTAAATGGAATTTTTATGACTCTTTCTACCTACGTATTATTAATATCATCAAGGCAATCTGAAGACATGCATAATAGTTCATCAATTTGCAGCTTCTACACTCTGACCTTGAAAAATAATTTCACCCTAAGACAAATACCTCTACACGTCACTTAAAATGGATAACTTCTTTCCGGATCGTAATCATAAAAGTTTGTGGGCGGATTTTTAGAATCACAAAATCTCTAAAGTGCAAGAGCAATCCATTCAGCCCATCAAATTTGCACTGTCCCTCCAGAAAAGCACTTTACCAAAGCCCATTTGCCCATGCTATACTCACAACCCCATGCATTTACCACAGCTAATCCACCCACCCAGTCTACACATCTATTGGACACTAAGGGGCAGTTTTGCATGGCCAATCCATCTAATCTGCACATTTTTGGACTGTGGGAGGAAACTGGAGCACTCAGATGCAGGCAAATCTAAGAGAATGTGCAGACTCCACACTGACAGTGACCTAAGCCAGAAATTGAACCTAGCCCCTGGCAATGTGAGGCAGCAACACTAACCACTGTGCCATCATGCTACCAATAAAAATATTTCACATAATTTCTTTTAATGATCCCAAACTTCTGCACAAATTTTTATGTATTTAATTGATTTTTAAATTATTTTATGTATTGTCTTAGGTGCTTTCAGCACAGCAATCAAAATAAATAAATCTCAAGTTTGTCTCTCAATGCCCCTCCAGCCAAACAAGTAGACACATTGAGATACATGGAAAAGATTCAGTGTTTGAGAGAAATGGATCAATATGAGCAATCTCATAGAACCTGAAAATAAAGGCAGGCTGTAGGCATTAATAAAGCAAAACCATTTATTATCTGTGCAATAATTATTTTTGGGAATCTTTTTGGGAATTAGAATTCAATCACTAAATAGATAGAACCATGTCTTTAAACCACCAACAGCCAACAACTTCTATTTTTTTTTAATGTCACCTTTTCGCTTTATTTGACAATCTTTAAATTTTACTCCTAACATTTCTTCAGATGAGGAATTGTAATAAAGGAAAAAGGAATGAATCTGCTCCAATATTAGAGCCAACATGTGACTTTCAATAGGTAACTAATCAGGGTGGATTTTCTGCACCAATATCTTGTATAAATGAGAAGTTTTATATGGTGGTTCTGTTTTCAGTTGTATTGTTTATGGTAAAATGGAATGGTAGAGAGGGACATTGAATTTCCTGTTAGTTCTGCCAGAAGAAAAGCCGATACAACCAGGGGGTCAGGTCATGTCCTATTGAAACCCAAGTTCCATCTTTCACACTGAAACATAAAAGAAAGAGTAATTGTTCTAGCTATTTGCAAAATTGCTCAGAAACCTGGACAAAGTGACAGATAGAGTCCTGGAGCGAAAGACAGAAAACCAGCAGCTGTTGTGAACAGCAGGGGAAAAGGCTGTTCTCTGTTAGCTTCCAGGTAAAATGCAGGTGAAAAACACAATTTCTGATCAAAGAGATGTAAAATTCAACCTGGAAGAAGGAGTCACTGGATTAGCCTGGCTCCTGGAAGTAAATTTAGTGATTTCCAGAAAACTAAGGGAAATGTTTTATGAAGGACATGAAATGTAAGAACTCTGTGAAATGGAGAAGATAAATTCTGTTGGAATATAGGATTAACTTTGGACTGATTCCTGTAAAGACTGCAATTCTACAGAGCGTGTAATGTAATATGTAAATGAAATGTGTATTTTGAATGTGAAGGGCAATCTCATTTCTGCAGTTTAATGTATCAATTTCCTACTAAGTAATGTCTGCTTTTATTGTGTTTCTTACAGTAAAAGTCTTAAAATATCAAATTGTTATGTGATTCTTGAAGTCAGTCACTGGGAATTCATATCTTTATTTAGAAGTTAGTGGTCTTTATGGGGATTGTAATAGTTGGGGACTCTTGGAGGACACAAATCCAGAGGCTGGAAATTAATTCTGGAATTTTCTAGAGTTTAGAGGAACAGGATTTCACAAGTACAATTGTTGTATTCACGTGTACTTTTACTGTATTCATTGCCCCCATGCAGATTTCCTTTTCTCCCACCCTCTGTTTTTTTCCCCATGCTGGCTCCATCCTCTTGGCACTGTTCCTGGCACAGTAATGGTGTCTGGTGGGCAGTGCCAGGATAGCACTTGCAATGCTATCTTGGCAGTGGCCACAGGCATCCTGCTCAACACTGCCACTGACCACCTAGGGAGTTTAATGGCTTCTGATTATCCCAGGCAGGCCCACACATCTCCCCTATTGGTGGGGACCATATATGATTCTCATGAGGAAGAACCTAGGCCAATAAGTAGAACAGGATAAGTGAGCCTGGACAATAGTGTCTGGGACTCATTAATAATATGCAAAGGGTGCAAAGCTGATCTCGCCAGCAAAACAGTGCCAGCACAATCTGGGGAGGCAAAAAAATGAGGAGCAAACCTAATATTTCACCTTGCACTGGATCTTACCACTTTGCTGCACCAAAACTTGGGTTTGATGAGGCCATAAGATCACAGCCATTGCATCTGTGAATGATTTGCACGAGTTAACAAAGATTAACTTGAATGTGGTGATTGAGAGATAGGACTAGATTTAAAAATAGGGGCTAAAAAGGCAGAAGTCATTGAAGTATTGATTCCACACCTGAATCTTGAAGAAGAAAAGAGCAATCCTGACAGCATGGAGGTTGATTTATTTAGAATTCAGTTGCAAATAAGGCAACTGGAATTTGATAAAGAGGGAGAAATGATAATCTTCAATTTCAAGGGTATGAGAGGAAAAAGAAAGAAAAAAGGGAAAGAGGAAACGTAAATTTTAGTTTCAAAGAAAAAGCAAAAAGGAAATATTAGAAAGGAAGAGGCTTGAATTCCTCAGGGAAAAGAAATGTGGGAATTTGATCTTGGCAAAGAGAAGTTGGATTACGTAAGCAGCGTGTGGCAGAAAGATTGAATGAAAAATCAGATTTAACTTCTCATTTTGATATTGCAAGATGGATTTGCTCAGTGCCGAAATTTACTGCGGAAAGGGTTGAAATGTGTTTTGTGTAGTTGAGAAAACTGCTAAAAAGCTGAAAAAAAGTTAGATGGTTTTAGTACAAATGGGGAAAGTGTTAAAAATATAATCATTTCTTTCAGTTGCACGATTTTATTGCAGGGCATGTTGGCGGGGAAAGCTTTGGAAATGTATTCATTTATTTCTGATGTGCAATCCAGCAAGTATGATACAGTGTTCTCAATGCCCTGTGATTGAGTTCCAGAAGCTTACAGGCAGAAGATTTGAAATCTGAGGAAGGAACAGAATCAGACTTGTCTGAAATTTTGTAGTGAAAATAAAATTACATTTGATAGGTGGTACAGAAATATAGATACATAGGACTTAGGAGCAGGAGCAGACTATTCAGCCTATCAATCCCATCTTGCCATTCAATGAGACCTCAATTCCCCCCCCCTCCCACATAACCCTTGATACCCATGTCTCTGCATAATATATTTAACTCAGCACTGAATTAATTCAATGACATTAATTCCATTGCTTTCTGTAGCTGACTGCATCATTCTTTGCAGAGTTGGACATAAACAAAATCTGCAAGGACTAAAGAGAGCAGGAGTTAAATCTGTCCTAAAAAATCAGTATCCTAATGAGGACAGCGTGCCTGGTTTTAAACAACAAAGTGAGTTATTAAATCCAGAGGATAAGAAGCATTATGACAGCTGATTTCTCCTTGGTTTCAATTCATATCTGTCATTCAGAGAAAACCCGGGGGATTATCAGAAACCTGGCTGAACCAAGTGTATAAATTTCCAACCCAAGACATGGGAATGCTTTAAAGGGTATGCAAAATGAGAAGGGAATGTTATCAAGACAAGCAACAGAAAGTGAAGCCACCAATCATAAAGTAAACCCTCATTCGTGAGAATTAGAATTCTAAGAACTCATGGGCAGCACAATGGCACAAAGGTTAGCACTGCTGCCTCACAGCACCAGGGGCCCAGGTTTGATTCTAGCTTGAGTCATTGTTTGTGTGGAATCTGCATGTTCTCCTCATGTCTGCATGGGTTTCCTCTGGGTGTTCCAGTTTCCTCCCACAGTCCAAAAGACATGCTGGTTAGGTGCATTGGCCATGCTGAAATTCTCCCTGAGTGTACCCAAGCAGACGCTGGAGTGTGGCGACTGGGGAAGTTAGTGTTAATGTAAGCCTGCTTGTGATGCTGATAAATAAACTTAAACTGAATTTTAAATAAACTTAAGCTACATTGTAAAATGATGCCAGGGCAGATCTTTTAATGATGAAATGAGATAACAAGAAAGATAATATTACTTATCAGGTGTGTAGTCACTCAGTTGTTAAGGTGTTTGCAAAGTTATATTTTGATAGTGTTGTAAAAAATGTATACTTTTGCTGGAGGAGGTCTAATGAGTATGTGGGTTTTATAAAATGGCTAAGTTGTTTTAAATTGCCTTTTTTTTAATTCGGAGTAAAATGTAATAATAGAGGGAGCCAAGTGATTGTCTGCTAGTTCTACCCAGGAGATTTCTAACTAGCTAATAAGAGTTATAGGCAAAATGCAATCTTTAAGAGGACAAAACATCAGTAAAGAGTTAAATGATTCTTAGACCAGCTAACACAAGCAGCTTATACATATGTGATATCAGTAAGTGAATCAAAACAAAGAGTTACAACTTTAAAACATATATACTGATGTTTTAAATGTATTTCAAGTACATTGTTCACTTTGTTCAAGGTAAGTTACTGAAAGGTATGGCGGTTGAAGCCAGTAGTTTAAAACCAAAGGTCTGGGAACAGATCAGTCAGCAAGTGTTATCAGGTGACATTCCTAAGAGGGTATGGATTAATCAACATTACAAATATTCATATTCATTGCCTAGACAGTGGATAGATATGAATCTGGATGCAGGAGCACATGTCTACTCAACTTAGCAGTGAGTCAGTAGGAATGTCCATTTTGATTTTGTGATAACGTTTGCCATTATCTAGCAACAGGGATTATTTAGTGCCAAGAAAGGAGGCTATGTCCAGAATTGGTCAAATAAGATATTACCATGCTATTTAGTATCTTAAAATTGGCTGAGGTATTTGATAAAAAATTGTATTGATGTATAACTGTTGAGTGGAAATTGATTTTGAGTAAATGGAAGGCAAAATTATTGATTATGGAAAAGTGTAATTGATCTGTATTTGACTCCATAAATCAGTTGTTCCAGAGAGATTCTGTAGCTCTGTCCTTAGAGCTGTTTAAGCCTTTGTGAAAACTCTGGTCAGCCATCCATTTGTATTGTTTTTATGTTTCATGTTAAATAATTAGTTATGTCTTTTGCACAGAGATATTCGCCTTGCGAGTTTTGAGCTGTCTTAATTTAAGACATAATTGGCCACCTCTTGAAATTTCCCCATGACACTGATACACCTATATGCCATGGAGACCTTAAGGCCCAGGTCAACTCCTAATGAAACCTGAGTGCTAGCTTTTATACTGAACATAAAAGAAAGAACAGCTGTTCTTATCACTTTCAGTCTTACTGACTCAAAGACTCTAAACAGAGAGAAAGAGAGAGAATTCTGAATTCAGCAAGAAATGAAAGATCAACAGCCATTATGATCAGCAGAGGAAAAAGCTGTTCATTGTTTGCCACCAGGCAGAATGCAGGTTTAAGTATCTGTGTCATCAGAAGTGCAAAGGACTAAGATACCATCCTGACAGTGATATATTTCAATTACCAGGAACTTTGTTTTGTGTAGGAGCAACATGAATCCTCATCATTTACAGAGCTCCTAGAGTTTATCCTGTAAGGTTATTGGTACATTGATGTGGCACTTTTTCGCTCTGTCTGGGGAGTGGAATGGGTGGTGGGGAGGAGGCAGAAGTTGGTCTGGCCAAAGTAGCCAAAAAACCCTCAAGGAGAGTCACACAGACTCAGAACATTAACTCTGTTTCTTTCTCTGCAGATACTTCTAGACCTGCTGAGTTTTTCCAGCATTTTTATTTTTTTATTTTGCCAAATAACTCTACTATTGAGATTCAAATGGCCCTGAATGCACTAATTATGCAATACACACATATGTATCAAGTAGGTACACTTTATTCAAGATTAAATTGGTGGGTGTTCCATCAATCCTGCCTTCCAGTACAATGTCATGATAAAGGGACCGCAGCAGAAGAAACGTTCAGATACCATTCCGCAATTCTTGCCCTGTATCAGAATTTCAGAATGTGGCCTAAAAAGAACAACAATCAGCTGAAAAATAATTTTTAGTCTCTTGCTTTTATCACAGGCAGTTCTGTGATTGCAGATCATTGCAAACAGAACCAATTATCTCCAATTGCAGAGCTGGCCTTTGGAACTGGGCATAGAAGTTCCAATGCATGAATCCCTCTGGGTGAGATGTATGTGGCAGGGTGCCTGGCAACACTTGGCTTTGGGCATACCGCAGTGAAACAGACACTAAAAATTATGACCTGCTCATTGGATGTCCTTGTGGGAGGCTGAAGTGATCCAGTGGCAGAAAGCTATCTTCAGTACGGCATACATTGCTTTGAGGAAAACTGACTTGTCTTGTTAATCATTATCAGAACCTCCTGGATGTGCCTAATCCTCTTCACCCACCATGTTCAAATAGTTGAAACATAGGCTGACTAGGCAATAGCTACAGCAAAGACATAACAAAGAACAAAGAACAAAACAGTACGGAAACAGGCTCTTCGGCCCAACGAGCCCGCGCCGCCACCCCGATGTTCCCACCTCTACCCGCGATCCCTGTCCATGTTTATAGATCTATGGATTAAAAACCAAATTTGAGACAATTTAGGGAGAATTTGTTTTGCCAATTAGCCTAAGAGCACATCTTTGGGATGTGGGAGGAAACCGGAGCACCCGGAGAAAACCCACGCAAGCACGGGGAGAATGCGCAAACTCCCACAGACACAGGCCCAAATCCATGTATCTGCACAGCACAGCGATAGTCACTGAGCTGTCGTGTTGCCCATCAAATGGTCCAGGTCAAGCGTACACTAACGACGTGAAGCACTAGGATACTCTCGAAAAAAATCCAAGAGCAGCCCTCTCACGACCCATCGCGTGTATGCCCCTCGTTAGACAACAAGGTGGACCAAAGCACCTGTAGGATAAAAACAAGTACATCAATATCATCACCTATTTACATACTTCCCAGGGACTCCCAAGGCTCACGATCCCTATTTTAAATCGTGTACTCCTTTGGTGTGTGCTCTACCTGTCTCTTCCTCTCTTCCACCTTTTTCTATTGGGAAAAAGTTCTGAGATCACATACCAAACGATGCAAGAACAGCTTCTTCTCTGCTCCCATCAGATTATTGAATGAACTTACCCTATATTAAGTTGATCTTTCTCTATATCCTATCTATGACTACAACACTATATTCTGCACTCTCTCCTTTCCTTCTTTCCTAAGTACTCTATGAAAGACATGTTTTGTCTGTACAGCGCAAGAAACAATACTTCTCACTGTACCCCACTATATGTGACATTAATAAATCAAATCAAATCAAATCCTCCACCCTCTCAGGTCCTCTGGGACCTTTGTTATTCATAGTATATATAAATGTTTTGGAGGAAAATGTAGCTGGTCTGATTAGTAAGTTTGCAGGCGACTCAAAAATTGCTGATAATGAAGAAGATTGTCAAAGGCAAGATATAGAATGGTTGGAGACTTGGGGGGAGAAATGACAAATGGAGTTTAACCTGGACAACTGTGAGGTAATGCATTTTGGAATGTCCAATGTAGGTACAAATTATATAGTAAATTGTAGAATCATGAGTACTGACAAGCAAAGAGACCTGGGCATACATGTCCACCGATCACTGGATGTGGTAAAACAGGTAGATAAGCTAGTCAAGAAGGCATACACCATGCTTGCCTTCACAGTTAGGACATTGAGTATAAAAATTGGTAGATCATACTGCAGCTGCACAGAACCTTAGTTAGGCCTCGTTTGGGATATAGTGTGTAATTCTGGTTGCCATGCCACCAGAAGGATGTGGGTGCTTTGGAGAGGGTACAGAAGAGGTTTACCAGGATGTTGCCTGGTCTGGAAGGTATTAGCTATGAGGAGAGCTTGGATAAATTCAGTTCATTCTCACTGGAATGACAGAGGTGGACGGGCAACTTGATAGAGATTTACAAGATTATGAGTGGCATGGACAGACTGGATAGTCAAATGCTCTTTCCCAAAGTACTAGGATACATAGGTTTAAGATAAATGGGAAAAGTTTAGAGGAAATGTGGGAGGCAGGTTTTTTACACAGAGAGTCGTGAATGTCTGGAACGCACTGCCCAGGGAGGTGGTGGGTGCCGATATGATATCAGTATTTAAGGGGCATTTAGATGAATACATGAATAGGATGAGAATGGAAGGATACAAACTCCATAAAAGCATACTGTTTAGTTTAGTCAGGCATCATGATTGGCATAGATGTGGAGGGCTGAAAGGCCTGTTCCTGTGCGGTATTTTCTTCATTCCTTGTTCTTTGCTCTTTCCAAAGGATAAGTTAAATTGTCATCAGCATCAACATGATTGTGGCCTGGTTTTTGAGTTGAGCTGGTTTTGTGTATGCTGTCTATTAGTACTTTTTGTTGTCTATGTTGTGGTTCTAATATATCGACTTATCACAGGTCAATATTAATCTCAATTAAAAAAAGGAAATGCATCAGGTAATGAATAGAAAGGATAGGCATTCTGCAATAAATGTGCATCGTCTACTTAGTTCCTTTTCAGTTGGCGGTAAATCATTTCTTTGCAATGCTTTCTTCTTTCACTTCAAGGATGGAAATAAATCTGCCTCTCGGTGCCCCATATAGGCTCCAGTGAGCAACACTATAAAAAGCTGTCATTATTTGTGAAGCTACACAATTTGCCCCTATCAAAAGTTGCTTTTGCAACATATCACAGGTGATATTTGTGACCCCCTTCCCCTTTTTAACAAGAGAAAAGAAATTTGAGAAGACAAATCAACGAGTAAGTTGGCCGGCAAAGTGGCTTCACTCTGCCTTGCAGCAGAATGTGACAGCCTCAACTAAAAGCATATACCTTTAAGCTCTATCATAATCAAAGTAAGTAATGGCAGAAAAGGCATATTCTGCACCATTACATCTGATATTGCTACATTTAGACAGCTGCTTCTTTATTAAACATTACACTGTATTAACTAATGTGCATATATCATATATATAAAATATATATATACTGGGCGGTACGATGGCACAGCATTTAGCATTGCTACCTCACAGCACCAGGGATCTAGGTTTTATCCAGGCTTTGGGGTCACTATCTGTGTGGAGTTTGTACATTCTACCCATGTCTGTGTGAGATTCCTCCGAGTGCTCCAGATTACTCCCACAGTCCAAAGATGTATGGGTTAGGTAGATTGGCCATGCTAATTTGTCCCTTAGTGTCCCAAGATGTGTACATCAGGAGGATTAGCAGGGCAAGTATGTGGAATCATGGGAATAGGGCAGGCAGTGGGTCTCTGTCAGAGTCAGTGCAGACTCGACGGGCCAAATGGCCTGCTTCTGCACTGTAGGGATTCTATGTTCCTACTCTATATATGTATATTCCTCATATTGCACAATCATATGCACAGCCAACTCTACCTATTGTTGCTAACTCAGAAAATAGAACCACAGAATTTAACTTGGATATACAATAGCTAAAGTTCAAAAAGCAATGACTGGAAAGTGAACAGAGTGACACAGTGGCACAGTAGCTAGCACTACCTGCAGCGCCAGGGATCCAGGTTCGATTCTGGCCTCGGATCATTGTCTGTGTGGAGTTTGCATATTCTCCCCTTGCCTGTGTGGATTTCTTTTGGGAGTGTTCTGATTTCCTCTCACACTCCAAAGATGTGCTGTTGGGTTGATTAGCCATGCTAAATTGACCTTAGTATCAGGGGGATTAATAGGATAAATATGTGGGTTATGGGAATTGGGATTGTGATCGGTGACGACTTGATGGGCCAAATGGTCTCCTTCTGTACTGTAAGGATTCTATGATATCAGAAACAGAATATTTAAACAAATCACACAGCGGCCCTCTATGTGTAATTTTAACCAAGATATTAATGTTTTTTTTAAAATTGATGAAGGTTTCCACTGAATTAACACAAAAGAGATTTAAAGCTAATGCATTATACTCCTGTGAATTATTATGACTAACTGTAATTTCTAGTTTTATGTAAAATGTATGGATATCTATAAATGTCCCAATTAATGATCAGATCCATATTCATTCTCAGCTTCAAGTATGATTGTTGAGTTCTCTGGAAATTCTAGCAACTACACCTGTGGCATTAGTATGTTAAACTGGATGCATCAGATAATAAATTGTTTACAAAGCTGTTTAGGATTGCACCAATCTATTCTAGTCTGAGTCTAAATCCTGTAAACGCATTAGCAGCATACCAAATATTCACTCTGTCTTTATTTGAGAAGAAAGGCACAAATAATTGTAACTCCTATAGTTTGATTTTGTATTTGTTACTAGACTGATACAAATCTCTGTCTAGTTCAGACCTTGTGTAATTAAAAAAATCTGTGGCTGAATCTAAAACAGCAGCACAATGTTCAGCTCAATAGATCACTGCTTCAACAGGACACTCACTTAATTCAGAGAAATTGGTGATTGAGGGAATTGTGGTCAGGTGACCCATGACCTCCAAGATTGTTAAAGAAACATTGATATTTTTTCATGAGCACAGATAAAAACTTGAAATGTCGAAGCCAAGTTTAAACAAGACTCTGTAATTTGCAAAGTGCGGAGCTGGAACAGACAGAATTCAGGCAGCCAGGCCTTGGACAATCAAATTCCCATGGAAACTAGGCAGGTCTGGAAATGCCTGGCCAGATGCTAATATTGCCACATTGTTTAAGAATGAACCATTGTTTGCACGTCCAGTGAACCTGCTTTGGTAGAAGAATGCTACGCAGATTTGGCAGCACCTAGCTCAGTAGGAGAGCAGATTCATAACATAACAAGGACTGCACTTGACGTTTGAAAGTTCAAAACCATATTTTGTGACTTCCAAAGTAGTCTCCTAATTGAATCTTTTTATCATCAATGTGTAGGACAGGCTGGTGGATACCTGCCTTATCAGCCTAATCTACCTAATACGTTGCAAGAAAGGATGTCCCGAAGCATGGTACATTGGGGAGATCATGCAGACACTACGACAGTGGATGAATGAGCATCGCTCAACAATCACCAAGCAAAACAGTTCCCTTCCTGTGGGCGAACACTTCAGCAGTCATGGGCATTCGGCCTCCGACCTGCGGGTAAATGTTTTTCAAGGGGGCCTTCTTGACACACGACAGCGCAGAGTTGCTGAGCAGAGACTGATAGCTAAGTTCCGCACACATGAGGACGGTCTTAACAGGGATCTTGGCTTCATGTCACACTATCTGTAACCCCCGTAACTTGCCTGGATTAGCAAAAAACCTCACTTACTGTGCTGTCTGGAGAAAATACACAATTCTCTAACCAATGCTCAGGATTCCCTTCACACACATTGTTAGCCACTTTAACACTTGAATAGCAGGTTAGATGTAAGGATTCGCATTCTAATCAGCAATCTGTAACTGTCTGTGTGGATATGAGTGCCTCTGCAGATCAGAACACTGCATTTGCCTGACGAAGTCGCATAGCGTCGAAAGCTCGCGGATTTACTATCAAATAAATTGGTTGGATTTAAAATTGGTGTTGTAAAACTTTACTGAGTTTATCAGCCTAGAGCAGGAGAAGGTGTTTGACAAAATATCGCATATTACACAATAGATGTGCTCTCCAAAATGGACTTTGGGGAGGGAATCCGCAATTGGATCCAACTGGTCGACACAAATCTCAGTGGAACAGTTTCAATCAATGGGTGGGAATCAGATAGGTTTCAGGTCAGATCTGAAGTCAGGGACAGTACCCTCTCTCCTCCATTCTTTTTGTGTGTTTCATTGAACTCTTTGCCGAGGTCCTCAGAAGGGACCCGGACTCAAAGGGGTTACAATCCCAGGCAATGGACGCATCCAGGTCAAAGCATCCCTATACACGGATGACTTGGCTGTCTTCTGCTCGAACCCCTCGTTTGTTCGCATGCTCCTCCAAGTCTGTAAACAATTCAAGCTGGCCTCAGGAGCCAAAGTCAACCAGGGTAAGAGCGAGGCCATGTTTTTTGGCAAATGGGCTGGCAGATCCTTTGTCCCCTTCACTGTCAGGGCAGACTACCTGAAGGTGCTGGGGATATGGTTTGGAGCGGCAAGGGCATGCGCCAAAAACTGAGAAGAGTGCATCGCCATAGCGAGGCAAAAATTGGGCTTGTGGGAGCCCCCTCTCTATCACCAGAAAAAACCTGGTCAACCAGTGGGAGGCATTGTCCGTGTTGTTGATGTGGTGCAGGTCTGGCCTATTCCCAAATCCTGTGCAGCAGCAGTAACCCAGGCCATCTTCAAATTTATCTGGAGATCAAAGATAGATTGTGTCTGCAGGTAAATGATACACAAATCTCTAAAGAACAGAGGGAAAAATGTTTCCAACACCATCCTCATGCTAATGGCCACCTTTGTGTGTGACTGCACCAGGCTATGAATAGATCCTCGGTATGCTAACAACAAATGCCACTACTTTTTGAGGTTTTACCTGTCCCAGTTGTTGCGGAGGAATGGGTCTGACCACACTACTGTAGAACATAGAACATAGAAAAAAACTACAGCATGAACAGGCCCTTCGGCCCACAAGTTGCGCCAATCATATATCTACCTACTAGGCTTACCTATAATCCTCAATCCTACTAAGCCCTACGTACTCATCCAGAAGTCTCTTAAAAGATCCTATTGAATCTGCCTCCACCACCATCGATAGCAGCCAATTCCACGCACCCTCTACCCTCTGTGTGAAAAACTTACCCTTGACATCACCTCTGTACCTATTCCCCACCACCCTAAATCTGAGTTATTTAAGAAGAGCCAACACAGACTTGCAAAAGGCTTGCTTAATCTAACTGAAGAAGTAACAGAGTAGAATGGTGAAGGGAGAAAAATGGATGCTGTGTAGAAGACAGCATTTGACAAAAGTACCACACGAAAGACTGGTTAACAGAATTATGGCCCTTGGGGGAAGAGGGGCCGTGTAAATTGGCTTAAGGATAAGGAACAGTGTTTGGTCTCTTATCAGACTGGAGGGTGATAGACAGTGGTGTTCCTCAAGAGTCAAAGCTTGCCACCTTTGCTATCTATAAATGACTTGAATTTTATAATTAGCTGATGCTACCAATCTCGGAGTGGCAAAGTGTGAAGATGATTTTTTTTAAAATTTGGTTTATTTAAAGTTTCGTATCACATGTAGGCTTACATTAACACTGCAATGAAGTTACTGTGAAAATCCCCTTGTCTCCACACTCCAGTGCCTGTTTGGGTACATTGAGGGAGAATCTAGCCAATGTACCTAACCAGCACGTCTTTCAGACTGTGCGAGGAAACCGGAGCACCCGGAGGAAACCCAAGCAGACACGGGGAGAATCCGCAGAGTCCAACCAGTGACCCAAGTCAGGAATCAAACCCAGTTCCCTGGCACTGTGAGGCAGCAGTGCCAATCATTGTGCCACCACTGTCTTGGGATAAAGTGAAAAGTATTGTTTCTTGTATGCTATACAAATCATACTGTTCATAGAGTACATAGAGGAGAAGGAGAGTGCAGAATATAGTGTTACAGTCACAGCTAGGGTGCAGAGAAAAATCAACTTAATATACAGTAGGTCCATTCAAAGGTCCAGCAGCAGCAGGGAGGAAGCTGTTCTTGAGTCGGCTGATATACGAGCCCAGACTTTAGTAACTTTTCCCCGACAGACAAAGATGAAAGAGAGAATGGCCTGGATGCATTGGGTCGTCAGCTATGCTGACTGCTTTCCCAAGGCAGTGCCAAATGTAGACAGAGTCAATGGATGGGAGGGTGCTCTCAACTATATCAGAATATATGTCAGCTAGCTGCAGATTCCCAGCTTGGGGTCACTGTCTGTGTGGAGCCGCATGTCATCCCCATGTCTGCGTGGACGTTCCGGTTCCCTCCCACAGTCCGAAAGATGTGTTGGTTAGGTGCATTGGCCATGCCAAACTCCTTCTGTGTACCCGAACAGGCAATGGAGTGCAGCAACTAGGGGATCTCCACTGTAACTTCATTGCAGTGCCAATGCAAGCCTTACCTGTCACACTAGTAAATAAACTTTGCGTATCATTCTGGTCACTACCTTAGTAGGATGCGAGGATCCTCAAGAGGAGGGAGATTTACCAGAACAGTTCCGGAATTGGGGAAGGAGTTTAGTTATGAGGTTAGTGGTGGAGAAAGTGCGGTTGTTTCTCTTTGGAGTGAAGGAGAGATCTGAGGCAGGTTGGAGGAGATCTCATTGAGACTTAGAGAATACTGAGAATGGACATCGGGAAGATGTTTCCATTGGTGGGTGAAACTACGATGCAGTGGGATTGCTCGAGGTTCATCCTGAGCAGCTCGGTGATGCAGGACCCTGTGCTCTACATACAGGGACATACAAATATCAACTGCTGCTGGAGGGCTATCAACTCGGTGAAGACACACTTCGGTCAACCCGAAACTTGCTGATCTTCTAGTTGAAAGATTTGTCCTCGACCGAGTGTTGCAGACTGGCACATTCCAAGGTCCAGGACTACGTGCTGAGGGACTCGCTGAAGCTTGGGGCAGCCACCACAAAGGCACAATGAGAAAGGCCACCATGTAAAGCCTTTCAACCGAGGCAGACCGAGGGCCTGGTAACTGTAGAATACCCTCGAACTGCGTAACTGTGTGCTAATCTGAAAAATAACAGCACATAGTAAAATCTGATGAATGCATATAGATAAAGATTGAAATGTAATGAATGTAATGTCTTGTAAATAAGCACAATGTAATATTCTAAAAGTGACTGGATTTTTTTTTGCACTGTTTGTAATTATTAGATATGTCATTTTGAAATGCCTTATTTGAGAGTTGTTTTTTATGAATAAAGTATATTTTTGAAGTAAAAAGAACTGAATCTTCCTGTTCCTGCCTAATGCTAGTCTTGGACACAGGACACAGAATCTTCCAGAACAGCGTGAAGAAAGAGCAACCTGGAGCCCCAGTTCTCTCCAATTCTTGCATCTTCTTCAATGGCTTCTCCAGAGAGAGCCTTCAACTGGCAGCTAAGCAGCACAGTGTTGCTAGCCCCCTGTACATTGAGGCAAACATCATCAGATAGACCAGACCCAGCAGACCACACTGATGAGATGACCCAAAGACCAGAACCAGCCCTAGAGTAGAGGGGAAGACCAAATTGACAACTACAGATCCTGAAACATCAGCCGATGCCCAAAGACCGAGGAACAGCCTGTCCCAGCCTTACTGAACAGGTATTACCAACCTTTTCAGACAGTGATAGGAACCTGTGGATAGGGTCCAGCGAATCCTTGAAAGTACGTATCAGAAGTAGATAGTTAGTGTAGATTTGAGACTATTTAGTTAGAGATATATGATTGATTGCTGAAGAGTCATGTGAAGAGATCGAATGTGTTTTTTCTTCTTGGTAAAATGTTCAATAAAGTTGTGGTGGACATTCACCAGCCTCTTGTCTCCTTTGTCTGTCATACTGTGTGATGCACAGTATGAGCTAAAAGGGGTTACTGTGAACTAATCAAAGTTAGTTAGTATGGCTGTGGCCGAGAGATTAACGTAATGAACTGCTAATCCATCATGCTTTGCACCCATAGGTTCAAATCCCATCCTCATTAGCAATATATTTTCTCTGTATTGACTTAGTTACTTGGGGTCTGTTAGCTCAGTTGGCTGGATGACTGGTTAGTGAGACAGAGTGAAACTAACTGCATGGGTTCAATTCCAGTATTGGCTGATGTCCTTCATAGAAGGCCTGCTTTTTCAACCTTGCCCCTTACCTGAGGTGTGGTGATCCTCAGGTTAAATCATCACTAGTTAGCTCTCCCTCTCGAAGGGGAAAGCAATCTATGGTCATCTGGGTCGAAGGAGACTTTACCTTTTAGTCAGGATATATATTACCCACTCTTCACTTTACATCATTGGGTTAAGTTAGAATGAAAAATGTATTTATAAATTTCCCCTGGGTGCAATACTGAAGTGATAGGCTTTCATTGTGTGGATAGCTTAATCTTGTCCATGACATCTGACATGTGAAGACTATGGGTTATTCTGCAAATTACATGAGTAAGAAATCAACATTGATCTGAAATACAAATACAAAAGCTTCAAAATAAATATAGCGACCTCCCCCACCCCCACCCGCCTCCCCCTCTCTCCCCAACCCCAGCCAAAACATTAACCTATCTTCGTTTTAAATGTAGATTCATTGTTGATAAGTTTCTGGAATTTTCTCTTCGTATTGCGGACTTGAGGAGTTTTCAGCTTTTAGTTTTAACTTTGTTACTTGTCAATTTGCTTTGCTCAGCAACAAAAGGAATTATCCATCACAACTGAACTTATCAACAGGGTGAGTCACTAACAGATATAATTGTTACTTTCTTGGCAAACCAGAGATCTTTTTAAAGACGTCAATCAGTGAAATTCAAGGTTGATATTGATTCTAGCTCAAGCAAGAAAATTGATTCATCTTGAAAACAGAAAGCTCAGAGCTTAAATTCCAATGAAAGGTTTTTTTCATGACTGAATGAAGATAAATGCTTTCAGGAAGCCTTCAACAAAAAATAAATCGCTAAATAGTTTTGACAATTAAGTAGTGTATAATTTCAAACATTTTAGACTGTGTTTATTACTGACAGATTGACATTACGTGGTCAACACATGCAGGAGCCAAGAGGCCCAAAGATCAAGAAAATTGACCCTTTGTCGCATCAGCGTATTGTGAGAAAGCTGCCCTTAATGATTGCGCTTCACTGAATAGCTCAATGGAAGTTGTCACTCAGGTAACTCACCTCCTGACTTCTCCAAAGCCTGTCCACAATCTACAATGCACAAGTCAGGAGTGTGATAAAATATTCTCCACTTGCCTGGATGAGTAAACTCGATTAACAGTCAAGAAACTCCACACCATCTAGTACAAAACATCCCCTTGATCAATAGCACATTACTACCTTTAACATTCACTCCCTCATCTCTGATGCACTGCAGCAATTCGCCAAGGTTCCTTTAATACCATCTTCCAAATGCATGATCTCTGCCGCCTAGAAAGAGAGGAAGCAGACACCTGCGAGATACCCCCAAAGCCTCACAGCATCCTGACTTGGAAATATATCATTGCTCCTTCTGTGTCGCTAAATTAAAGTCCTGGAACTCCATCTCCCATAGCACTGTGGGGGGCCTGAACATGCTACTGAGTCTGACTTCAGAGCAGTCAGGAGCTGTTTCACAGGGGTGGCCTGATCTCACAGAGTGCACTGGGAGGCTCCCTCTCTCACCCATGGGCATTGGGACCCCACACACTTATGAGCGGCATATTGCTCTCCGTCCTTGCTTGCAGTAGCAGTGGGGCATGAATGACAGGAGAATTCCAGCCAGTGGGTTTGCCGTGTCTGTAGTAAGTTTCGGTTAAAGTCCATTTGGGTTTTGCAATGTATTTTAAGCAGTTTTCTTTATCCCGATTTTAAGAGTCTCCCTGATGCAATGTTGATCTTTAGAGGCCTCTTAGGATATAGAGTGAAATGAATTCTACTTCACAGTGGGAAGTATGCAACTTGGAAATTTCAAATGCTTAAGTGTATTCCTTAAGATTTCATATGCAAGTCTCTTGAATGGTGATGTGAACTAATCTCATTGTATTGCAGAATTCAATGCAGAATGAAAATCTGGAATCATGTAGCAGTGCTGGTACATCACACTTTTAGCTTGGCTTCTAAAACTGAAATTCTTTTGAGGCTTTGATATAGATGCAGAGATCATAAGAGAAGAGTCAGATTACTTGTAAAATGTACAATGGATAAGTCCAAACCTTACCTTCTCTCTCTACACTTCTCCCCTTCTATCGCATCCCCTCCTGTCCTTACCGCGCTTCACATCCATCCTTCCCTCTTTTACGTCTTTGTTTATAAAAGCAACAAAACCATAGATTTAATGTAAAAAAAATTGTCATTTAAAGGAGAAAGTATATTTTATTGCAAGAAATTTAAGAAGATGAGGCAATTAAACACAATGTCATTGTGCAGCTGCTAAGTAAAATGTTTAGTTAAATGTTGACATGGGAGCAAAGTTTTATATTTATAACAGTATTTTTGTTAAAGGTTTTCCATTAAACTTTACGAAATCCTACTAATGCTGTGTTGAAACATTAAAGTAAAACATTTAAATATGAAATTATACAAATGCTTTATTCAAACATCAAAACACAACAGTTGAATATGAGATAGCTCAAAATGAAATGAAGAAAGCAGAACAATACTAATGATAAACACATTTAGATTTTCCACAGTCCAAAATGTGAATTTCCTTTGCTCAACCTCTTGCAATAAGATATCCAAATTATGATCTGAGAAGTTCTGACCTCTCTTCTTCTCAATTACATTTTCAGTTTCCATATTCTAAATTGTGGCACAGTGGCACGATGGATAGCATTGTTGCATCACAGCACCAAGGACGTGGGTTCAATTCCGACCTCAGTTCACTATGTATGTGAAGTTTGTACTTTCTCCCTTTGTCTGCATGGGTTTCCTCTGGATGCTCCGGTTTCCTCCCACAGTCCAAAGGTATGTGGATTAGATTGATTGGCCATGCTAAATTGGCCCTAGTGTCAGGGGCTTAGCAGGGTAAAATCTAGGGTGATGGGATTAGGACCTCGGTGGGATTGTGTTCAGTAGAGACCCAATGAGCCAAATGACCTCCTTCTGTACTGTAGGGATTATGAACACTTATGAACATGCTACATGTGAAGTTATATAATAATAGAATGCAAATTTAAATAGTAGTTTCACAGAGTTAAAACAGATAACAAAACCTAAGTTTATTTATTTGCACTAAATAATAATCATTTTCAAAATCATAAAAATAAAACTAAGGATTACACTTTAAATGAATAAACAATAATAGAATTAACTGCTTAACTGAAATAGCAAAAAAAACAATATGATAGCAGGGAATCTCTCGTCTTCACTTTAAAGCTGCTGTTTCAAAGCTAGACCTCAATGGGCATTCCCAATCTGACACCCTATTAAGTGGGCATGTCTAAAGTCCTCCTGTACTGCACTGGGGCCTGCAGTGATCGTCCCACTGAAGGGCAAAGGCCACTGCTCCTCTCGGGAGTTGGATCACAAGTCTTCATCTATATTCAACCATATATGGCAGCCTGAGGATTTTTGCTACTTTTCAGAGATTATGTCCAGGTAACTCTCCCTGCCTGCTGTGGCGACATGTCTGCAGCTCAGCCTCCATCTCAATACTCTGAGCCAAAGTTCCTCAAGCTGCAAACATTTACTGCACATGGTTTTGCCCTGGATCACAGTGCCTGCATGCTATAATCTTGGCACATTACCTGTCTGACCATCCTTCATATGTTTTAAATAATTACTTAAGTAAATTACTTCCTTATATATAGTTTTGTAATATATTTTTCAACTTACAATATAATAGTTCCAAAACTATTTTGCACCTTTGGAATGGAATATACTATAAACACTTACTCAATACTCATCAGATACACACCAATTAGTTACTCCTGCAGCTTGGCAAGACAATTTTCCTAAGAGTGAAAAAGTTAGAAAGCTAAAAAGCATCTTTTTCTCCTCTGCACCAAATTCCCAAATATATTCGCTTGTACTGTGGTTTGCTCAGGATGTGTCTCTCCCACTTCTTGTGTGCTCCTTATTACCTGGAACTTTGGCAGAGGCAGGTTCAATTCAGGCATTCAAGGAATATCAGATGATTATTTGAATAGAAACAATGTGCAGGGGTCTGTGGAACAGGTTGAGGAATGGCACTAAGTTGCCATGCTCGTTTGGAGAGCCAGTGCAGACACAATAGGCCAAAGGGCTACCTTCTGTGCCACAATGTGACTCCAGACCCACAGCAAAGTGGGTTGACTCTTAATTGCCCAGTGGAATGGCCTACTACTTGGTTTAAGGGCTTATTAGAGATGGGTGACAAACGCTGGTTTTGCCAGTGATGTTCACTTCCATGAAAGAATAAATTGAAAAATCAGTCCACTCTGGTCTTGCTGGATCGATTTCAAAAGGAGTCAAAAATGTAAGGCAATTCGGATGATTTGTTTTGGGATAAAAATATATTCTGTTCAGTTTGCTGCCAGTTACCCTGATTGCAAAAAAAGCTGAGTTTCTTAATTATTACCTTGTCTTGATATTTTTACACCAGTATAAAGAATGACCTTTGTACAACCGATAGATGACAGATGTGTAATAATCCGAACAGTTGTGGAGAAGCTAACAACTTGTCGTATGTTACTCCTAACAATCATCCTAACCCTTATATTCTGTGACATTAACACAAATGTTGCCACTGCTGAAAAGTACAAAATGCTCATTCCAACAAAGCTACTCAAGTAGCAGTAACAGCCACCCATTTTTAGCTCTCATTTGTAGAAATAGAAGGACATACAGTTTATCCATTTACCAGATTCCTGGAAGCTCTAGACACACTTAAATATTCATGCAACTTTTAAGAATTAAGATATTTCCTGCAATTGAAAAGAATTACCACTTGATAAATGTATAACAATGTTAAATGCTATATCTCACCAATATTGTTCACCAGTTCCGCTGTGACAGTTCTCAACTGAATTAACATTGTCAATATGAATCAGATGAGAGGCTGGTTGGTAGGGGAAAATGTGTTCTGTTGATTACAAGTGCTCCTTCACAAGTCACGTGCATCCAGGTCACACAATCAATAACAGTGTCAGGCAGAGCTTTCAATCAGGTGACTTCAACTGGCTTTAGCACCCTGGGTTTGAGTCAGGGTAAGTAAGGAGAAAATTAATCATGGATCTTACTGCAAATCAACAAACACTTACTGGAAATTCCAAGAGGATCAGCTGCATGTTCCCTTTGCCCCAAATAACTGGACAGTCACAACTGACATGTGAATGAGTGTTGAGAAGAGGTATTGTAAGGTGACAAGAACTTATGCAATGACACTTCAGCAAGACTCTCACTCCCTGACACACACACACAGACGCACACACAATTACTCACTCAGACTGCACACAGTATAATACACACACTTACTCATACATAAGCTCTCAAGCACACAACTCTCACTCATTCATACACTCTCCCCTACCTTTTTCTCTATGTCCGGTAGATTCTTGTGGCTGAGACCAGAAGCACATCATCACCCTGAGGCTCAATACGGATAGGCTGTCAGCTTTCCCTCTGTGTGACAGGAACATTGGCTGTCACAGCCTCCCTCAGCTGCTGGGACATGTCTGTAATGTACTCACTGGAACATGCCCCCAAATCTACACACAATCCCTCCATGGTCCATATGAGTGTCACATGCTGGTGAGGTGACAGTTCTTCCTCTGGGTCTGCAGATTCATTGTCCTCAGAGGTGTAATCATTCATTTCTTATGGTGGCTGTGAAATTAGCTCCAAATGGCAGGGACTGCAGTGAGGAACACCAGGAAACACATTAAAGGTCAGCACTGTCTCTGAGCATATCCCCTAAGTTTCTATCTCATGATGCTAGGTTGGAGGCATTCCCACTCCGTTGCCTGCCCATTCCACTATGACCATAAGCAATGACACTGCCACCCTTTTCCCCAGCGATCACCATCACTTCTTCCTCACTGGTGGTTAGGATCTTCAGATCTGTCATTCCTGCATAATTCTTGGCATTCTGTCTGATATAGTGGGTCTGTTTCTCCTATCAGACGGAATGGAGATATAGCGGCCACCAATGAGACCTACACCCCTTTTCTTCGCTCATTCCCATGACATATATGGGCCCATCTCTTCTAAATCAGACCTGCTGTCTTTCCCAAGCAAAAGAGACATCCCTTCAGAACTGAGATGAGGAGGAATTTCTTCAGCCAGAGGGTGGTAAATCTCTGGAAGGCTTTCGAGGCCAGGCCATTGAATGTATTTAAGATAGAGATAGATAGATTTTTGATTGGTGAAGACATCAAAGGTTATGATAAAAAAAAACAGAGAGGATGGGATTGAGAAACTTATCAGCCATGATTATTTGGAGCAGTGGACTCAACAAGCTGAATGGCCTAACTCTGCTCCTATATCTTGTTGTCTTATGTCTAAAAGCCGTCACATAATTTGGCATCAAGTAACATGAGTTCCGAATCTGTCTAATCTCTTTCTCCTCTCGCACGTATGCATTGTTTGATACCCTAATGAGAGCCTCATCAATGGTATGTACCTTAGTGGACCAAAGGTGGTCCATTTGTGGCATTGGAGCCAGATCTTGGTCAGATGCCATAGCTGCTTACCTCCTCTGTGATCTCCCAACAGGCCACCTTCGTCATGTAAGAGGGTCATCAGTTGCCTTCATTGGGTAAGAACATCCCATGTTATTGCCAGACAGCCCGAAGAACCTGCAGGGAGGCATTGCTAAAATACAATTTGCCTCACTTCAGACATTTCTCAGAGAAAGGTGGGTAGTGATTGGGATCCCAGGGGATGATTGGACTGCAGGAGTGGAAGTGATAGAGCTCCCCAGGACATTATATACAATTGTGAGGGTGGGGTGGGGTGAATATTGGGCTAGACGATTTGGAGTTGCAAAGAAGGATGAAGATCTGACTTCCAAATGATTCCCTTTCCAATTTGCAAATGTCGTCCTCTGGAGATGACCTTCTCTCTGCTGGCAGAGCCTGCATGTGAGTCCTGAGGAATTTTCACAGTCCACTCAGAGCTGCACTGTGATCAGCTGACTGCGGGTTCAGCCACTTCCTGTTCACCCCAACCATGTGATTGCATGCCCATCCTTTAATGTTAACATTAAATATTGTGCACATTGGCTTCACACATGCAATCAAGACTATCTCCACCTCCAGTCTGCCACCTAACAGATTCAATCCCGTCAGATATTACATAGCATGACTTTGTGGGGGAAAGTGGAGCGTAAAATTGGCTGCTATTCTGATCCCTTCAGCTTTCCAATGAAAAGGTTATTTAAAATCACCCCCATGGACTCTGCAGACCACCATTTCAGACATATAGGTTAAATATTTGAATTTTTGAAGTGAAGTAGAGGTCTCATGATCATGGCCCCACATTACACTGTTTCAATTCAAAGAATAAAAGACCACAGAGGAAAACTGTAGTTTTTTGTTTGATTTAAGAAAAAGCAAACACAGTTAAAGGGAACACATGACCGACTAATTTACTGTGGATTACCTTCAGTATTCCACATGCAATACATTTTAGTAAGAGTACAGTAGAATGCTTTCAGCATGAAATTTTATTTGCCACAACATTTCCCTCCATCCAAAAGCTTCTATACAGGGGGATATAATTTTAATAACAGATCATTTGATGATGCAGAAAATGCACCGTCCTTTCAATTAACATAGGCAATCAGTTCAATTTAAAATTGAGGATTTAACACTCATTTGAAAAGTTTGATAATGGGGTGCCACAAGCAATAAAAAAAAACTGTATAATGGTACAATGGAGGGAATTTCCTGCTGCACTTGCCCCAAAACCAGAAAATCCCGCCTAAGGTCAACGGACGTTTCCAAGGTTCGCCTGCCATTTGCCTGCTATGATTCCCATGGTAGGCAGATGGGAAAATTCGCCCCCATGTTTCCCATGTTAAACCAATTAGACCAAAAGATCCCCTTTTAAATATTGCCTAATGAAAAGACTTTTGGTTGCAGATCTCTCCTGAAGTTCCCAATCCAAACAACAATCAGCAACTCAATCACCTGCTATATCATGCGATTCTCCATCGTTTTTGCACGATAATCTGATTTTACAGGATCAGACGAGTGGAATGCTGAACCTACCTCACAACAGGAAAAGCAGCAAATCATTCAGCTCCTTCAACCCATTCTGCCATTCCATTAAATACAGTTGATCTGCACCTCAGATGACCTTGTGGTATTATTACTAGAATAGAACATAGAACATCGAACATTACAGCGCAGAACAGGCCCTTCGGCCTTCGATGTTGCGCCGACCAATTAAGAAAAAGCAATGACCCTCTAACCTAAACCATTCCCTTTTCATCCATAAACTTATCTACTAACCTCTTAAACGCCACCAAACTTGGCGCATCTACAACTGTAGCAGGCAGGGCATTCCATACCCTTACCACCCTCTGGGTAAAGAACCTACCTCTGACATCTGTCCTATAACTACCACCCCTTAATTTAAAGCTATGTCCCCTCGTGCTAGCTTTCTCCGTCCTAGGATAATAATCCAGAAACTCAGCTAATGTTCTGGGGACCAAAGTCCAAATCCTTTTACCTTCCTTTGTTACAGAAGTCTCGCTGCTCTTCCCCACAAAAAATCTATTGATCTCAATCTTTTGATTTGATTCCCAGCTTGGGTTACTGTTTGTGTGGAGTTTGCACATTCCCTCCTGTCTGCGTGGATTTCCTCCAAGTACTCCAAGTTTCCTCCCACACTCCAAACGATGTGCTGGTTAGGTGCATTGACCATGCTAAATTCTCCGAACAGGCGCCGGACTGAAGTGACTACGGGATTTTCACAGTAACTTCACGGTAGTGTTAATGTAAACCTACTTGTGACTGATAAATAAACTTTAACTTTAAATTTCAATTGACTGGATATTAACAGTCTTTATGGGAAGAGAGTTCCCAAATAGAATTATAACCCTGATTTGGGACAAAGAACAGAGGCAGAAAGATATATAATTTTTCACTAATGGCCAGCATGTTATTTTTTTGCGAGCACACCATCCCTAGGCCATTTTCCTGCAGGTTGGATTGGAGACAGAATGGCTACCCAACTTCAAGGTGGTGCAATAATGATACCATAAATTGCAGTGTATAAGTCAATCTGTGAAGTCTGGAAAATTCCTTTAAAAAGCTTATACGCCAAGAATAAAATGGGAATCAATGTTGGTTGTAGGTGGCCACTATTCTGAAATGTGATAAAAACACCAGCTATTCAAACTAAACCAATGTGACACATTTTATTGATTGAACCTATTCTCTAACCAACACCTTGAACCACTCTCAAAATATTAAATAACTGTCAAGTTCATTGCCTTTGGCATCCAGCACAAAGAGTTCATTGAATTCATTCTGAATCACTTTGGCTATGGCATCATCAAGAGGATCCCACTCTGGTTCAAGTTTGGCACTTGCAGTTTCCAGGACAAATTATCTTGCTCACCAGCCATAGATTTGAATATTCTACATTTGTTGAATGATCTACTAAGAGTTTACACAGAACACTTCACGATTTGATGACAAAAATTTCACAAGATATCAAGTGGGCCATATGTTTTATTTTCCTCACTTTGTAAAACCTTTTTTTTCCATTAACAATCCACCTCTTTCATTTGGCAGGAATATATTCATTGAATAGTTTATGGAGGCACACATCCTATTTTATCTATTAGCCACAAGTAGATTTACATTAACACTGCAATGAAGTGACTGTGAAAATCCCCAAGTAGCCACACTGTTTGTTTACACTGAGGGAGAATTTAGCATGCCAATGTATATAATCAACACATCTTTTGGATTGTGGGAGGAAACTGGCACACCCCGAGACTTGGGGAAAACAGACAGTAACCCAAGCCAGAATTCGAACCCAGGTCCCTGGCACTGTGGGCAGCAGTGCTAACCATTGTGCCACCTATGCCCTAAGCATGAACTATGGATATTAGTTCCCACTTTCACACTCTCAACATCCACCACCCCCCCTCCCCTCCCCACTGTAATAACTACAAATTGGATGCTACTTCCTGATCTCACATGGGATCTGGCCATATCCCACATTAGAACGTCTGAATGTTGCATTGGTTGCGTAAAGGCCACCAGGAAACCTATCCCACAGATTTTCAATCCACAATTTCACTCCATCGCAATCAATTCATTCAACTTGACCAAATGTATTGCAGGGAACGTAATTTTTGGCCTGGTTTTATGTTTGAAAATCGATAGCCAGTAATCTTGCTTCATTGGCCATGCAGTACCACCATGAATCTTCACTTCTCTCGTCCTATCATCTTTAGGATTCTTTTTGAAAGCCACAGCTTGCTTAATGGACATAAGAAAACTCATGGGCATTTCACCTGTGTTGCCAATATGACACGATAAATACTCATGCTTTTGCCACTGTCCGATGATGAATTATTGATAATTTCGGCATCAAGATCTTTCTGAGTGATCTTGATCTCTGATACAACATTGAACAGTTTCATTCCATAAAATGGTTCCATCAGTTAGATGTTAGCCTGAAACCTTTGCTTGACTCAGTGTTTGATTTAGCCTATTTCAGAATCCACATATACATTCCTATCTCCTGTGACGATGTAACCATTCTGGCAATTTCCAAGGATCCATTCTGATACATACTTCTTGAGATCAGACCAGCAGATAGTCCTTGTTCTAATGGGGCACTTGTCCTTGGGCATCTTCTTCAGGACTGATTCCTCCTCCCTATACCTTACCAGTGCCCAAGGCAGGGTTTGAAGGCACTGCAGGCATTGTTCCATTCAAAAGTTTTAAAAATGCTGTAGGGGCACCTGAGAATGGAAGTGCCTTTTTCCTCCCTTATCAGTAACAGCCAGCAGCTACTTCCTAGATGCTGAAGAGGCTCTTAATGGTCTTCCAGCTTTGTGAACCCACTCCCAGTCTTAATTGGATGGCAAACATACGCTTTGGCCACTAAGTGGACAAATAAGGAGAACAATAATGGGTGACTGCTCCCTGCACAATATGGGGTCAAGAATCCCATTTGACCCCAATGTTGGAGCCCTGATCAAAATACAAAATCAACTGTTTCCTTCTCGATTTCCTGCATTTTTTTTGTGAAAAAGTACTTTATGATTTCATGTCACAAAGCCGCAGTGTAATTTTAAGCCCCTGTCCCAATGTTCTGGATTGCCCTGCCAAAAGAAATTGTCAAATTCCTTTCCAATTTTATACATACTGACCTGAAAATTTGCAAGTTCCCATACTTGTGCTCTCTTCCTTCCCAAACCTTACCCTCCACACAAGTTGGAAGGCCTGAGCAGCCCTGGGTATTGGATCTTAGGCTTGGTTTCCACCTGAATCATATTGAAGAGGCTGAATAAGTTAGCTTTTTAAAATTAATTTACTGGAATGAGTATCGCTAGCTAGGCCAGCATTATTTGCCCATGTCTAATTGCTCTTGAAAAGGCAACAGTGAGCTCCTTCTTGAGCCATTGCATTTAATCTGATGTAGGTACACCCACAATGCTGTTAGGAAAGGATTGCCAGGATTTTGACCCCCAGCAACAATGGAGGAATGGCAATGATTTCTAATTTAGGATGGCGAATGACTTGTCAGGGAACTGACAGGTAATGGTCGTACTATGTGTCTGTTACCCTTGTTGTTCTAGATGGTTGTGGTAGTGATTTTGGGAGGTGCTGTGTAAGGGTCCTTGGTGAGTTCCTGCTGTGCATGTTGTAGATGGTATACACTCCTGCTACAGTGCATCAGTGTTAGAGGAGGTAAATGAGGTTTAAACTGCTGCCTGTGCCATGGTGCCCCATTTGTAAGTGATGGGTTTGGGGAGGAAGGTGGTGTTATCACAGGCCACAAGGTAATTGTTGGAAGAAAACCAATTTAAATTGTCTGTGATGAACTACGATGAATTCTGCACATTAATGCTAAATTTTCAGAGAGTTGCCATGTTGAGTTAGTCAATGTCAGGAGATTACTGGGAGAGAAAATGGAAGCAAAGATGTATCATGAATCGTGATTCCACTTTGATTGTTAAACTCATCAGTGGAACTTTGAGACCTACTCATCTGTTAGAATGTACGTTGGGAAGACTATCAAAATTCTGTAAGCAAGTTTTAGCAATGTTCCTCAATTAGGGACCCCGCTAACACTTTCCAAGATGCTATCCCAATACATTCTTTTGCATTATGCTTGCTTGCTGTGTCCTCCACAACTTGGCAATTGAGAAAGACCTAAACGTGGACTGGTAAGAGGAGGTGGACCAAGATAGAGAAGATGTGGAGGAACTTGAAATTTAGCATTTGAAGGCTCCATGCCCAAACTGTACTTTGCTGCATGCCTGCAGCATGGAATGTTGGGCCTGCAAAACTCATCTTTGTAGTGCTGCCAGGGAAAATCCAAAAATTCAAAGATGTTGGCTGGTTTACTTCCAGCTTTTGGATGGGCATGCCATGCATGCATTGGAATCACTTGAGAATGGGCATTTGTGACATCAAATAGCATCGAATGCTGATTTGGTATATTTTGGAACACACAGATTTTGTTAAGGTCCATCTTTATCACTCCCATTAAAACATGCTTTCCCCTGCAATAATAACGTCTCACCTGCATCCCCTCAGCCCTCCCCTTGCCACAGGAGATATTTAAAGGCTTCAACATTTAAGGCGAGGCCCTCCTTCACTTTATCTGCAGAGTGCATGCTGCTGCTGCTTGGGGAAGTTGCCAACAGCAGTACAAGATCACTCAGGCAGCATTCAACTTTGATGGATTCAAAATTCAGCATCTAGGCCGAAGTGGCAGCAGTCAGGATGTGGCTGGATGAGAGGCAACAGAAAGGGAACTGGCAGTCTTGGAATGATAGGAGTAAGTAGTCTACCCTGAGATAGGGCACCAGATTTGCCGCAGCGCAGTGCCTCAGCAATTCGATCAATCTGCTGGAGTACAGATTGCTGCCATGAGACCTTCTAAGTCTCTTTCAGAACTGGTATCTGCAGCTTTGATGGTTTTAGTCAGGCCGTCTGTGGAGCCAAGGTGGGTTTGCAAGGCAAGAAGGCTAAATCTCACGGACGGCACTTTAGCTTCTAATCATAGAATCATAAAATCCCTGCATTGCAGAAGGAGACCATTCGGCCCATCCAGTCTGCATCAACCACAATCCAACCCAGGTTCTATCCCCGTAACCCCACATATTATACCCTGCTAATCCACTGACACTAGGGTCAATTTAGCATGGCCAATCAATTAACACGAACATTTTTGGACCATGGGAAGAAACCAGAGCACCCAGAGGAAAGTCATACAGATATGAAGAGAACGTGCATATTCCAAATAATGCTGCATACAAATGGCTTCTGCTTGCATTGCAATTGCTGCTAAAAGTCTGGCCAGCAGTTGCTATATGACAGCTTATTTTTGTAACTTGTTCCTGGGATGTGAGCATTTTTGGCAAGATCCAGAAATTATTCCTTGTACCTAATTGCTCTTGAGAAGGTAGTTGTGAGATGCCTTCTTGGAAATGCTGCAGTCTACATGATACAGGTATAACCAAAGTGCTGGTCAGGAGAGAGTTTAAGGATCTTGATTCAGTGACAGGGAAAGAAGAATGATACAGTCCCATCCAAGATGTTGCATGATTTGGAAAGGAACTTGCAAGTGCTAGTGTTCCAATGCTCACTCTTCCATGTTGCAGAGGTCACAGCAAGTGCTATCATGGCCAATGTCTCCACAGTGTAGAGGATGTGCTCCAAACTGTGTGTACCAATTTAGAATCAGACCACTGCATGAACTTTATCAATGGCAAGAGATTTGGTGGCAGACATGCCAATGTACCATGCATCTCCTTATGTATGCCCACCAGCATTCACCTGTTCATCCACCCATCAACGTCCTTATCTGAGTCTTCCGCAATAGAAACCATCTGTGATCTTGCCCCTTGGTGGACTGGCACACACACTATTCTTTCCCCCTGCCAGCCTGCAGCCCACTTATCCCTGGCGACTTTCCCTATTCCGATCCCGATTCTAATTAGCCTGTAGGTGATGGTGGCTCTGGTTTCGGAGCTGGTGGCTGTGATAGTCAGATCAAGTGACAATGTTGCTTCATCAGGGATGGAAAAGATGATGCCAATTGTTACACCATCTGCTGTTTGAACTTTGTGCCAAACAACAGAGCAATTGTGAAATAGAACAGAATAAGTTTATTTATTAGTCACAAAAAAGGCTTGCATCAACACTGCAATGAAGTTACTGTGAAATTCCCCAAGTTGCCACAGTCCAGCGCTTGTTCAGGTCAATGCATCTAACCAGCACATCTTTGGACTGTGGGAGGAAACTGGAGCACCTGAAGGAAATCCACGCAGACATTGGGAGATAGTGCAAACTGCACACAGGCAGTGACTCAAGCTAGAAATAGAACCCAGGTCCCTGGCACTGTGAAACAGCAGTGCTAACCACTGTGCTACCGTGCCACCCTTGCAGAATAGCTGCTTTGCGCTTGTGAGGCTGGCAGCAGTAATAAGTGTATAAGGATGGCCACTGATCATTCACTGCCATTCCTCTCACAAGGTGTGGCTTATGAACCTTCTCACCCCTCAGTAACATGGTCTCCTTCCTCCTTTTGAACTGCTGGATTGATTCTGGACACGTTCTCACACATGCAGCCACGAGGCCAGATACTGGCACTGCACAGACTTTTTCAGAGGGTTTGGAGGCGGGATGTGCATACAAGGAGCCACCAAGCAGGAGGCACCCACAGTCAGGGCAGCACATATTCTAACCACCAAAGGGCAAGGTCACAGGTGAAAGCTGCTGCAGAGGATGGAGCAAACTACAGAAGAAGGTTAGCAATAACCACATGCAGTAAAATGCTTGGTGCAATGATAGGCTTTCCAGGAAGCCTTTAGGAATGGAAATAGCATGGAGTAATGCAATGCCAACATTGCATTCGATAGAGTCTCCGAAACAAACCATAAGGCCATAAGGCAATAAGGTGTAGGAACAGAAGTAGGCTATTTGGCCCATTGAGTCTGCTCTGCCATTCAAGAACAAAGAACAGTACAGCACAGGAACAGACCCTTCAGCCTTCCAAGCCTGTGCCGCTCATGCGCCCATCTAGACCATTCATTTGTATCCCTTCATTCCCAGTCTGTTCATGTGACTATCTAGATAAGTCTTAAATGATCCCAGCATGTCCGCCTCAACCATCTTGCTTGGCAGTGCATTCCAGGCCCCCACCACCCTTTGTGTAAAAAATGTCCCCCTGACATCTGTGTTGAATATTGCCCCCCTCATCTTGAACTTGTGACCCCTTGTGTTCGTCACCTCCAACCTGGGAAAAAGCTTCCCATTGTTCACCCTATCTATGCCCTTCATAATTTTATACATCTCTATTAGGTCGCCTCTCATCCAGGGAGAACAACCCCCGTTTACCCAATCTCTCCTCATAGCTAAGACCCTCCATAGCAGGCAATATCCTGGTAAAACTTTTCTGTACTCTTTCCAAAGCCTCCATATCCTCCTGGTAGTGTGGTGACCAAAACTGGATGCAGTACTCCAAATGTGGCCTAACCAATGCTCTATATAGCTGCAATATCATAGGCCAAATTCTATACTGTATGCCCTGTTCCATAAAGGTAACATGCCATATGCTTTCTTCGCCAGCCTCTCCACCTATGCTGCCACCTTTAAGGATCTATGGACTTGCACACCCAGGTCCCTCTGTGTCTATATTCCTGAGGGTTTTGCCATTTATTGTATAGCTCCCACCTTGTTACATAAACAGGGCCTAGTTTTATGGCTGATAAAATTGGATATCCTAAATTAAAGAATTGGATGTATTAAAAATCAAACACAGTCAAACCTCAGGCAGGCCAGTTGTATAAATCATAAACCTGTTTGTGGCTGACTCATCAGCCCCCTATCAAAGGTCGTTGCACCTGACTGGTACTTAACAGGACCACCCCATTGAAATACATCAGCCTATTGTTAGAAGCAGTCAAACTTCAGGCAGGACAGTTGTACAATTCACAAACCTGTCTGAGGCTGACTCATCAACCTCCTATCAACAGTTGTTGCACCCTACTGGTACTTAGCAGGAGATCATTGCGCCCCATTGAAATACATCAGCCTATTGTTAGAAGCCCAGATAGGGCCAGACTTTCAGTCACCGAGAGTTCCTGCAGTTGGCTTAATCTGATAACAGGTCACATGTAAGCAGCAGCATGGAAGTGGACACCTTGGGGTGGACCCTGGTATCCTGTCAGGCAGACATCAAGAAACCCACTGGGTATTGGAACCCCCTCCTGTGACTTCATTGGCCAGAAGCCAGAGAAGTTTCTGGAAAGGCAAGCAGGCAGGGAATAAAGGAACTCATTTTGGGAGACTCCAGAAGTCTCAGGAAGACGGGGGAAGACTCGGAAGATTCGATTCAGAAGACTGACCAGAGAAGGAAGGAAGAAGAAGCTGCATCGAGACTCACCTTTGTGATGACTGACCAGAGGGACTTAGAGAATCGAGCCAGCAGTTTGACCCAAACCATCTTTGCGGGTAGAATATCTGATTTTGGGGTATTCTCTTGTTTTATGTGGGTAATTTAAGGGTTATTGTTAATAAACTTGTTGAACCTTTACTTGTGTTTGTCCTTTGTCCACCTTGCAAATAAGGGCACCGGGATAAAACATTGGAATAAACAAACTGGTCGAAAAAGGATCAGAGATTTTAAAACACAACACCCTACATTAGATGTACCAAAACGCATCACTTCACATTTATCTGAATTAAATTCCATCTGCCATTTCTCTACCCAATCTTCCAGCCTATCTACCTAGAATGCTCTTATATTCCCTGACAATATTCATCACTATCCACAACTGCAGCAATCTTCATGTTGTCCGCAAACTTACTGATCACACCAGCTACATCTTCTTCCAAATCATTCATATATATATCACAAATAGCAGAGGTCCCAGTGCAGAGCTCTGCGGAAACTACTAGTCACAGACTTCCAACCAGAAAAAGACTCCTCCATTTTCACCATCTGTCTTCTGTGGCCAAGCCAGTTCTCCACCCATCTAGCTAGTTCATTTTTATCCTGTGAGATTTAGCCTTTTGCACCAGCCTGCCATGCGGCACCGTGTCAAATGGTTTACTAAAATCCATATAGATGACATCCCCAGCCCTTCCCTCGTCAATGTTTTTTTGTCACCTCCTCAAAAAACTCAACCAAATTTGTGAGGCATGACCTCCCTCATACAAAACCATGCTGTCTATCGCTAATGAAATTATTCATTTCTAAATGTGCATATGTCCTATCTCTAAGAATCTTCTCCAACAATTTCCCTACCACAGACATCAAGCTCACTGGCCTATAATTACCCAGGTTATCCTCGCTACCCTTCTTAAATAACGGGACCACATTTGCTATCCTCCAATCCTCTGTGTCCAGTGAAGAGACAAAGATTTCTGTTAGAGGCCCAGCAATTTCATCTCTTGTCTCCCCAAGCAGTCTAGGATAGATGCCATCAGGCTCTGGGGATTTGTCTGTCTTAATATTTTGTAAAAAACTTAACAATTCCTCCTTTGTAATGCTTGATCTAATATGATAATCCTCAACTCCACTTTCCCACCTTATTCCCATTACCCTTCATTCCCTTACTGATTAAAAATCACAGCCTTAAAAATATTAATGACACAACCTCTACAACCTTCTATGGTAAAGAATTCTACAGATCCACTACCCTCGGAGAGAAGAAACTCCTCCTCATTGCTGTCTTAATTGGATGACCTCTTACTCTGATATTATGCTCTCTGGTCCCAGATTCTCCCACAAGAGGAAACATCCTCTCAGGATCTACATTGTTAAACCTCCTGAGAATCCTACATGTCTCAATAAGATTGTCATTCATTCTTCTAAACTCCAATGAGTACAGGATAAACCTACTTAACTTCTTCTCATAAGAAAATCCTTCCATCCCCAACCTGGCTCAACCTCGTGAATCTTCTCTGGACTGCCTCCAACACCAATATATCTGTTTGTGTCATCCTCACCACTTGTCTTCCAACCTATTTTTATGTCATTTGCAAACTTGACAATAGTATATTCACTTTTCTTGCAAATAATTGTGGCCCCCAGCATAATATGTCAGACAGGTCATGAGAGAATGCATAAGGGTGATTAGTTGACATTCGTGCGCAATATGGCATGATCTGACTTAGAAATTTGCTTTGGAATGTTTATTTTAGTGCTTTTATTTTCACATTGTAGCCAGTGGGATAATAAATTTCCGGCTGTAGAGTTTCATCAATCTCTCCTTACAAGACAATTCCCTCATCCCAGGAAGGAGCCTGATCTCATCCTCCAACATCAAAGGGAACGGTTCATCATAGGAGAACCTTTATGGATGGTTTGTTGCTATACATTTTTCTTGACCTACTTATCCCAAATCCATCTGTCACTCAGAATTGCTGTTAGACAGCCTTTATATCTTTTGTTGATCACTGTGAATTTGTTCCTCTGTTGCTAATTCACCACGAGAAATCTTTTTAAATATTCATTCATCAGGCATTCAAACTACTTGACTTATCAGCATTGTCAAATCTTCCTATTGAGACTATCTATGCTTGACGTGTCAACTTTTTTGGAGACCTGCAATGTCAGGATATTGTCTTGCCATCTAACCTCATTAATCATTTTAGGCAGCAATAAGGTGATTTCCATTTCTTGATGTGGTGTGCAACTTCTCTTCAAGTCTACCCATTGAAAAGACATCCATGTATCCTTCCAACTTGATCTGCAGGCTGAGGCCTCTCTTCTCCCAGACACAAACATGGGGCTGGATTTTACCAACCCCCTAGGATCCCCTGGGAATGAGTTTAGAGGTAGGGCGCCCACAAAATGGTGATTGTAAGTGAAGGGATGCATCTTCCTGCTATCCTGCTATTTTCCCAGTGGTATGACAGGAGGACAATAGCCCTCCAACCAAAAGGCCTATAATCAGTGATGGGTAGAACCTCTGCCATATGAGGATATGGTCTGCTCTACACTGATTCAGGTAGTGGGGGCCCTCCTATTTGATGCTTTGTGGCTTACTGTGTGCCCCAGCCTAACAAGCATTGGCCAACTTCACTTTCCATACCAACATCATCCTTGCCCCCCTTAATGTCCCTCGCTTTCCAAGGCTTCTCTGATTGGCCCCGATGATCTCAGACCCTGAGCCATCCATCGCTATGTCAAAGAACAAAGAACAAAACAGCTCGGGAAACAGGCCCTTCGGCCCGAGCCCGCGCCGCCACCCCAATGTTCCCACCTCTACCCGCAATCCCTTTTCATGTTTATAGATCTATGGATTAAAAACCAAATTTGAGACAATTTAGGGAGAATTTGTTTTGCCAATTAGCCTAAGAGCACATCTTTGGGATGTGGGAGGAAACCGGAGCTCCCGGAGAAAACCCACGCAAGCACGGGGAGAATGTGCAAACTCTCACAGACACAGGCCCAAATCCATGTATCTGCACAGCACAGCGATAGTCACTGAGCTGTGTGTTGCCCATCAAATGGTCCAGGTCAAGCGTACACTAGCGACGTGAAGCACTAGGATACTCTTGAAAAAAAAACCAAGAGCAGCCCTCTCACAACCCATCGCGTGTATGCCCCTCGTTAGACAACAAGGTGGACCAAAGCACCTGTAGGTTAAAAACAAGTACAGCCTCTCAGCTGGGCGCAGTCCCAACAGTAACAACCAATTAGGGTGACTGGTGACACTGAAGAACTGCTGTCCCTCCACCCAGCTTTAACTGAATGCCAGCGGGCAATTAATTAACTGTCAGATTAACCTAAAATGTAGCCTGGGGCTCCCCTAAATTGCCGAGGTGAGGTAGACCCCATTTTTTGGGATCAGTTGTCTGCCACTCTGAATAAATTCAGCCTATGATGTTTCCAATTCACATATTGTAAAACTTCTGCATGATATTCGGGTCACTGTGAAGCTGAAATTTAGCTGAGTCACACGCAAGGTTGGATTTTGCCTTACCTGTTCTACAAGAAGTGTGATACAGTGAAGCGAATGCAGAAATTTCAACTCCCTGACCTGTGTGTGAAATCATCAACTGGATTCTCTGACCGGAAACCAGCCTGACATTCCGGGTTTGTCTTCCAGGTGGGGATGGTTTCCAGCGGAAGCTACAGGGAAAGGTAAGTCTGTGTGTTCCACAGTGAAGCTTGATCTTGAGTGAAGGTCTGGGGTATTTACAACCCCAGAATCTCAAGGCAAAAGTGGAGGCCAAAGGACTTCAGGGAAAATTGAAGTCCAGGAGGGATCAGGTCAGAGCCCTGGGGGCAAGAAGGGTGGATTTTGGTGAGAGGTCGAAGGACAGATGAAGAATATCAGGGTGACATCTTAAAGATTTGGGGAGCTTATTTTTTGCATCAGGCACTTTGGATCTATCTGGTAGATGCTAAAGGCATAGAATCCAGCAATCCTCATTCCAGTTAACCAGTTAATGGTTAACTGAGGCTCTGGAAAGCTGGCTAATCATAGTAAAAGCCAAAATATTGAAGAATAATGAAGACTCCAGACTCAGTCTAATATTCACAATGCTAGTCACAGCCATTCAAATCAGACATGAACAAATTAGAGGTGCGTGGGGGCTAGATTTTGATTTTTAAAACTTTAACACTTCAAATGATACAAACTCACTTATTTCTTGTGGTGAAAATTTCCATGTGTAAATTCCAAATTTAAAAGTGTGAGGTAATGCACTTTGGCAGGAACAATAAATGTGTAGAGTATAGGGCTAATGGTAGGGCTCTTAATAGTGTTGAGGAACAGAAGGATCTTGGTGTATGTGTCAATAGATCCCTGAAAGTAGGCAGTCAAGTGGATAAAGTTGTTAAGAAGGCATATGGAGTCTTAGCTTTTATTGGTAGGGGGATTGAATTTAGGAGCCGCAGCATCATGTTGCAACTGTACAAAACTCTAGTGCGGCCGCACTTGGAGTATTGTGTGCAGTTCTGGTCCCACATTATAAGAAAGATGTGGAGGCATTGGAGAGGGTACAGAGGAGGTTTACCAGGATGTTGCCTGGTATGGAGGGCAGGTCCTATGAAGAGAGGTTGAAGGATTTGAGGTTGTTTTCGTTAGAAAGGAGGCGGCTAAGAGGGGATCTTATTGAAGCATATAAGATGATTAGAGGTTTAGATAGGGTGGACAGTGATAGCCTTTTTCCTAGGATGGAGAAAGCTAGCACGAGGGGACACAGCTTTAAATTAAGGGGTATGAGTTATAGGACGGATATCAGAGGTAGGTTCTTTACTCAAAGAGTGATTAGGGAGTGGAATGCCCTGCCTGCAGCTGTGTAGATGCGCCAAGTTTGGTGGCGTTTAAGAGGTTAATTGATAAGTATATGGAAGAGAAGGGAATGGTTTAGTTTGGAGAGGCATTGCTTTTTATTTTGGTCAGCACAACATCGAAGGCCGAAGGGCCTGTTCTGTGCTGTAATGTTCTATGTTCTATGTTCTATGTTCTATGTTATGTTTGCAAAGGCAAAATACTGCAGATGCTGAGACTTAAAAACAGAAAATGCTGGAAAATCTCAACAAATCTTTCAGCATCTGTAGAGAGAGATTAGATGTAGAGATGCCGGCGTTGGACTGGGGTAAATTCAGTAAAAGGTCTGGCAACACCAGTTTTAAATCCAACCGATTTATTTGATAGTAAATCTGCTAGCTTCGCCCAACAAAGGCACAAACGCCGAAAGCTAGCAGATTTACTATCAAATAAATCGAGAGAGATTAGAGCCAATGTTTTGAGTCTGGATGATCTCCCCATGAAAACATGAAAACTAGGATGAGATTTATACCATAAGGGGAGGTGCTGTAATTGATGGGATAGCACAGATAAAGAAATAAAGGGAATGTAAATGATGATGATAAAGGATAGCAGTGGTGCTAATAGCATCCATTAAAAGATTGGAATATGTAAATAGCAGAACAACCTGCCACATTCCTATACTCTGCACCTTTGTTCTGTCATTTTGCACATTCTGATCTCTTAATGGACACTATTAGCATCATTCCTAGCCTGTATCATCACCATTTACATTCCCTTTGTCTCCTTGTCTATGCCATCCATATCAATTACGGCGCTGTAATGTTTAGTTTTGTCTAGGCGTATTTACAAATTCTATCATAAAATTGCTTTTTGGATAATGATTGCACTTTATGTGTGTTGAGTGCAGGCGATTATCTTCAAGTAATTTTTCTTATATATGTTTTTATCAAACCAATTATAGTGTTTAAGGATTGTGAATCCAAGACTTTCAAAGCTTCCTTATGGACTGTGTCTCCGAAGCATTCTCATTCAACTTCACCGTCACCAGATGTTATATTCACTCATTTCAGGGTAAAATATAACACTGGGGTTACAAATCTCATGCAGCCTCAGACACCTGTAAGGGAGAGGGATGGAGTCAGTGGCTAGAGAACCATATTTGTAAATAATGGGTTTCAGAGATGATGGTTTCTTAATTATATTTGTGTTCCCAAAATTTAAGGGAGGAATTTCTACACATCCAATATCGGATATTGGGCAGGCATTGTGTTAAGTTAGGAACAATGGAGGAGTCAAGAGTGGGGCTGACAAAATCAGGTGAGCTGTCATCAAAGATGTGTTTTGGAGTGATATTTCAGGTCAATATCATGCAGATGAGAAATAGGAACAGCCTAGAATAGATTCTTGGGGAATCCCTGAAGTAACAATGCAGGAACAGGAGAGAAGCTATTTCAAGTGATGGTCTGGCTATGATTAAATAGATAAGAATAGAACCCTTACAAGTGCAGTCCCATGCAGATGGTTGATGAGAGAGGGATTGAAGGTGGGTAATGTAGTTAACCAGCCAGATATACTACCCATTCTGCTAAACACTACAACCCACTAAAAACCAGTAAATAAATACACAAATTTGCAAATAGCTTTTCACATCTTCAGTATGTCTCCAGAGTGCTTTAAAGTACCAATTGTGCATAGCAAGCTCCCACAAACAGCAATGCGATAATGAAATGATATCTATTTTATGTATTAGGGATACCTATTGATCAGGGCACCAGGATATCTCCACTCCTCTGCTTCAACACCTTGCCATGAAGTACCCACCTGAGAAAGCAGATAGGACCTTAATTTAACATATCAACAACTAATACAACCTCAGTCAATGTATCTATCAGAAGCGTGTGTGTCTATAATAGGTTTAAAAGACTTGAAAATGTATCCTTTTCATACAATATAAACAATATTAAAACAGAGAAGATTGATGTCTCAAAGAAAATAAGCAACTGATTTCTGTTATCCATCACTTCCCACTGTAAATCTTCCATTACCAACAATGTAATGATATCAGCGTTAGATTTTCTAGAGACCCAATAAAATATACATTAAAGTTGAAGGAAAGCGGTACTCCGCCAAACCTTATAAAATGGCTCATGTGCCTTGTTTGAAATCCATGACAAACTTGAGCAGCAATTTAAAATAAAAATTACTATCAGGTTTCCTGTGTACATATTCATAGTGACTAAGAGAATGCAATGTTTGATAAAGACAGAATCATGGGCCAAAGTATTACTGCCTGGCCACAGTCTATGTTCCACCACAGAGGAGGTGGGCAATTTAAGTTGCATTTAAGTTTATGTCTATCACAAGTAGGCTTACATAACACAGCAATGAAATTACTGTTAAAATCCTCTAGTTGCCACACTCCGGCACCTGTTAGGATACACTGAGAGAGAATTTCACATGGCCAATGCACCTAACTAGCATATCTTTCAGACTGTGGATGGAAACCGGAGCACCGAGGGAAACACATGCAGACACGGGGAGAACGTACAAACTCCACACAGACAATGATCCAAGGCAGGAATTGAACCTAGGTCCCTGGCACTGTGAGGCAGCTGTGCTAACCACTGTGCCACCGTGCTGCTCATATTTAATTCAGCAGGGTTGTAATATCCCGTTGTGCAGTAGGGACAGTAAAACCCTGACCATTACATCCTTTCTGCAAAGTTTGATGGGGAATATGCTGAAATTTTGTGAACTGTAATAAAGTTAATGATGCAAAGCACTGCCTTTGTAGCCAATTTAAAATCACTTCCTTAATGATACATGTTGCATTGAATTCCAGAGGAATGTGGAGTACACCTTTTAGGACTGAGAGGAGGAGAAATGTAAGTTTATTTATTAGTCACAGGTAGGCTTACATTAGCACCGCAATGAAGTTATTGTGAAAAGCCCCTGGTCGCCACAGTCTGGTGCATGTTCAGGTACACTGAGGGAGAATTTAGCAAGGCCAATGTGCCTAACCAGCACGTCCTCAAACCATAGGAGAAAACTGGAGCACCTAGAGAAAACCCACACAGACACAGAAAGAACGTGCAAACTCTGTACCAGCTGTGACTCAAACTGGGAATTGAATCCAGGTCCCGAGTGCTGTGAGACAGCAGTGCTAACTACTGTGTCACCATGCCATCCTTTTCTTCAGCCAGGGAGTGGTAAGCCTGTGGCATTCACTACTACAGAATGCAGTTAAAGCCAAAACATTGTATGTTTTCAAGAAGGAGTTAAATTTGGGACAGAGGGGGTCAAAGGATCTGGGGGAAAGGTAAGATCGGGCTATTGATTTGGATGACCAGCCATAGTCATAATAAGTGGCACAGCAGGCTTATAGAACTGAATCACCTATTCCTACCCCTATTTTCTATGTCTCTAAATGACCCAAAGCAACTATATTGCTGGATTTTTTTTTATGGTCAGCTTCTTTCAAAAGCATTTTTCTCTTCCAATCTCAGGGGCACAAGCTGCGCCTTCAACAATGAGTCATCAAAAATGTCTCCCCATTTGTGCTGCTATTCTTATCTCAGACTCTGTGAGCACTCAGAGTGATTTCAAACATGATGCCATAATGGCTGCTTGACACGACCACATCAGTCGCTTCCCCACCAAAGTCATTCCTTTCAAGAAGGTCAGAATAATTGTGAAAGGAAGAAGTGCAACTTCTGCAACCACGGAGACTGAAAAATAAATTAACATAAGAAATAGTCTTCCACCACAAAGTGACAGAAGATAGAATTTTCCACTCCTGCCAGTGGCAGGGATTTTAGCGAGCAGGGGCACTACATTCGGTGTGACACTAAAGTTGGAATTTTGTTGCCCAAACTTTGACAGATTGAGTTTCCAGCTGATCTATGGTGGAAACTACATTTGCATCTCACAATTTTCATTAAAAAGTTAATCATGCTTGAATTATGCTCCCGAAGTCCAAGTTCAGGGCTCCACTAGTGAATAATTTAGACAGTCTGTCTCCAGTGGGAGCGGTTCTGTAGGGAGGGATGTTGGGGGGGATCGTCACTGTGGGAGAGGCAAGTGATGGATCAGGGTGATGCTCGATGGGATTGGGAGCTGGCCCAGGAATGCTTGTGGAGGCCACAATCAGACAGTAAAGGGGCAGCACTGTAAGGGTCCCGAAAAGAAAAGGGCTAACCAACCATTGAGTCGGTCAGCAAAGTGCAGGCTGAGAGACAAGGGCCACTGTGCATGTGCAGAGACTCTGGCATGAATAGATCCCACCGTTTACCCCCCACCACCCCACCCCCAAGCTTTTAATGATATTCACGATTGTGACCTCTGCATTTGAATGTGAACTCCCACTGAAAAAATTATGATTTACACGAATTTTCTAGCAAATTTATAAGTTAGAACTTTTTTGAGAAAATCATCTCCGTTGTTTTCTCTGGCTGGGAGTTCCAGCTTACCCCAATCCAACGCTAGCATCTCCACATCATGGGGATTCCACACTAAGGGGATGAAGGTCTACGTTACTCCGGGAAAGTTCTTGCAGCCACAGCATGTACTGGAAAAGCTGGCAGATGGGAGCAGCCATATTCAGGGATACACAAAGGCATTGCCTTTCTCTCATCTCCCAATAAGAGTCTTAGATATTGGGGTAGGCCATTTAGGATCGAGACCTTTAGGACCTTTACTAGGACCTTATTTAGGACCTTTGCTAGCATGAGGGGACACAGCTTTAAATTAAGGGGTACGAGTTATAGGACGGATATCAGAGGTAGGTTCTTTACTCAAAGAGTGATTAGGGAGTGGAATGCCCTGCCTGCAGCTGTTGTAGATGCGCCAAGTTTGGTGGCGTTTAAGAGGTTAGTTGATAAGTATATGGAAGAGAAGGGAATGGTTTAGTTTGGAGGGGCATTGCTTTTTATTTTGGTCGGCACAACATCGAAGGCCGAAGGGCCTGTTCTGTGCTGTAATGTTCTATGTTCTATGTTCTATGAGATGAGGAGGGTAATGAACTATGGAATTCTTACAAAATCAGTCAGTATTTTCAAAAAGGAATTAGAAAGATTTCTAGATTCTAAAGGTGTCATGGCCATAGGAATGTGGTATTGAGATACAGGATCATATTGAATGGTGAAGCAGGCACAAAGGACCAAAATGACCAATTCCTGCTCCTGTTTTCTATGTTTCTACGTAAAAGGTGCCAGCTCTGAGGGGAGGAAAGACAACTGAGAGTGGGAATGGTTGGGTCCAGGGTAATGAGGGGGTGGTTTAAGAGTGATAGAGGGAAAAGAAATGGTGATATTATGGTCTTGTGATGATGGGAACATTGTTGGGAAGGGTGAAATGTGGTGGAGCAAGTTTAAAAGGTCACATATTATTTTTCCAAACTGACATTAACTGTACTGTTAGTCAGTGAGATCCTCTGAGGTAGGAGAAGGGTGTTTTCAAGCGGACAGAGCTCAAGGTCACCACAAGTGGTCAATTAAAGTGACACCCTGATAATCATAAGGCAACTGGATACCAAAGGTGCTGTAAAGCACACGCTCACTTCATGTATCACTCCAATTCATTCACACATCCTGTAAGGTGTTGATAATGTAGGCTGCAGGCAACCCTGCCATGGGAACGGCTCACATCCAGATAAGGAGTTGGAGGGCCCATCACTTGTTGGCACAGGACCTTGAGAAGCAAGAGCCTGAGCAACAAGAGGCAGAATGGCCTCTATAAGCTCAAGAGCCTGATGACTATAAGCTCTTGCAAGCATTGGTGCAATCATGGTTGCATCGCCAGCAGTGCTGTTATCGGGAGATGAGAGAAAGGCAATGCCAAAAGCACCTTTATGTATCTCTGAATATGGCTGGTCCCATCTGCCAGCTTTTCCAGTACATGCTGTGGCTTCAAGAACTTTCCAGGAGTAATGTAGACCTTCATACCCGCAATAGGTAAATGTGTATCTGGTGCCATTTAAACATGGTGCCAGGACATTTGACTCCATGAAGTAACAGCAGAAAAGATGATGTCCTGCCTACCCTGCCACCAGATTCACCAGATTCCTACCAGACTTACGTATAATTAGTGAGCTGTAATAAAGAAGATTGCACATGTTTACCCTCTCTGCTACCCAGTGGAATCAAACCAACATTCTCATCCACCACCAGACTCCAGAACGGAAAAATACCTCTGGAGAAACAAGCTGTGGGCAATGCTGGATCAGCAGTACACTGACTGGACTGGGACTGAAAATTGAAAAAGATATATAACTCTCATAAATATAACCTCAGCTGCGCACATTCTGTGTGAGTTGAGAAATGAAATTTTAGTTTTACCCTTACTTCGAAATACTGAGATTGCACCATAACAGCCCAGAGCACATGGCGGTCAGATATAAAAGGAGCTGAGAATTACAGGCCATGAAGACAAATCTGTATTTCTGCGAGAGATCCATCATGTGAAATGTAGTTTTCATCCCACTGAAAAAAAAGTGACAAAATCTAGAATATTACAAGTCAACCCTTAATGCAATGCAACCAGAGAGAACATTTACAGTCACTGTTAAATGGAAGCAATGGAAAAATATTAAAATAAGGGTGATTTAAAATCAAAACATATACCTTGTGCCTAGGCATAGTGCTTGGAATGTATCTCATTGTGTTCCTTTGAGGGAGCTTCTTTATGAGAAATACTATTGCACCTGGGATCTATCAGCTGGTAGCACAATGGCACAGTTATTAGCACTGCATCCTCACAGCTCCAGAGACCTGGGTTCAATTCCCAGCTTGAGTCACTGCGTGTGCAGAGTCTGCACATTCTCCCCATGTCCTTCTGCTGCTGCGATTTCCTCCCACAGTTCAAAAGGCGTGTTGATTAGGTAGATTGGCCACGCTAAACTCTCCCTCAGTGTATCGAGGGAGGTATCCCTCCATACCGAGGGAGGAAGTGTTAGAGCTTCTAGGTAGCATTAAAACTGATAAATCTCCGGGGCCTGATGGCATTTATCCCAGGCTGCTTAGGGAGGTGCGAGGTGAAATTGCTGGGCCTCAGACGCAAATCTTTGTCTCTTCCTTGGACACAGGTGAGGTCTCAGAGGACTGGAGAATAGCTAATGTTGTACTGTTGTTTAAAAAAGATAGTAGGGATAACCCTGGAAATTATAGGCCAGTGAGTTTGATGTCAGTGGTAGGGAAGCTGTTGGAGGGGATTCTTAGAGATAGGATGTATGGGCACTTAGAGCGTTGCGATCTGATAAGGGATACGCAGCATGGATTTGTTAAGGGGAGGTCGTGCCTTACAAATCTGGTAGAATTTTTTGAGGAGGTGACGAAAACGGTGGACATAGACTTAGAGGAGATCTGATAGAGGTGTACAAGATTTTGAAGGGGATAGATAGAGTAAACAGGGTTAAGCTTTTTCCTAGGATGGACTCAAATAGCACGAGGGGTCACGGGCTTAGGGTGAGGGGGGTAAGGTATAATTTGGATGCTAGAGGGAGTTTTTTCACACAGAGGGTGGTGGGGGTATGGAATGCGCTGCCAAGTAAAGTGGTGGAGGCAGGTACTCTGGAGTTATTTAAGAAATACTTAGATGGGCACATGAACAGAATGGGAATGGAGGGGTATAGAAAACTGATTTAAAATAGGGATCATGAGCCTTGGGAGTCCCTGGGAAGTGTGTAAATAGATGATGACATTCATGTACTTGTTTTTATCCTACAGGTGCTTTGGTCCACCTTGTTGTCTAATGAGGGGCATACACGCAATGGGTTGTGAGAGGACTGCTCTTGGATCTTTTTGGAGAGTATCCTACTGCTTCACATTGTTAGTGTATGCTTGACCTGGACCATCTGATGGGCAACACGACAGCTCAGTGACTATCGCTGTGCTGTGCAGATACATGGATTTGGGCCTGTGTCTGTGAGAGTTTGCGCATTCTCCCCGTGCTTGCGTGGGTTTTCTCCGGGTGCTCCGGTTTCCTCCCACATCCCAAAGATGTGCTCTTAGGCTAATTGGCAAAACAAATTCTCCCTAAATTGTCTCAAATTTGGTTTTTAATCCATAGATCTATAAACATGGACAGGGATCGTGGGTAGAGGTGGGAACATCGGGGTGGCGGCATGGGCTCGTTGGGCCGAAGAGCCTGTTTCCTGTGCTGTTTTGTTCTTTGTTCTTTGTTCTTTGTTCTTTGTACCTGAACTGGTGTTGAAATGTGGTGACTGAGGAATCTTCATAGTAACTTCACTGCAGTGTTAGTATAAGCCTACTTATGACAGTAATTAATAGCCTTTGAACCTTCAGTTAGCCAAACTCAGAACATACCGAGTGCAAGGTTCTGTTTATTAACTAATAGTAAAATATTTGCTGCAGTGTGCAGTATAAATGTTTACTCTTATATAAATAAATGCACAGGGCTGAAATTTCTGTGCTTCTTCCCCGTGGCGTGTTTTGCGGCGGTGAGGGCAGCCCACAATTTGCTGGTTGTGATATCTTCCAGTCCTGCTGCTGTCAACAAGGTTTCCTGTTGTTCACACATCTCCTCAGTGGGGAACAGTGGCAGGTTATCACCATCAGCACAATAGTGGTGCAAGATCAAATGATAACAGCACATGGAGAGATATTGTTCTATGTAAAAGCTCATACGAGGTACATCTTGTAAATAGTTAGCATAATGTTCAATTAAAAATAGAATTTGCTAACAATATCGCCTCCATGCTTACATGTAACTCCGGACCCACAACTGTCCCATACAAAAGCGAAACAGCAGTAACAGATGGTGACAAAGATGAAACATGACAAAACGAGTAACGAGTGAGGAGCTGAGTGACTGGCAGGAGTAGCAAGAAAAATTTTCAATCATACTGCAGAATCACAGAACAGAACTGTTACAGTGCAGAAGGAAGCCATTTGACCTATCATGTCTACCTGGCTCTCCAAAGGAGATTCAAGTCTTAATGCCATTCCTCTGTACCTCAGCATATTGCTTCTATTCAAGTAATCATAGAACTCCTACAGAACACAAGAAGGCCGTTCAGCCCATCACGTTGCACTAACAGCAATTCCACTCAGGCCCTATTCCCGCACCCTACGTATTTACCCTGCTAATCTGGCTGGCACTAAGAGGCAATTTAGCATGGCCAATCAATGAATCCATACATCTTTGAACTGGGAAGGAAACTGAAGTACCCCGAGGAAATCCACACAGACAAGAAGAGAACGTACAAGCTCCGCATAGACTGTTATCCAAGCCAGGAATTAAACCGGGTCCCTGGCACCGTAAGGCAGCAACACTAACCACTGCGCCATCTTTTCATCTCTTGAACATCTGGATTGAACTTGCCTCCACCACACTTCCAGGCAATGTGTTCCGAACCCAAAACACTCATTGTGTGAAAATGTATTTTTCTCACATCGCACTTGTTTCTTTTGCAAATCACTTTAGATCTGCGCCCTCTTATTCTTGTTCCACCCTATCTACTCTGTCCAGTTCCCTCATGATTTTGAACATGTTTATTAAATCTCCTTTTAGCCTTCTTTTCCCCAAGGAGAGCAGCCCCAACATCTCAAATCTACCCTCATCCCCGGAATCATTCTTGTAAAAGTATTCTGCTCTGTCTCCAATGCATTGACATCATTTCTAAAGTGTGGTGTCCAGAACTGCACACAATATTCCAGCTGAGGTCTAATAGATATCATGTATAAATTCAGAAAAGCTCCTTACTCTTTTACTCTATGCCCCTATTAATAAAGCCTAGAATATCATCTGCTTTATTAACTGCTGTCTCCAGTTATCCTGCGACCTTCAATGGTCTAGGCACATATACACCCAATTTCCCCTGCAAATCCTTTAAGAATTTTACCCCATACTTTATATTGTCTGTCCATGTCTTTCTACCACAATATATCACATCACACTTCTGCATATTGAACTTCATCTGTCACCTGTCTGCCCACGCCATCATCTGTCTCCTATCTGCCCACGCCATCATCTGTCACCTATCTGCCCACTACATCCATTTGAAGTTCTGCACTGTCCACCTCACAGTTAATAACTCTTCCAAGTTTTGTGCTATCTGCAGACTTTGAAATTGTACCCTGAATATCAAAATCCAGATCATTAGAGTATATCAGGAAATGCAAGTGTTTCAATACTGACTCTGGGGAACACCCTTCCTCCAGCCCAACAAATATCCATTGATCATTACTCTGCTTTCTATTTTTCAGTCAACTTTGTATCAAGTTATCACTATCCCTTTTATTCCATTCACTATAACTTCTCTCATAAGTCTGCTGTGTGGCACTGTATCCAATGACTTCAGAAAGTCCATGTACACCACATCAACAGCATTATCCTCATCAACCCTTTCTGTTTCCTCTTCAAAAAACTCCAGTAAGTTAGTTAAGCATGACTTGTTCTTTAAGGATTCATGCTGGCACTTCTTAATCAAAAAGGAATAACAGTAAAAGGAAGCAATGGATAAAATCCCACTTTCACCAGTGCTTTGAATATGTGGAAGGCCTGAATCAAGCTGAAAGTTAGCAGGATTGGTTTGACACATTCACCAGGTTCACGAGTACAGCACAGCATTGGGAATCACAGAAAAGACTAGCAAGGACAGGTTATTACCTTACTCTATGCATAGGCACTAGTACAGATGATGCTGCAGTCAAACAGAACATAAGCAAAAACATAGCATCATATGAAGAACTTATCAAGGCCTTCAATATAACACCATTACAGGGCAAGAAGAATTTGATCTCTCTCCAATGCATTGACATCATTCCTAAAGTGTGGTGTCCAGAACTATATACAGTATTCCAGCATCAAAAACCAGAAGAAAGCATACATTAACCTTTCTTAATGAATTATATTCATTAGCAGATAATAGTGAATATAAAGCCCTGAAAGATAAAATAATTAGGAATCACATTTTTGTGGGAGTTCTGGAAAATATATTTTCGAATTGTTTGCTATTGCAGACAGATTTGGCTCTATTGAAAGCATTACCGGTAACAAGGATGATAGAAAAGAGAAAGAAATCAATTTTTTATTCCTGGTGATAAAGAAATCTCGTGGAGAAAACCAACAGATAAAGTTTGGTTTGTAGCTAATAAAAATTACAGCACACGTAACTCCAAAAATGGAGAAAGAGCAGCTGCCACTAATCACTATTTTCATAGGGAAAGGAGAAGGCTCCATCAGTGCAAAGAATTCCCCACCAAAAAATGTGAAGTGTCATACTTGCAAAAAGAGAAGCCATTTTAAATCAGTTTAACAAAGCAAACAACTCTTAACAAAACAGTTATAGAAGGTATAGCCAAGATCTTATACCATTCAAGAAATTGAAGATATTCAATTCGTTGAAGAGAAAATCTGATCCAAAGTACCATCCTTGGGAGCAACCACAGAATTGAATAGAAATTATTGGACTGGTGATATTATGTTTAACAGACATAAAGCAAATTTGAGTTAGGCACAGGAGTAGGAGTTTCAATTCTGTCAGGCATAGAAAAGTGATCAAAACCAGAGATATTCCAGCCATCAACAAGAATGCTTCATTGTCCAGGAGGCTGAATGTCAAGGGACAATTGACTGTTAAACTCCAGTATAAAGAGATCCCTTGATAGCATCATGTTGCAGGGGCACAGAGGGTTTCTATCTCTAGTGTATGGCATTCAGAAACAGGATTTAAATCTGACAATATTTTACCAGTTTCATATTTTCACTTTTTATTTTAATTTTGGGATATATTGCTACAGTACAAATGTGCTGTATTATAGTGAGTTATTGTTATGGGACTTAAATAAATATCAGAAACAACACTTAGTCCAGGAGACCCACAAATCAAGTGGCAGGAATTCCCCGAGTTTTGAGCTTACAAAGAGTATTTTCTTAAATGTCCAGGGAAGGGGCACAAGAAAAATTAGTAGTTTAAAGAACATCAGCTACTCAAATAACCTATTTACTTTAGAACAATTAGACTGAGAGGTAACCTGGATAGAGGTCTAAAAGGTAATGAAAGAACAGGAGAGTATCTCAACAGTTAGACTGTGTAAATATTAAAGAAGACTGGATATTAAATGAGCTTTCTTCCCCCAGAGAATTGAAAGCTTCTATAATAGATTATTGACAGTTTTGTTGTGTGCTAACTGCCTACATCCCTTGGAGAGAGAGCTAGGCCAACACTTGACAGAGATAAAGGTTGCATCAAAAAGGTCATTTTCTAGGAATGGAATTTTTAATTCATGTGATTTCCTAGACTGGATTGGATCGCTTGAGAGTGACTGAGAGAAAGTTAGCATATCTTTTCCCCTCTTAACCCTGCTTTGTGGGGGAATTTTCCCCTCCAATATATAATAAGCCTGTTGGGGGTAGGGTGAGATGGGTGGGTGATGTTGCAGAAAGAGAGAAGTGCTTGGCTATGATGATCCAGCCATCACAGGCTTGATCGACCAGTTGGTCCTTTTCTCTCCAAAATTTCTGCACGTTTGTAAGTGTTTTAATCCATGACAGCATTTGAAGAATAAAGTCCTGACCATTTACAACTATACATTTATTTCTACTCCCTTCTACTTAAACATGTCTAAGCTCATGTTAACATATTGATTTAGAGTGTTACAAGATCTGAACAACTATCTGCTATCTGATGGACGGTAAAGGTTCTTAGCAAACAATTGACTTGTAACTCATTATACAAAAATAGAGCAATTTTCTTGATAACTGTTAGGAAAGAACTGTACTTCTTAATGTTTTCACACACATTGATGGGTGATTTTTTTGACTGGAAAGCAGTTTCCAATAGTGGTCCTCAGGGGATGATTCAAAATGGGGCAACATGGCGACACAGTGGTTAGCTCTGCTGCCTCACTGTGCCAGGGACCCAGTTTCAATTCCCAGCTTGGGTCACTGTCTATGCAGAGTCTGCTCGTTCTCCCCATATCTGTGTGGTTTCCTCTGGGTGCTCCAGTTTACTCCCACAGTTCGAAAGACATGCCATGGTGCATTGGCCATGCTAAATTCTCCCCCAGTGTACCTGAACCGGAGTGTGGCGACTAGGGGATGTTCACAGTAACTTCATTGCAGTGTTAATGTAAGCCTACTTGTGATGAATAAATATCCCTTGATTTTTCTAATATAGGTGAATGATTTAGACTTAAGTGTAGAAGGTGTGATTTAAAAATCTGGGTCTATTACACAAATTGGTCATATGATTGATAATAAGAAAGAAAGTTGGTGACTGTAAGAAAATATTGATGGACAGGTCAGATGGGCAGAAAAATGGTGTGTGGAATTCAACTGGGAGAAGTGTGGGGAAATGCAAATAAGGGGATATGTGGTAAAATTCCGAAAGCTGGAGAGGAACAAACGGAACTTGAAGTGTGTGTCACAGCTCTGTAAAGGTAGCAGAACAGGCAGATGAGATGATGTAGGGAGGCGGATGGGATATTTCCTTGATTAGCTGAAGCATAGAGCAGGAAGTTTATTCCAGAATTGCACAAAACACCAGTCAGACCACAGCTAGAGTACTGCATACAAACCTCATCACAGCATAATCATAATCATATTAGAAAGGGTGCAAAGGAGATTTGCCAGCATATTGCTGGGACAGAATTTTAGCTAAGAGATATGTTTGAATGGGCTGTGGCTGTCTACTTTGGAACAAAGGAGGCTAAGAGGAGATTCATGAGGTGTATAACGTTTTGAGAGCCCTTGATTGAGTGGGGGGAAGCATCCATTTCAGTAGTTGGTGGAAGGATGAAGGGAGTCGAAGATTTTGTTTTTACCCAGAGAATGATGGGGATCTGAACTCACAACCTGAATGCCTGGTAGAAGCCTGGTTCCCGTACCAAAGCCCTTCACCCGCCAGCTGAAATGTCAAGGGTTGGGGGAAACCCATTGAGGGGAAGACTGACTGCCCCACAGCTATGTCATGATCAATTGGCTGAAAATAGGCTGAAGTTGGGATTTCTACCTCTCAGGGATAGGAAGTAGTGCATCAGAGAGCTCTCAGCCAATGATGTGTGGTGGTTACTGCTGCCACTGTACTCGGGCTATGAGGAGACAAGTTATGATGGATCCAAACATTGTATGTTTTGGGGATCGGGATGGGGGAAAGAAGAGGATTGAAATAGTGGCCAAGATTCAAGAGGGCATGGAGGAGTTGGGGGAAACTTGTGGATGTTACACCTGGGGAAGGGACACTTTGATGTTTCTGAGAGGGCCAATTTAGAGAAGACCTATCCCATCCATCATCGGGGAAATTTACCAGATTGGCCGCTTAGTGTGGTCCTCCTTGCCGCTGGTTTAATCCAGGCAGTGGTGGGATGAGGCACTTAATTAGCCAATAATTGCCCAATTAAGGGCCGCAGTTGGTGGGGCAAGCCATTCGTGGCTTGGTGATTTATTTGCCTATGCATGGGTAACTCACATATAATTCAGGCTTTTCTTTAAAGTTTATTTATTATTGTCACAAGTAGGCTTACATTAACACTGCGACGAAGTCACTGAAAATCCTCTACTCACCACACTCCGGCTCCTGTTTGGCGACACTGAAGGAAAATTTAACATGGCCAATCTTTCAGACTGTGGGAGGAAACCAAAGCCCCCAGAGGAAACCCACGCAGACATGGGGGGAATGTGCAAACTCCACACAGACAGTGATACTAGGGCTGGGAATCGAACCCAGGTTCTTGGTGTTGTTAGATAGCCGTGCTAACCATTGTGCCACCATACACCAGTATGTTTCTCTGTCAGATATATTGTGACATGCCAATCTCATTACAATGTTTCCTTGTGACATATCAAACTAGCTGCTGAACTGAATACAAGACCTTTTCAGACCATGGCAAGAGGTAAAAGGACATCTAACTGGTTGAGCTAACAGTTACATGGTGATATATTCTTGGCCCAAAACAACTTCTGATCTTCGTTAATGGCCTGCCAGTGTCAGCTAAAGTGAACTTTTCCTCTATGTTGATGACAGCATCAATTGTAGAGCTGATCATTCCTCTTCTGAAATGGAATGGCAACGAAATCACTGCAGGCATAATCAGCCGAATGACAATTCGCCTCAAGGAAACTCAGTGAATACACCATTGTGGGAGATTGACTGTGATCTTATCCACTCACTCTATGGGGGTGAGTATCTGATCTCGCCATGCCTGGTGCAGATCACATCAATCCAAGAGAATTGCACGCTGGCCTAAAAATCTATTTTGTGCCTTGCGCCAAACAATTTGCAATTCTCCCGGCCTCTTCCTAATGATATGAGCCGGAGAGTCCAATTAGAATATTTAAAGTAGTATTTAAATATGCAGAGCCCCATTCAAGTCCCAGCATGCGGAATTCACCAGCCTTCAAGCATGGTATTATAACGGCAAGCATCATTACTGGTCTCCACCACCGGAGACCTGGTGCGATGGTCACGCAGTGGGTGCTTAGACCCCAGATGGTCAAGAGCATGACTAGGCAGTGCCCATCTGGTGGGGCCCACCTGGCATACAAGTTGTACCCACCAGACACCCTGGCAGTGGCCACTCAACACCCCAGCAATGCCAGCACCAGGAAGCGCCAGTGGCATTACTAAGTGCATGGGGCCTATGATGGGGGGGTTCTACGCAGAGAGGCAATAATGGGGGAGAGCTATGCAGATAGAGATCTGATGGGGGTGTTGTGCAAGGATTGATATTATGCACAGTCATGATTGGTAATGGGGATGGGTGTCATGATGCGGGGGGGGGGAGGATATGTCGCTGGTCATAATGGGGTGGGGAAGCAAGTCAGGGGTTATGCAGGAGGATCCATCGGAAGGGAACTCATGTTGGCACCCTATGTCAGGTACAGGCTAGGAGAACATGCTGCAAGTGAAGTTTGGGTTCCAATGCCTGTGGGGAAAGGAGTCTGCCACTGCACTTTGAGATCAGGGCTTCCTCACGCAACGGTGCCCAAGCACTCCGAAGCTGGGCTCACCGGTGAGTTTAGGCCCCACACTCCAGTACCAAAAAGTGAGTTTGGGAGGATTGTGGTGCTGAGCATTCCTGACAGAGCGGCACCAATCACTCCATTGTTCCTGAGAAATGTTTTGGGAGAATTCCACCCTGCATTTACAGGAGCTGTCTTCAATTTCAACGGAGGGGCAGGGGGATGCTGATAGGGAAGCGCATCACATCAAATATGCAATGGCAGAAAAGATTCACTTTATCAGAGCTTTATCCTGCTTCCCAAGAGTGGCTAAAGTACAATCAATTCCATTTTTACTCAAACAATACTCAGATGTCCATGCCTGTTACTTTAAACACCTATTATATTATTAGATACGAAAATGAGAAGACTAACACCTAATTTATCTGCAAGAAACAGAGTATGGATCAGGATCTCCACTCAAGATATTAGCTTCTCTACAGCCCAGCCAACAATCTTTAAAGGGACAGATGGCAGCCAGCAGTAAACACATAAGTTTTATCTTTTTGACTTACCTTGATGTGAAGCCAAGAGGAGCAGATGTACATTTCCTGGCTCCATGCAATGTTTCTAACGACTAGTGTTGACTCACATACACATCCTCACCATCCTACTGCCCCTGTCTCCCACCCAACAAAACCTTCAGCTCCCAGACCACCCTGAAGGCCATTCTTAATATCACAACATCAACCTTAAATTGATCCTCACTAAATGGGCAAATTGCATTTGGAGGAGCAATTGTCATTTGCTACTCATTAAAACTGCTGTGACTGCTCAGGTAATTTCTGGGGAGGTTCAGAAGTGTACTCCAAGCATCTCACCTGTTTCAGGCTCAAAATAGGCCTAAGCAAATTTCTCAGTCTCACTTCCATGCCTTGATCATATCAGTTATTCTTGTATTATTATTTGGACTAAAAGATATGGTTTAATTCTATTGGTATAGCATAAAACATTTTTAATGGCCACTTCGGCCTACTCCCAAGTGCACAAAGATAAGGCAGACAAATATTTTTGGTTGATTATGGAAAGAACTTTTGTGTAAAGTGGTAACCAACACAATTGCCATAAATTAGAAGGAGCTTTGAACACAAGAACTGGAAGATGGATGTAAATGCTGAATAACATTGAAATGGACTCAATGTTTTTAAAATAATCCTCTTTACCAATATGAGTTTTTAACATCAACATGTATTGAGTCCAATGTTCACATCCTGCCCTATACAGTCTTGCAAACCTATCAGTTAGTTACTTATACATCATTTACTTTAGCATGGCTATTATGGAAACTTACCTGAATTAAATAGAGACTGTGGAATTTTCTGTTCAGTCATCTTGAAAGGAAATAGTCACCAGAAGGATAAAGTAATTTATTATAAAATCATAATATAACATGTTGTCTTTTATTTGACTCAACTCTTAGTTTTCGTCTCATCAAGGGATCCAGTATTTCTATGAACCTGAAAATTCCTTATGGTTACAAAACTCCTGTAGAAAAGAATGGCTTTCACAGCTGGATGTGCAAGCTGTTAGGTAAAGATGATGGAGCATTCAGCAATATTCCCTGATGTTTATGTTTCAAGACAAGTAAAGCATTTAATCATTGATGCCTGCTGCTGATAGTTGTAAGGATCTGGAACTCAGGTAGATGTTTTGGTGTTCACAGATCATTCTGCCTATAATGCTTGAAGAATTGCAGCAACAAAGGCTGAAGATATTACAGACAGCCCGACTGAAACTCTAGCTTTCAGTTAAATGTCGCCAATGTTAATCTCTCTGAAAGGAATTACCAACCTTAATTGAAGAGCTGCTTGAAGGGATGGCCTTCGTGTTTGACATAGTTTAGTTTGAATAAATGTTAATCTTGACCCTCTGTTGGATCACAAGAATGTTTGAACTCCCATGTGAGAATCTTCACTCTACTGCCCTATATCACTGTCTTCAGTAATGTCTGCAAGGCACATTGTCTGGGTTTAAGGTTAAAATAATCAATGGGAATTACAAGTGAAATGAATACAATGTCATTTTTGATTCCACTTGCTTTTAACTTGCTGATTTTAAAATAATAAGGCTTTCTTATTAATATACAAATTTAATTAGCGTTTGTGAAAACCACAAAATCACGCTGGGGTGTTGAAAGTTGCAGTTGTTTTAAGCTCATTAAAGCTGTGGCATCTGATGGTGAATTTGAATCAATTCTATAACTTTTCACAGCACAAGAAGATATGATGCCGGTGCTTATAAGCTGATTTTTTTTTTGTAATGAGACACCAAGTTAGTGTTGCATGCGTTATGTAGAAAATAACAGATGGCTGAGAATGTGCTACAAGGTTGAGGCACACTTCAGTGATTTGAATGATATTCCAAGTTGTGAAAGCATAGCTAAAACAGTTCAGGAATATCATCTCATCCCAGGAGTGTTAGCTGTCTTGAACAAAGTTCCAAGTTTTCTTTTTAATAATATTCTTTATAATATTCAGGCTGCCCTTATGGGAGATATGGGTTTCCTTGAATATTTTTTCTACTTAAGCCATGCCATTCCCAGAATTTCCAGTCTATAAAAGTAGCAGCTTCACAAAAATTGACACTGAAAGGGCCAACAACTTCAAAATGGTTCTATATATAGCTGGTGGGACGTAGTTGCATTGCCCCTGCACTGAGGCACTGGTTTACTAAATTACCTTAAGCTGCAGGTATACAAAATGTTACATCAGCTGAACATGGGAAAAGGAACAAAAATGCGCAACATCCTCAAGATCAGTGGTGGAAGAAATCTCAAATCAACAGAATATGTACAATCTCTCATTAATATATTTTTCCCCTTCTCCCCCTCAGATCCCTGTCAACCACTGTCCCTCCCTCAGACTCCCTTGCAAATCCCCTGGCCCCCTCAGACACCCCACTCAACCTTTCAACTCCCTCAGATCTCAATCAATTCCACTCCCCTACAGACCTCTACCTAGCCCCCTTTGCCATTCAGCTGTTTCCCACCGGGCATCAGTTGTCTATGTCCTAAGTCACATCCAGTTACCATTATTCCTCCGGATATTAGTGCTCCACCAATTCTGACTTTGTTAACAACCCCAATTTGCTCCACTATCTGTGGCCCTAAGACCTGAAATTTCCTCCTTACACTTCCCCAATTCCCGACATCTCTTTCTGCCTTTAAGACATTCTTAAACCTACCTCTTCGAATTGGCTGATGGTCGTCCAGTCCTAATAACTCCATATGTAGCACACTGTCAAATTTTGGATGATAACACTTCTGTGAAGCATCTTGGAATGATTTATTATGTTAAAGGTGGTATTTAAATAGGAGCTGTTGCTGTTATTGTTATGAGTGTGAGGTTTCGGAAGATGATTATGTTTTAGACTGTCTCTCATTCAAGGTAAATGACATGATGAAAAGGGACATGCGACTTGCTGCTGTTGTATCCTGCAAGCAGCCAATGTGACCTGGTTACCATGGGGACACGGGCCCGAGTCAAATATTATTGAATTCTACATACCAGGTTTAACACCTGAAGACAAAGGACAGAGCACTTTGCCTTTATATATACTGAGAGGCAGCTAGTCTAGCTGCATGCAATCTTACAGATTCCCAGGAATTCTATTAAAAACCCTGGACACAGCCAGAGAGAGAGAGAGAGAGAGATTTTTGGCTGTTACACAGAATGTGGGTAGAAATCAGTTCAAAACGATAGAACCCCAAGATATTTAAGGACCAAAAGATTTGCCCCACTGTAGCCAGATGAAGAATCATTAGAGCGAACAGTGCTACTGCAGCTCAGATGATTTTAAAAAGTCTTGTAGATGTAATGCACATGGATTTCCAAAAGGCGTTCAGTAAGGTGTCGCATAAAAGGGTTTTTTTTAATTCATTTGTGGGGCATGGGCATCACAGGCTAAGCCAGAATTTATTGCCCATCCCTAATTGCTCTTGAATTGAGTGACTTTCCGAGGCCATTTAAGAGTCAACCACGTTGCATGTAGGCCAGGGCAGGTAAGGATGACAGGCTTCATTCCCTGAAGGGCATAAGTGAACCAGGTTGATTTTTAACAACCCTCAACGACAGTTTCATTGTCATCTTTTTAATCCCAGTTTTTTTTTATTGAATTCAAACTTCACCATTTGCCATGGGGGGATTTGAACCTGGATCCCCAGAGCATTACCATGGATTACTAATCCAGTGACAGCACCACCACATCATCACCCCCTCATTACTCCACAAGATAACAGTTCATGGCGTTGGAGGTTGGGACTGCACGCTAGTACAGTGGTTAGCACTGCTGCCTCACAATGACAGGATCCCCGGTTCAACTCCAGCTTGTCTGTGTGGAGTTTGCACATTCTCCCATGTGCACGTTTCCTCCGGATGCTCCAGTTTTTTTCCCACAGTCCAAAGATGTGCGAGTTAAGTTGATTAGCCATGCTAAATTGATCCTAGTGTCAGGGGGATTAGCAGGGTAAATATGTAGGGTTATGGGAATAGGGCCAGAGTGGCATAGTGATCGCTGCAGACTCAATGGACCAAATGGCCTCCTTCTGAACTGTAGGGATTCAATGATTCCATATCACAGAATTATTATGTCACAGAAGGTGGCTATTTGGCCCATCAGGTCTGCACTGGCTATCCAAATGTGCATAATGACTTAGTGCCATTCTCCTGCCTTTTCCGTGTTATCTTGCAGTAAGCACAGACAGAGGAAACTGAGAGCCGGGATAAACAGATCATTTTCAGGTTGGCAAACTAATTGATGGAGTACCGCAGAGATCAGTGCTGCGGCCTCGACTTTTTACAATCCACACTAATGACTTGAATGACTGCACTTCCGTCAAATTTGTCGATGATACAAAGGTAGGTGAGAAGACAATGTGAGGAGGGTCCAAAGAGGGCGATTTTGTGAGAAAAATTTTAAGTGCCCAACGTGCATGAAAATGGAAGTTTCAGATCTGTTTTTTGGGTGAGTTTAAATTGCGTATCTTATGCAGTCAGAGTAGGAAAAGAATGGACTAGACCATCTCCAACCACCAGAGGGTGAGCGCAGGGCGTAACTCACCAGGAAGACTGCCACAGCAGCAGAGGGAGCCGTTGCATATGCACAATGGCGACCAGCAGAGAGCTGACAGGTCTGAGAGAGAGATCTGTCATCCCCCTGCTGCTGCAGCCGACACCGACAACGCACCCCACACCCCCAGATATCATGGGGTCCCACCCATGTCCTCTCCCCCTGCTGTCCAGATCAATCACCCCCCACCACACTGATTGTATTCAGTGGGGATCCCCTCCCTACCCCACCAATTGTATGCAGAGTGACAGCAGGGATCTCCTCTCTACCCCACCAATCATACAAAAAGTGGCAGTAGGGATCCCCCCTACCCTACCAATCGCGTGCAGAGTCACAAGGGGCCCTTCTTTCCTACTTCATCAGCCCACCCCTATTGGTCCCATCACTTCACACCCAAGCCCCTTCAGGACCATCCCTTCAGGCCCCGCCCCTGCAGGCCCTGCCTCTTCAGGCCCCCTGTTGTAAGGGATGCCCGATAAGCAATGCCAGGCTGCCAAGCTGGCACTGCCAGAGTGCCAGGCTGACATTGCCCAAGGGGCAACGCCCCCCCTTGCCCTTGACCTCCTGGGGGAGCCTAATGGCCAATTTTACCAGGGAGGCTACCATGACTGTCCCTATTCATGGGGACCAGAGAGGTGATTCTCCCAGCTCCAGCAAAAGTAACACAACGAACTGGAAAACACGAGCAGGCTTTCCCCTGGACACCAAGGCCTCCACGAGTCTCTGGCAGCCGGTTTTCAAATTACTTTTCAAAGTTTCCTCTGAGTTACCTAAACATGGCTTCAACAAATTCTCCACCAAAGTTGTAATTCCAAAACTGCATAAATTATTTAAATTCTAATTTTAATGTCATTTATATTGAATCAGTGGGCTTGGGGCTGGAAGTCTCTGGGCCCGCTGGAATCTTCCTCCGCACCAGGAGTGTTTCACTCCAGCGGGATTTACAACACTTGTGTCCCAACTGGAGGGGAGATTGGTGGGGATGTGGGGTCCTGCTGCCACTCTGCATTCTACAGTAACAGAGGGAGGGAGGCTAGCGATTGGGCCTGAGTATTGGGGTGAAGGGGGAGGGACGGACGGCCTGTCGGGGAGGGTGTGGGGTGGAGGTCGGTGGGCGGGGAGGTGGTGAGGATCGGGGCTTCCAGTAGGATGTGAGCAGATTGGGAGACTGGGATGCCAGTGTCGGGGGAATCGGGAGATTGGGACTGAAGAGGAGATTGTGGCAGGCCGGGGTCAGGGAGATTCGAGGCTGGCATGGACTTGTTCCAGGATTCGACCGTGGAGGTGGGTAAGAGAACCAACAATGAGGGGCCGTGGGGCTGGTCAGCGATCGGGAGGCTGGCAGTGCTGGGCTACTCGGCACTTACTGGTCAGCATACATACAGGGGCCTGCTCAGGCCCACTCTCTAGCAAGAATAGCCCTGCTTCCTGAATTTTCACAAGATTTACGTTAGTACATTCTGCAGCGTATGGAGTGTGGGAAATCCATTTTGAAAACCCCTGTGAAAAAACCAGCAGGATCTACTCCAGTTTATATGTGAATTCGATGCTTAGAATTCTCTTGGGAGAATCACTCCCCCCGGCGCTTTCCTTATCAGAGAGAACATCTCCCAGTGAGGCCACAAGACAAGAGAGTTGGAAATTGTGTCCCTGGCTCGCTAATTTGATTTAAATTAGTTTTAATCGATATTTAAATAACTAATTCAGCCTCTTGCCAAAAATGCAAGGGAGGCTGAATGTGCCAATATCCAGTGCTGGTAAGATTGTGAAAGGCAAAAATCAGGCTCTCTCACCATTTTACTGGCTTGCCCCATCTATCGATGGGTGGACAAAGTGGTAAAATTGCTCTCATAGAGTCGCCAAAGGGCCGCGATTCTCCCATAAAAGTTCTGAGTGTCAAATTCATTGGAAAACTAGTGTAAATTACACTGTTTTTTCAGTGCAACTTCAGACAAGAATCTCCCATGCTCTGTTCAGTGCAGAGGTCACTATTGGAAAGATCATTTAAAGCTCGGGGCCGGGCCTATTCATATCGTAGCTGACAATTCCAGATGCACGCACAGCGGCCCTGGACTTCCACTCGATCACTGGGCAGCCAGGGACCACCACAGTGCTGTCCCTCCAGCACCTCTCCCTCCTCATGGCCCAATTGTAGTCCTATCTGATTTATATATATTAACGAGGCATCCATTCAGTAAGAAGGATGCCTCAACATTAAAATGGAATTGATGGAGTTGTGTTCCAACAGAAAAAAAACTACTTGTTTAATGTTCCCATTTTGCCCAGTTTCTACCTGATGAAAAGATTTAAAATCCACCCTTAATAGTTCTCACCTTTAGTTAAAGAATGTCAAGTTCATAGAAACTGTCTTTTATCAACAAGGTTGGATCTGAACTCCTCCCTCCAAAAACCTTTGAGACTTTTAAGGAGTCCTTTCTAGGGCTCAGCCTGATTGTAAATTATTTGAATGTAAAGTTTGTAAATATCTCAAAGTTTATGAAGTTTATAACTGAAACTTTATGAGCTATGAGGTGTTTGACCTCAGTTGGAAAGGCAGGATAAAGCTTGAGGGCACTAAGGTGACAGTTTCTAAGTGGCTGCACTCCCATAAAACAAAGCTACAGGCCTTGAGATCAGCCCATCCCAATTTGAAACTCAGTTCACTGAGCAATGGGTATGGCTGAATCCCATGCAATTCAATGTGATGTTTCCTGATCATACATCTGCTGTGCAGCTATTATGTCTTCAGGCAACGTGTTTACTTGTCACTATAAATTGAATCTCATGGGTATAGGAGATGTAAGCTTTAAATGTGGTACTGTGTAGGTGATGAGTACAGGTTTCCAGTTTATGTTGCTTTTGACTGCCCACAATATGCCTGCACCATCTTCTTTCTCCTAATGAAGAAGAACATCAGACAAGAGCAATAAAATGTATAAGCTACATTTTACTTGCAAACATTCCCCCTCTCCTCAATGTCGTTTGGAGTGGCCTCAGGCTTAAGGTCTACAAATTATTTTATGTGAGGATTGGTGCAGGGGAGAGGGGTGGTGTTGGTTCTGTGTGCAGTCACTCTTATCTTTCATTGCTCCCCATTAACAATAACATTTAAACATTACTTCTATTTATTTTCTCTATTTTTTTTGGCAATTGCAAAGCATCCAAGCATTTACTTCTTTTGATTATAAGTGATTATTTCTATAGCCTGTGTGTTTTTATGTATGTTTTTTTCTCCCACAGTTTATTATTTTAAGCTTTTTTTTTGTTCTCGTGTGACCCATAATATTTTAATTGCTTAGACAATCTCTTGCACAAAACATGAATTGTTTTAAAAAATTGGCTGAGTTTGTTTCCATTACTGATGATAAATAAGTTTCTTGTGTCTTCCTCAAGATTCAGAGAAAAAAAATATTGAAAATCAATGCAGAAATTCTGAAATCTAATACCTAAAACTCATGCCATCAATCATGAAGGTAATCCATATTATAGGTACTGAGTGGAAGTGGGGAAGGGAAATATTTCCATATCCAGTAGTAGTTCCTTCACATCACCAGGGAATCTCTGCAGCTTCTCTCAGCGTGAGTAAGAGAATGTGCTATTTTAGTGATGTGGTAGTTGTGCCACAAAAGAATGGCTTCAAGAAGAAGATAGATATATTTCTAGTTTGAAAAGAAAAGGATATGGGGAATGGGTGGGGAGGCTAATTTGAGATCAGAGGGAGATCAGTCATGACCTGATTGAATGGCGGAGCAGGATCAAAGAGCTGAATTTGCCTTCCTCTGCTCCTAATTCTTCTTTTTCTAAGGTGCAATGTATTGCGAGGTATCACAATGAGGAAGCTTTGAATCACAATGGTCATTTATTAAAAGAAAGTTAGAACTATACACAAACAAGCTCAGTACTGATACAGGTTTAGTCCCACTGACTCCCAATCTCATGCTCAAGGTTCCTTCCTACCAGGATCCACATCCTACCACCCAGTAGGTGACGGTTTGTGTATTTTTTCTGATGGGCCCAGGAGGGTCATGTGATGCCCATGAGGATCATGTGACCCACAGAGAGCCACCTCTTAAAGGGGCCACACTGCCACAATATAATTCTGAAATACATTTCTGAAGTTTTATTTCTGCTGGAGCTATAGCATTTTCCCAACATATCTCCGGTAGCAAAGTAGAAAAAAGGGTAAGAATATGTTCTGCAGTCTTTCCTGTCACTGCTGGGACTTTCAGTCAGAAATCAGTGATGACAGTTGTCGACACACTGAGTAAAACACAAAACAAAGAATATAAATGACAGCAATATGTTAAATAGATTTTTGCATCACTTACTCCAACACGATATTTGGCATTAGGAATGGCAATCCGCTCCGAGCATATGGGGATATTATAAAGAGGGGGAGGGGTAGTGAGGTGAGGGAAAGAGAGAGAGAGAGAGAGAAGAGAAAGTATTGGTAATGAAGGGTTTTAAAATTTGAAAGACCTCCCAGATTTCAAGTGTAGACAGTAATTGATTGCATTAGGGTTGAGAGGTGAGATTTTCCAGCCGTGCTAGCCCCAAAAGCGGAAAATCCCACCCAAGGTCAATGGACTTTTGCATGGCCTGCATCCCCACCCACTACAACTCTCATGGCAGGTGGGATGAGAAAACTCCCTCCAAGCTGAAATAAAATCTTCTTAGTTATTGTACATCAGGTGGCCAGGACCTATTGCGTCCATGTTCTGTACCCCCACCCGACCATAGAATCATAGATTCCCCACAGTACAGAAGGAGGACATTCAGTCCATCAAATCTGTACTGGTCACAACACCTTAGGTAATCCTGGCAGATGTCAATCACCCACCAAGATCATCCTGAAAACTGATCGAATTGGCCTGATTCTGAGAAACAGTTTGGAATGAGGCTCACAGCTAGTGTCTGTTGTGAAAGTTGTCCTGTTCAGCCATTTCAGGATTTAATCAAGATGGAGTATTCTGATTTTCAATCTTCTATGCCATTTTACAGGTGCAACCCATTATTTTACTACCATTTCTTCCTGTTTGTTGATTTCTTTTCTCTCTCTAGCGTCCTTCCCCTGTGGCTCTCAAAGATTTACTGGGATAAGGGTGTGATAAAGTGCAGCACTCCACGATTAGAGTCACAAATGTCCCATTTCCATCTGGCAGACTGAGTTAGAATTAGCCCTAATATGAATTAACCAGACCAGCAATTTTGTTGATGGAACCTTAATCTTCTACCAAGGAACACAACAAGTAACATACCAAACACTTTTGAGATAGACTTCTTAAAATACTTATGTTAGATAGGAATTGAAGTAGAAAATGCTGGAGCCATTCAGCAAACCTGGCAGATTCTGTGCAGAGAGGATTAGGGCTAATGGACAGAATTTTGGCATGGCAAATATTATTGCAGTAGTGGTCTGACAGAAGCTTGGGAACCCAGCAGTCTGTGGGGTGCACTTTTTTTTATTAACTTGGGGGACATGGGTGTTGCTGGGTGGCCAGCATTTATTGCCCATCCCTAGATACTTCTGAGAGTGATTGATACAACTGAGAGGTTTGCAAAGCCATTTCAGGAGGCATTGTTGTGGCTCTGGAGTCATATGTTGACTAGTCCAGGTAAGGACAGCAGATTTTCTTCCCTAAAGGACATTTGTGAACCCATTGGGTTTTTCTGATAATTGACAATGGTTTCATGGTCATTAGTAGATTCGTAATTTCAGATATCTTTTATTGAATTCAAATTCAAATTCCACCATCTCCCATGGACAGGTTCGAACCCTGATCCCCAGAGTATTAGTAGCGTTTTTTGGATTAATAGTCTAGCGGTAATACCATTCACCCATTGCCTCCCCTTGGGAAGTTTAACACAGAAAGGGATGATAACCCTAACTGTCAATTGAGGGTCTACGCTTAAAGGGATCCAGATAGCAATCAGAATGGTTCCATTGTAGATCCATCACTGAGGACTGAGGATGCATAAGTATAGTTGTGCAAGATAGAAAGTTCTCTGATGTATCCATGGAGCTTCTCCCAGAGCTGTGAGGGTGCAGGGAGAAACATTGTTCACTGCAGACTGGAATAATTGGCCAGTGTCTCAAAGAAAACAGGTGTAGCTTGAAGTCGCTGAATAAGTAAGTAACAAGAGTGTGATGCCCCACACCTAGACTCAGTTTGATTTGATTTGATTTAGTATTGTCACACATATTGGTAAACAATGAAAAGTATGGTTTCTTGCAGTACTATAGAGACAAAGCATACTTTACATAGCAGAGGAAAGGAGAGAATGCAGAATGTAGTATTATAGTTATAGCTAAAGTGTAGAGAAAGATCAACTTAGTGCAAAATAGATCTGTTCAAAAGTCTGATGGCAGCAGGGAAGAAGTTATTCTTGAATCAATTGGTATATAACCTCAGACTTTTGTATCCTTTTCCTGACAGAAGAAGGTGGAAGAGAGAATATCCACATGCGTGGGGTCCTTAATTATCCTGGCTTCTGAACGTAGATCAATTAATTTATGAAAGCAGGAATGGGGAGTTGCATTCCACTTTCAAGTGACAACTTTACACTCCAACTTTCCTGCACAGCATTCCTCAACCCAACGCATCTTGCTGATCCATCCCTTCCTGTCTCAAGTGACACCTTGTCACTTGCCCATTTGAATAGTGAATATACATTCACTTCATCCTGTCAACACCTCATACCCATCTCTCAAACCGATGCTCCATGGTATACGCCCCTTCATATAATTCATTTCTCAGACTCAAGACTCTGCTTTCCTTCCTTGCAGGAGAAGCGTGCACAAATCTAGGAATCAGGGATGGCTGACCAGTGATAACCACCCTGACCAGTCTGGAGGAGGCCTGGGAAAGTGGTAGATTAATGGAGTTTATGACTGTTATTGTCGGAGTGATGCAACCCTCACAGATAACTGGTAATAAATTAAATATAACACAACCAGTTGCATCACATATTCACTCATGTTGACTTGCTTCCGCCAGTAACTGAAATATAACCATCTCCGTAATGATGACTTTGTATCCTTAACCCATGTCAATTCTAATTCATGTTGTTCATCTCCCAGATGTCCCTTAAGTGTAGCATTTGGGTTGGTGTGGGAGCAGCTTGAGGAATCATTAAAGGAGATCATGCACTCTGAGGAAGCACCATTGCAGGATTCATGTGCATTCTCCCCTAGGTTAGATGTACACACCTCGGAGGGGTTTCCAAGGCAGTTAGCAAAATAGGCACATCCTGAGCCACACATCGTGTGACTATATCTTGGCAAGAGAGATGTCAGCAGAGAAGCCCCTTGACACTCCAACTCTGCTCAGCTGGAAATAGATGTTAAACCTTGGGGATCACCCATGAAGACCTGTATTCTGGAGCAGCAACAGAAAACATGTAAGGTCCACCTAGCATTTCCAGAGACTCAAATACCTGATGTCTCAGGCCTTTGCATTGATGTCTGCCTCCATGGAAAGAATGGAATCTGCATGGAGAATCACAAGCAACAGGTAAGTGAGTGCATACTTGGTCTGCATATGTTCAGTAGGATGGAGAACAGCCTCACATTGGCCACTGAAGTGGAGAGAAATGCTTTCCTACTCTTGATTAGGGAATGTATGAGAAAGAAGCTAGAGGAAGGCATAAGGGAGTGGGGTATCTTCTCAAGAGATTCCTACCTCTCATCCTTTCACCCACTATCTTGGTCAGATCCTGCAATATTATCCCAATGACCATGGTTGCTCTACAAAAGTCATTGCAGGCCCCAAACCTAAAGAATATCTGCCACAAACATCCCAGCCAGGGCAGAAGGATGTGCATCCTAACTCTCCTAAAGCCACAGGGATAGCATCACATGGGAATAATAGGAATACTAGGATGGAGACTTTTCATTCCACGTGGGGAAAGTTTAAAAAATTGTTGCTGTGTTAATATTTTTGAAAATGTAAATGAGGCAGTACTTTTTTTCAAGTTTTTCTTCTTGAGCAATCTCCATTGTTGCCCCTCACAAACCAAATGGCCAATACCCATGAAGAGAATGGCATGATTGGGACAAGAGACAAGTGCAAGGAGTCAAAGAGTCAAAAGAATTAAACAGTGGGATGATTTGTGCTTGGATGGGGTAGATCCAGCACTGATGTGCTGTACAGCTTCACACACTCAGGCTCTCAGAAACATGCTGCATGAGCCCACTGTTGGCAGCTGTTGTGTGACTGAAGCAGCACCTTGGTCACCTCATGCTGCTCATCTTCCTCCTGTAAAGGTGAAGAGTAGTCATCACCTTCTTCCTCTTGCAGTTTAATTCCTCTCTGCAGGGCTATGTTTTGCAAGGCACAGCACAGCGCTGCCATTCTGATCACTCTTGCTGGTGCGCTCTGTCCCTTATCCTGTCAGGGTACCTGAATCGCACATTCAGCAACCCAATGGCTTGCTCATGATCTCACCTGGTTCGTGCTGTACCTTTCCTGAATATCAATGATAGGGCATCCTCACAGTTCAAGTTTTAGGTGTCCAGATCACCAACAACCCATGCCGACACTATAGTTAAGAAAGCCCACCAACACCTCTACTTTCTCAAAAGACTAAAGCAATTTGCCACGTCTGCTATGACTCTCACCAGCTTCTACAGATGCATCATAGAAAGCATTCTTTCTGGTTGTATCACGGCTTGGTATGGTTCCTGCTCTGTCCCCAAGACCGTAAGAAACTACAAAATGTCATGATCGAAGCCCAGTCCATCAAGCAAACCAATCTCCCATCCATTGTTTCTGTCTGCACTTACCGCTGCCTCAGAAAAGCAGCCAGCAAAATCAAGGACCCCATGCACCCCAGACATATTCTCTTCCACCTTTCCTTGTTGGGAAAAGGATACAAAAGTCTGAATCATGTACCAACCGACTCAAGAACAGCTTCTTCCCTGCTGCATCAGACTTTTGAATGGATCTTACCTTTCAGTAAGTTGAACTTTAACACTATATCCTGCACTCTCTTTTTCTTCTCTATGAACGATACGTTTTGTCTGTATAGTGCGCAGGAAACAATACTATTCACTACATACTAATATGTATGACAATAATAAATTAAGTTAAATCAAATCAGGGTGTTGCCAGGTACATCCTTAGAAAGCAGCCTTCATGTTCAAAGAGTCATCTGCTAATCTCGGAGGTGTATAAAACCTGGGGGGGTGACTAGCAGATTACGAAAGCAGCATGGCAGCTTCCAGGATATGTTATACAGACAAGCATGAAAACTTTCCAGAGGTCATTTATGACTCAACATTGACAGAATGGAATCTCTTTCCATTGACCAGAAGTACTAGTTGACCTGAGGACACCTTGATTGCCACGGGAGCCGTCTATGACTCTTTGAACTGGTAGTAATTCCAGCCACTGCAGCAAATACAAGAACCCTCTCCATCTAACTGACTTGCTGCAAGAATTTAATTATGGAGCTTATTGTTTGAGATTGTATCTACCAATCTGTGCAGTAGAGTAAAGAAATTTAAACAACTTATCAACTAGTCCTCTCCTGGAAGGGAATCTGACAATATGTACTGAGACATTATAAATTCACTCTTTCAATTGGAAATAAAAGCCATTTAACTCTACTGGCTTCTCACTTTCATGGAGCTTCCTTCCACTGAGTGAGAAAGGCAGCCTCTGCTACAGTTATTTCCAATATTACTCAGCATTGGCCAATATGCCTCAACAAATATGTTAAAATGATTATTTAATTCAACAATTATTTAGTCTGTAAACCACTACAGGGTGAGAAAAAGCAACACAGAAACAAAACATTCAACAGACACTCTCTTCCCACTGTAAGAGTGTCCACAAGGCAAAATTTGTGCCTACCATTCTGACCTTGATGTGACACTGGTTAGTTTTCCTTGTGCAGAGCTGATTATTTACACAAAGTAGGGTCCCGACAGAAGCCCCATCACCAAAAATGAGCCACTGCCTGAGATCCCAAATAGTGGTGCAGCAGCAAATATCTCTCAAGGAATTTGAACCCTACCACAGAGTCGCAGAGGCCCGACTCCTGAGGCTCCCCGACACCTTTGGCACTATGCATTACAAATGCAGAAACAATATTTAAATGAGCTGGACTTGCACAATGATGGACGCACAGAATCGGAGCTGGTAAGGGGCGGACAATGGAAATGTCCATTGACCTCAGACAGGATTTTCCAGTCTCACTCCAGCGAGGCTGTAAAATCCCAATAGGATAGTCAGCAGACTTTTCTCAAGGTCAGTTAGGAATGGCAACAAATTTTTTCATCCCATTGAGACCACTCACTTGGCAGCACAGTGGTGTAGTGGTTAGCATTGCTGCTTCATAACGTCAGTGACCCAGGTTCAATTACCAGCTTGGATCACTGTCTGTATGGAGTCTCCCCGTTTCTGCGTGGATTTCCTACAGTTTCCTTCCACAGTCTGAAAAACGTGCTGGTTAGGAGCTTTGGCCATGCTAAATCCTTCCTCAATGTATCCGAACAGGCAGCGGAGGTGTAACTAGTGGATTTTCACAGTAACTTTATTGCAGTATTAACTTACGCCTGCATAGGACAATAATAAATAAACTTTAAAAAAACTTCACTCATCACCTGCTCTGGTCAAGCCATTCTCTTCAGGGCTGCTGGTCATTTGGCAACAACAGAGATTGCTCCAGGATGAAAATTTCAAATAAAATTTCTGCCTCATTTATGTTTTCAAAAGTACTACTGTAGCAACAGAAATGCTCACATCCCATAAACAGTTTAATGATAAGGTGCAGCCAGGGGCTGAGTAGGAGTCCCAGTTTGGTCAAACCAGGACCTATTGGCATAACAACAAAAATACTGCAAAATCTGGAAATCAGAAACAAAAACAGAAAATGTTGGTAACATATTGAGCACTATCTGTGAAGAGAAATAGGCTTAAAAAGTAAACTTAATATCCAAAATTAAATACGTTTGATTAGGGGGAAAATAAAAGCTCAAATGCAAACGCAAGTCACCTCAAACTCATTCCTCGTTCTCATGAGGGCAGAAGTGAGGCTGCACAACCAACCTGCTCTCAGGAGCTGGGTACCATATTTAAATATTTTAATGAGGCTATTTGTCAATTAGTCTATATGCCAATAAGGCTATATGTCAATGAGGCCAAATGTCAATGAGTCTATATGCCAATGAAGCTATATGTCAATGTTGCTTTGAATTTTTGTTTGCTGAGCATAGTGAGCCTAATGCACTGAGCAGATCCTTTAAGATTGATGCCCATCCAGGAAGCCCTATCATCAAAGGAAGGCAAGGAATGCTGATGACACAGGTAGTTTTGTAAATTGTCTTTGCAAAACTACCTGTGGACCATGAGTGGCAAGGGTGTTTTCCTCACCCCACTCCCTCATCACTCAGATAATCCTGGCACTCCAAGCTGCCTCATGAACCTGCCCAGAGATCTGACTCTCTAACGAATACCCTCTCCAGCCTTTGATCTCTTTCTGGTCTGGCCAATAATATTCTCCCCCAATGTCTCAGGGTCTCCTTTCATTATCATTTTTCTCTGCGCCTCTCTTCTTCCACTTTACACCCTGGGCTTGGTGCCACAGTTCAACTTGCCCATCAGTCAGCCTGCCCCTCAATCTGGCTAGCTACTGCCAGGAGATGGTTCCCAAAAATCGGACATCAGGTCCTGCCATTCCATCCAGTAGAATCAGAGGGCGATGATGTTGCAGTGATAATGTCATTGGATTAATAATCCAGAGGCTAGATTAATGTTTTGAGGACGCTGGTTTGAATCCAATCATAGCAGCAAATTCAATTTAAATTCAATTAACAAAATGTGGACTAGAAAACAAATCACAGCAATGAGAACTGTTCAATGTATTTCATCGGCAGCACAGTGGTTAGCATTACTGCTTCACAGCTCTAGGGACCTGGGTTCGATTCCCAGCTTGGGTCACTGTCTGTGTGGAGTTTGCACATTCTTCTCACGTCTGCGTGCATTTATTTCCGCAGTCCAAAGATGTACAGGTTAGTTCGATTGGCCATAAAAAAAATGCCCCTTAGTGTCCTGAAATGCAGAGGTTAGAAGGATTAGTAGGGATAAAATATGTAGGGATACGGGGATAGGGCCTGGATGGGATTGTGATCGGTGCAGATTCGATGGACCCAGTGGCTTCTTCCTGCACTGTAAGGTTTCTATGATTCTGTGTCTGTATAGGTTTCCTCTGGGTGCTCCGGTTTCCTCCCCCAGTGCAGAGATATGCAATTTAGGTCGATTGGACATGCTAACTTGCCCCGTAGTGTCGGGGAATTAGCAGGGTAAATATGTGGGGTTATGGGGATAGAATCCGGGTGGAATTGTGATCAGTGCAGACTCAATGAGCCAATGGCCTCCTCCTGCATTGTAGGGATTCTATGATTCATTAGGCTGGAGAAGGTGGGTGCACAGTGGCAACTAACTGAGGTTGACCTGCCAGAATCTGTAGTACACAGACAGAATCAGTAAGCTTGGGATGGATACCACTAACAGGAGCAGTTCCTTCAGCTTGAATTCATTTTCTTTACTTCAGGATTGCAATTTTGTTACTTTCAAGTACCTTGGAGTGAACAGAGCACAAGCTCAAGTTGTGGCCTGGGAGGCTTTCCTGAAATACAGGAGCCACCAATGCTTGGAAATCTGAGGATCCAGCAGGATTGATCTGGCACAGTGAGTACAGCATCACAAACAGCGACTCCAGCAGCTTCTCCACAGCCACGTGCTGCTCCACTGGACAAAGGAGATGGACTCAATTCTATGCCCCGAAGGTCTACACCTCTTGCTGCTGCACACCTGACTGACAGAGAAAGCTACAATGGACTCCTCCAGGCACACCACTTGAAAAGCTTGCAGCAATCCAAGACCCATGTTCGTCCTGCCCCATTCCCAACGCACACCATTCATCTGGTCACCCAACCAATTGTCACATTCACCAGACAGAAACGGGCCTGAGTGACTGCAGGATGCAACAATGCAGAGGCCATGTCAGTAAGATGTTCACACCAACTCATGAATTCATTGGAATAAAGAGCAATATTGAAACATTAATACTAATAAAGTCTTGGTGCAATTATAACATCTCACACTGATTGAGATGTTCCTATACATTGTTCCTATACATTGTAAGTCCTGTGGTGTCAGAGAACTGGAGACAGCTGCTCATTCCTGTGCTCTGATATGAGATGGTCATCTTGGGTGTCTCCTGGGCTTCGGTGCCCATGAGGTCGAAGACTGGCCCTCCAGCACTAGACTAAGTCATTAGGACAGAAGGCAGCTTGTTTGGGTCTCTCTGTGGGGGTGTTGAGACCGAAATGTCTTGGAGAAACACCAATCCTCCCACTGCCTTCAGTCCTTTGTGTCCACAAGCAAAAACTGATGAGAATTTGGCCGTGTAGTAGCGAAGCCATCAATGTAGTTGCTTTCTCGATCCTCTACAATCTCGCAGTCATTGTCTGCAAGCTACGGTGTGAGCCAGCATGAATCTACCAGATCTGATTCTCCTGAAGTCATCCTTTCCCTGGAAGTTATGGTCAGTACAAAGGCCTGATACCTTATGACATGCGCTATGATGATTGTCCCTTTTAGGGCAACACAGCAGAAGAAGGTCAGCTGGCTTAAAGGACAGTTAGAACACGTGGGTAACCATCTCAGAACTCTCTCTTGGGCAGAAGACAGTCTAAAGGCAGATGACATATAGTGACTGGTGGAGCTGCTAAGTTACTCTAGAGTAGGTGGGTGGAGGAATGTGTGGAGGAGGTCGCGGGGTTTGGCCAGCCTCTATAAAGTTTTGCCTCATTAGCAAATATCCTTTGTGTTCCCGACAAAATCTTTAAGTGCGCATTATTATTCTCATACTGGAGAGAAATTCCTCCACTCTCTTTCCAAGGATGCACACTCTCTGTGGAAATGCTGACAGAAGGATAAACACTTTGAATTGTCCTCCATAAGTTCTCTTTTAATTGACGAATCCCAGAGGGTCAGCATTTGTATCCAGCTGGGCAAAACTTGTACTGCTCCACAGACTCCCAGCAGGGGGTTCTCCATTGTTGTCCCTATCCCCAATATTTATTTTTGTTCAAGTGATGAGTAGCCAACCATGTGACACCCCCTATCTATCTGATAGGAGTCCACTAACATGTGTGCATCTGCAGTGGGAAAGGATGCACAGGAGGCATATGGCAATGCCTTTTCAGAATGTTCATTGTGAAAAGTCCTCAGGCTCATCCCTCATCCCCTTTGTCGGGAGTCACAAAGAACCCGTGACAAATGAAAGAGTTCAGCAAAATAAGATAAAAATTAGTATTGGTGATAGCGATTCAACATGAGTGGCAATTAGGAGGTGCAGTGGCTTAGTAGTATTGTCACTGAATCAGTAATCCAGAGACCTAGCGGATTGCTCTGGGAACCCAGGTTTGAATCCCACCATGGCAGATGGTAAAATTAGAATTCAATAAAACTCTGGAATTTAAAGTCTAATGATCGCCATGAAACCATTAATGATTGGGGTTAAAAACCCATCTGGTTCATTAATGCCCCTTAGGGAAGGAGATCAGTCATACTTATCAAGTCTACCTGTGACTCCAAACCCACAGCAATGTGATTGACTCTAATCTGCCATCGGGATGGGTAATAAATGCTAGCCCATGAACCAATTTAAAAATGTTAAGTTCCAAAAGTAGTACTTCCCACATCTGCAGGAGATACTTCTTTCCCACTGTATCTTCAATGCTGCCTTCAGTGATGCCACTGTGAGCTCTTCCTGCACCTCTGCAAATGGACATCCTCCACTGTTTACGTACATCATTCTCCCTCCCTATCTAATCAGGCAGCCCAGAGGCAGGATGATAATACTGTGGCTCAGTGAAGAAGCCTTGCAAAAGCCACTTCATTAATTAGTTTCCCAACTCATCAATAATCCTGCCATTTCAGCAGGGGTTAATTCCACCTGTTCACCTTGTTTCTCTCTCCACAACAACTGGTTGAACTGCTGTCTATTTCCCACAGTATTTTTGTTTTCATTTCACATTATTTCCTTGCTGGGGATTTTTTTTTTAAGGCTTAAACAAATCAGTGAATTCCTTTTCATAATATCGGCTCTTTGATAAACAGAAGTGCCCTTTACAAATGCATGGGAAATCCATACTGTTTTCTCATTCAAGTATAGGGGAGATAGAAGGTCAGAGCAGAAATCCGTAGGTTTGAATTTTATTGGTGATATTGTACAGTTAAAGGCTCAGTACCATCACTGATCAAATCTATTAATGGAATGGTAGACCTTAATGCTTCAGTGATCGTACAATAAATGCACTGTAGACAAAAGTAATGTGATTTGGACAGTGTATTGATTGGAACATGCTGACTGGATAATACTAATCAGTTAGAAATAGGGGATCACTTACCCATTGTAGGTTCCATAATACCAGATGATGGAGCGTTTACAAAGCATTGAAATGCTGAATAGCAAAAGCAAGATCAGCATTTCCAGGACACATTTCTCAGAACAAATGTAAAAACTTTATAGAAACGTTCTTGTTAATGCATGCACGTGGGCATATTACTTCATGGCTTGAGAAACATATAATGTAGATAGAAAAAAAGATTTCAAAAGATTATGGCAATGAAAAGACCTTGCCTTGAAGAGGAAGTCTAAAAAAAAATCAAAGTGATCATATAACAAATATTGAAGTATGAGACCAAGCAATTCCTGATATCTTTCTGTATTATGATACCTGAGTGTGAATTCTGCTCAACTTACTGTGCAATTTACAAGTGGTATTCACTCAGCTAGGAGCAAGGACAGGAAATTTAGCACCTATCCAATTCAGGTAGGCAGCAGAAGCACCCACCCATATAAATGAGACAGTTATGATGTACAGGCATTGTCCTTAACCCTTTCCATTATTTCCACCTCACTTGCACTAAATGGGAACTGTAGCTGTATTAAATGGAGGCCCAATATTGTTAGGCATTGGGAAAAGGGATAAATTTAAAAAGCTAACCACAGATATGTGAAAGCTTTGCAGAGTCTTTACTTCTTGTGGTGATTGTCCCTTTAAGGGTCAACTTGCAGAATGAGGAGCACACAAGCTGGGGAACCAATTAGGGGGGCAGGATAGGGAGATCGCCCTGGTATCGTGGGTTTGTGTAGTCAGAGTCATTTCAGGAGCTGATTACAGCCACGAGGCAGCAAGTCTCTGTATAGTTTTAATCTGTATAGAAATGAGTTGTGTTTTCCCTAAATTCGTGAACAAGCAACGAAGATCGAGAAAAAAACAATCCTCAGTCTGTGAGTTTCAAGTTTAGACTGAAATTAAGCAAAGTTGAAAAAGGAAAAGAGTTCTTACCTAGAAGCCTCTCTTTGAATGGATGCTCTGCAGAGGATTAGACACAACACAAAGAGCATGTGCCTTCCAGACTCATAATCTGATATATATTCTCTCAAACCCAAATGCACCCAACTCCAAATTGTTTATTGAGCTTGTGGAATTGGTGAAGGCACATTTCCAGGTTAAACCATCAATCATACCCCAGAACTTAAGTTTATTTCAAGAGGGAGAGCCCCAGATGAAACAATTGTGACTTTTATCACTGAATTGAAACAGATAAAGGAGTAACATAGAGTCCCTACAGTACAGAAGGAGGCCACTTGGCCCATCAAATCTGTATCGACCATGATCCCACTCAGGCCCTATTCCCATATGCCAATGCATTTACCCTGCTAATTCCCTGACACTAGGGTCAATTTAGCATGGCCAATCAACCTAACCCACATACCTTTGGATTGTGGGAGGAAACCAAAGCACCCGGAGGAAACCCACACTGACACAGGAGAATGTGCAAACTCCACACAGATAGTGACCCATGGCCAGAATTGAACCTGGGACTCTGGCACTGTGAGGTAGCAGAGCTAACCACTGTGCCACCCCATTGCGATTTTGGAGCCAACTCGAATGATATCAATAGAATCCCTACAGTGCAGAAGGCGGCCATTTGGCCCATCGAGTCTGCACCAACCACAATCCCACAAAAGCCCTATTCCCGTAACACCACATATTTATCTTGCATATCCCCCTTATACCAATGTCAATTTAGTTTGACCAATCAACCTCATCCGCACATCTTTGATTGTGGGCAGAAGCCAGAGCACTCGGAGGGAACCCACACAGACACAGGGAGAATATGCAAAATCTACACAGACAATGGCCGGAGGTTAGAATTGAACTCGAGTCCCTGGTGCTGTGAGGCAGCAGTGCTCATCACTGTGTCACCGTGCCGTCCATGGGAGGGAGTAGAGCCTTCAACCTTAAGACACAGAACTGAGAGTGCTGCCACTGAATAATACCTGACACACATCATAATGTTAAATGCAGTTAAGCAACAGATTAGTCTGCAGGGTAAATAACAAGATGATTTATGGAGAATATTTAGAGAACATAGAACATTACAGCGCAGTATAGGCCCTTCAACTCTCGATGTTGCGCCGAGCCAATCTAATGACCTTCTAACCTAAACTATTCCAATGTTATCCATATGCCTATTCACTGACCATTTGAATGCCCTTAAAGTTGGCGAGTCCACAACTACTGCAGGCCGGGCATTCCACACCCTTACTACCCTCAGAGTAAAGAACCTACCTCTGACATTCATTCTATAATTATCACCCCTCAATTTAAAGCTATGTCCCCTTGTGTTAGCCATCACCATCCAAGGAAAAAAACTCTCACTGTCCACCCTATCTAATACTCTGATCATCTTGTATGCCTCAATTAGGTCACCACTTAATCTTCTTTTGACCAATAAGGGCATTAAGGGTTATGGGGAGCAGGCGGATAAGTGGAATTGAATTACTGCAGAGTTCAATATAAATATTAAATAAGCAATGGATTTAGCACTGAAAGCGCTGAAGTTGTGCGCAAATGTTACAGAGTGCACAAAATGGTGCCATTTACCTGTTAGGGCGGGATCCTGCAGTTAGCAGTAGTGTTAAAACCAAAGAAGTAGCAAGTGAAGTGAGAATGAATTCAGCCACAGATAAGAAAATTGAGAAGAGGTAATCCTAGCTGGCTATGGGTACAAGTCCATATTAATTATGTTGGTTCATTCCTGGGTATAATGTTTTTGCTCATTGTTGATGCACATTCTAAGTAGATAGATGTTTTTGAGATGAAGTTTCCTACACCACACGCTGCCGTTGAAAGATTACACCAATGTTTATCTGCCATAGAATAACCGAAATTATAGGGCAAAATCTTACCAAAAAATGGCAGAGTGTTAGTTCTGGTGAGAAAAATGGTCTGTTTCTCTCCAGAAAAAGAGGTCAGTTTTCTCTTCCCCCCTCAACCAATACCTTCCTGATCAGAGTTCACATTCAATTCTCTCTCACTGGAACCATTCCCCTTCACTCCTGAACATCAGACCCCTTTCCCCAACCACCAACGCACAGTTAGTGCCAGGAACCCTTTGCCCCCTATGAACATCGGACCCCTTCCCCCAACCACTAGCCCCACAATCAATGCCGATAACCTACAACTCCTCCCCTTTTCTCTCCTCTTCCCCCTGAACATCAGACCCCTTCTCCCCAAACCACCTCCTCTGTATTGACAGCAAACCCCCCACCCCCACCCCGCCACAAATGGTCATGGCCAACATCCCCAGCTCCCACCACAAATAAATGAATCCCCACCCTTTCACATGAGGCTCCCACTAGGTTCCACCCCTGGTACTGCCCTCGGCACAGGTTAACATGGGCATGGTGACAAACTGGCAGTGCCAACTTGTGCTAGGGCAGTGCCAGGGGTCATTGCCAGGCCAGTGTCTTGCCATGTCCCTCTCCCCCAGGGGTTATACTTTCATTCCCCAGGGGTTCCCTATGACAGGTTCTCATCTGGGTGAAGAAGTTTAATGTGCACAGCGAGACAGTTCTGCCTGTTTTGATAGGCAACAATGCCATTTTCCTACCTACCTGACTTTCAAGCATAAAGATTTAAAATAAATTCTACAAAAATTCTTCTGTTTCTCAATTACTGCAAATTGCAGATGTGACTGATTTCCTTTCCGAGTGATTCTCTGCTTCACCATGTGCTGCATACTAAACTCATCAAAAGTACAGAGCTCCGACAGGAACTGAATTTGAGAGCATTGCTTCAGGGGACAATTCCTCCTGTTGGTAATTTAATGTACCAGCATGAGCACAAGATAACAAATCCCTTCATTGGTTGATTGATACAGCTCACCTGCAGTGTAAACTTCACATTGCACAATTAGTATTTTGCTTTCCATTTATTTAATTAATGAGAATCTCCTGTGTCCATTATTTACAACTTTGCTGAGTTGTGAAATCATTCTTTCCAACAAAACATTATTCAATTTTTGCGACTATTCCTTTAATTACCTGTGTCAACATTATTGTCATGAAACAGACTAACGATTTTTAATTCTTACTTGCTAAAAACGACATCTTAGTAATTTAAAATGTGTGTATAATATATGCTTGAGTCAGAAAACCTCTCTGAACTTTCAAATTTGAAGGTCAGCACTTCAGAAATGTTTTGACTCAAACTCACAAATAGTGCTTTTGCAGAAAATGGTCCCAGCAATTGTTCAACAGAAAGTCCAGCTTGGTCCATTTCACTGGAGGTAATGAGTGCCATGGGGATAACTCATTGGGGAAGTAGCTGGTGAGGAGGAGGAGTGATATTTATGAAAAAGAAACAGAATAGAAGAGAGTACAGTGTCAGAGAACTTATTATTAGAAAAAAATCTTTCCTGCAAGAGTGGGGTAGAGTGAGTTATACCAAAATGTCAGACATGTTTAAGGCAATGGCAACATTAAAAGTGTTCAATAGTGTCAAATGAGGCTTTTGAAGAAACAGTTAACATTGTGGGGGCAAAGGGAGTTGAATGTACACTGGGTGGAGGACTTAAATGTCTGCCACAAGTGGGCAATTTACCAAATGAATTCTAAATGCCAAACAAGCATAGAAACTGGAGAGATTCGAGCATGTTCTTTGGGCAACTTCCCACATACCTTATGGCACTAGGCAGAAGAAATGAGGCAACACATGATTCTTGCCAGTAGGGGGAGTGGACAATGTCTACCCATGTTGGGAACCTGACTGCAGACTGCTAGTGGGTGCTACTGCACATGCATCCAATTTTCCAATGAGCTTTGCTATCCCCAGGTGACCAGCATGATGAGCTGATAAAGATTGCACCCCCTCCCCGACACCTCCCCAAGGAGCACCTCTGCTGACTGACTTGGCTGGGTCCTACAGTCATAATATGGAGATGTCAGCATTGGATTGGGGTAAACACAGTAAGAAGTCTCACAACATCAGGTTAAAGTCCAACAAGGTTTATTTGGTAGCAAAAGCCACTAGCTTTCGGAGCGCTGCTCCTTTGTCAGGTAAATGAGAGTTCTGTTCACAAACAGGGCATATAAAGACGCAAACTCAATTTACAAAATAATGGTTGGAATGCAAGTCTTTACAGGTAATCAAGTCTTAAAGGTACAGACAATATTAGTGGAGAGACAGTTAAGCACAGATTAAAGAGATGCGTATTGTCTACAGCCAGGAAAAATCTCAAATCGTCTCCAGCCAGGAGAAATTGCAAAATCTCACTAACTGTCCTGGCAAGCAATAATGAACTCCATATGAACAAACAGATCAAGATTGACCAAGTATTTTAACTTTTTACTACTTCCAACTGGCAAGTTAACTAGACTCATCCTTCCACTCAAGGCCTGGTGGTTTATTTCATTTCATGAAATAATTGTATACAACAAAATAATTTAAATAAGCAACTATGTGTAAATAAGCCCAGCCCTGTTATACAATGGTATAGATGGCAGATTTGCATAGGGGCCGAAAGATGGTGTAGTCAGGAAACAGAGAGCAAGCCATTAGTTATTTTGAGAAGTGACAACTTCTGCATCAGTGGCTAGGCCAGCATTTATCGCCCATCACTAATTGCACTTGAGAATGTGGTAATGAACTATTGAACTGTTGAAGTTCTTGGAGGTACACTTGTAGTGTTATTGGGGAGAGAGTTCCAGCACTTTTATGCAGAGACAATGAAAGGCTGGCGATATTTTCCTGGGTCAGGATGGTGAGTGTAAGTGGATCCCCGAATGGGATGGTAAGGTTTTTAAATAAGTAGACATTAACGCATTGACAGAACTAGCAGCATTCAGTTAAATGACTTTTAAAATAAGTTCATGAGCTTACAAAAAGCAATTTACGCATGAGATTTAGTAATTGATTCAAACAAGTGATTATGATTGTAAAACACATATGCTGATATTTAGAATATAATATTATTGATCTTAAGGAGTAGTGTTCACTTTAGTCAAGAAGCATTTTACCCCAAGGCATCATGGTAAAAGCCATTAGGGCAAAGACATATTTTGACAGAATATTTGGACCTTGGAAATATGCAAGTTTTATCAGTAAAATTTTGGATGGGAGAAAATTTAGAACGCTTAATCATATTTCATGAGTATGTCTGGATGAAATGAATTGGTGTTCAGATGTGGTGCCATGAGTTAGTTTGGTTAGACAGTGGCTTTTAAGGGAACCAATGAGAATGTTCATTTGAACCCTGCACTAAGCACCTTAGGCTACTAGGCAACCAGAGTGTGGGGGAGGGGGGGTCAACCAAAAAAACAAGTTAACTTCCATTTTTCACGGATTAATAAAATACCATTATGCTGAGGGGTGGGATTTGATTGGCTAAAGTATTTGACATGGATTATTATTGATTTGTGCATCTTGAAGATTATTGATTTTAACCTATCAAAGGCAGGAATGATTGATAAGAAAAAACTATAATTGATGTGTTTTTGATTACAAATGTTAGATTCATTGGAGGTTTGGCTGCTGTACATCAGAGCTACTTTTAACCCTTTGATAAACTCCTGGTGGCTGCTGATTTAAATAAAGTTACATCTTTATACTGAGATACATGCCTTATGAATCTTGTATTGTCTGAACTTTGGGCAGTTCTGGTCACCTTGGGCATCCCACAACAGAGTAACTTGGAGGGGACCTTTCAGTTGGTAATTTTTTCGACATATCTGCTGCCCTTATCCTTCTAGGTGGTAGTGGCCATGAGTTTGGAAGGTGCTGTTTAAGGAAGCTTGATGAGTTCCCGTAATGTCTCTTGTAGAAGGTACAGATGGCTGCCACTGTGCATCGGTGATGGAAGCGGGAGAAGGGGTGCCAATCAATTGAGTTGCTTTGTTATAGATAGTGTTGATTTCTTGAGTGTTGTTGGAGCTGCATCATCCAGGCAAATGGAAAGTATTTCACCATACTCCTGACTTGCACCTTGTAGATGGTGAACAGGTCCAGGAGGTGAGTTACTCATTACAGGACTCCTAGAGAGGAGCTTTCCTGTTTTGCTTGCCACAGGAATTGTAGTGGGGAGGGAGGGAGGGTGGGGTGCACTGTGCAAAGGTCCATTGGCTTCTGGCAGGATTTTCTGGTTTTGGGGTGAGCGCGACTCCTAACCTCTGACCTGTTCTTGTAGCCACAATAGTTACGTGGCTAGTAAGTTCAGTTTCTGGTGAATGATACCTACCATGATGTTGATAGCGGGGGATTCAGTAATGGTAATGCCGTTGAAAGTCATAGGACAATGCTTAGATTCTCTGTTGTTGGAAATTGTCATTGGCTGGCACTTGTGTGGCATGAATGTTTCTTATTACTTGTCAGTACAAGGCTGGATATTAGCCAGGCCTATTGCATTTGGACATGGACAGCTTCAGTGGCTGAGGAATCATGAACAATGCTGAACATTGTGTAATCATCAATAAACATCCCACTTCTAACCTTGTGATGAAAGAAAGGTCATTGATGAAGAGGCTAAAGATGAAGCTGAACTTCTCTAAACCTGAGTAGAAAGCAAATCAGGAATGTAATGGAATTTACCTGGATGAATGCAGCTCCATCCTCAAGAAGCTCAAAACTATCCAGGTCAATATAGGCTGCTTCATTGGCACCCCATCCCTCAACTTTAAACATTTAATCTCTCTACCTCGAATGCACAATGTTAGAAATGTGTACATCTACAAGATGCACTGCAGCAACTTGCCAAGTCACTTTGGCAGCTTCATACAGACCTGCAATCTCTACTACCTAGAAGAACAAGGGCAGAAAACATATGGGCACAGCACCATTTGCAAGTCTCCCTCCCAGACTCACAGCGTCCTGAACCATAGTTTCTTCACTGTCACTGTGCCGAAATCCTGGCACGGCATCCTAACTGCACTACGAGTGTGGCTGCAGTTGCACAAGAAAGTAATTCACCATTCTTTCTGAAGGATAATTCTGGATGGATATTGAATGCTAGCCATCTCAGAGATTCTCAGGTCCCCAAAATGAATCTTAACAAATTTCCCCACACGATTGCATTTGCAAAAGCAGAAAGTGCCATTAGTAACTGCCATGATGTCATTCAGCTGGCAAGTTCATACTCTCCTCTGCCATCACCACTTGCTCTTTCTCACTTGTGTAATGTGACTTCTCCTTGCTCATTATTTCATCCTCTGTGACTGTGCTGATTTTTGTAACTGTTGATGCAAGGGAGACAGGGTGCCAAGTGTTGCTGTCTTTTCCGAGGCTACTTGTCAGTGCTGACAAGCTGCTCTTCCAGGCCCAGTGCGATTAAAAAAAAGGCCCTAACTATCAGAATGCCTGCTCCACAAAATATCTTCAGTCAATCATCTTACAACATGCAGCATGCAATGTTTGCATGGTTTTGCATATACATGCTTCACATCAAATTTGATGGGGATCAGATGTAAGAGCAGAATGATACTAACCCTGCTTCCATATTTGAAGATGCAATAATGTTCATGGTAGCATCCTCCAAGAAAGTTATGCAGTTCGAGTGTGCTTCTTAATATTTTGTGTCATCTTCTCATAAGAAAGAGAAATGCTTTTAAGATGTTATAAGTTGAAGGAGTAAATGCAAAGTGACAGAGATGTGGCCAACCTATAAACCATCCTGTGCATCAGATACATGACTAACAATGCTATGGACTTAAAATGGGCACAACAATAATTAATTTAACAGCGCAGAAGTCTGCCTCAATCTGCCGGGGAGACTAGTGGTAAATTTGTTGACCTTTTTTTTAGATGGCTTTGACAAGTGTCTAAAATAAGCACATAGCACATTTCAATATTGAAAATTACAAGCCAGTGAGAAATTCTAAATCACCAGCAATTCAAATACTCATTTTGTCCTTCGCTTTCTGTAAATTGTCTATTGATTTTGTTTCTAAAATAATTGGAGCCTTTCCTGGTGCTGGTTCAAACATATTCTGAACTGAGGTTGGCAAATGTGATAGAATGCTGCTCTAATAGTGCATTCATCTTAAGATTTTGCAGCATACAGGATCTCTCAACATTTCCAAGAGATTAACTATATTAATCTCCTGCGAGAACTGTACCAGCATAACTCAGAGGAAGCAGTACAATGCTACTAACTAAAGCAAATACTGGGTGTCATTGGAAATGCTCACTGATTCTGTTGAAATATAACCCATTTAGCTCTCACTACATTACATGTTTAAAATAAGAGATAAGAGTGAATAATTTTCAATAGTTATCTAGTTAACCAACAATATTTGAATACTAGGTCATCTCAAAGATCTTTTTGAGGCATCAATGTTGAAGTTTACTTCTCAGGACCAATTGTAAATGATAGTTAAAATTTTGGAACATTGCCTAATTTCATTGAAGAATCACAGAATCTCTACAGTGCTGAAGAGACCATTCGGCCCATTGAGTCAGAACGACTGTCTAACAGAGTACCTTACCTAGGTTCTCTCCCCCACCCTATCCCCATAATCCTACATATTTACCATGGCTAATCCATCTAACTTACACATTTTTGGACTCAGGGAGGAAACTGGAGTACCCAGAGGAAACTCACGCAGACACAGGGAGAACACGCAAACTCGACAAGTCATCCAAGACCAGAATTGAACTCTGGTCTCTGGCACTGTGCAGCAGTAGTGCTAACCATTTCATTTGATTTGATTCGATTCATTATTGTCACATGTATTGGGATGCAGTGAAAAGTATTGTTTCTTGTGCAATGTACAGACAAAACATTCTATTTATAGAGTCCATCGGGGAGAAAGATAGTGAAAAATATAATGTTGCTGTTACAAATAGGGTGAAGAGAAAGATCAGCTTAATATATGAAAGGTCCATTCAAAAGTTTGATGGCAGCAGGGAAGAAGCTGTTCTTGAGCTGATTGGCATGTGAACTCGGACTTTTGTATCTTTTTCCCAACGAAAGATAGTGGAAGAGAGTATGTTTGGAGACATGGAGTCCTTGATTATGCTGGCTGCTTTTCAGAGGCAGTAAGTGTGGACAGAGTCAATGGATGGGCATCAATAATGGCTTATTGGATAATGGCACTACCTAATTGCTGTACTAAATTATACAAACTGGAAATACTCTGATTCTATACATACTTTCACAATTAATGATTGCTAGAACATGGAATATTCAGCCAGCAATCTGAATATTTTAATCTGTTAGCTGATCTCTGAATGCAGTTTGGGGATTTTCCAATATTTTCTGTTTTTGTTGGTGACTATAATTGGTTTCAACGCCCTGGACTGAGGGCGGGGTGCGGTGAAATAAATCATATTTCTTGTATCATGACCAGAGAAGCCATGTCCTTTTCAAAACTTCAAATATGAACTGCCCTATCATGGTAACTTCTGGATACATCTTTTTAAATTAGACACTGATAAACTTTTAAAATGACTGTCCAGTGACCTTTGCTTATTCAACATAGGCTATCTCAAGATTCCAGAAAGTACACTCTGAATCAGCTGGGTAAAAAGCTCCCCCCGGAAAGGACAGTGATTAGCTCGGCTGCCCCACAGTGCCAGGGGCCAAGGTTCAACTCCAGTCTTGGGTGTATGTCTGTGTGAAGTTTTCACATTCTCCCAGCAACCACCAAGACAGAGAGAGCCACCACATCCAAGAAGGAAGAAAGGAAGACCAGAGCCAAAGTGCCAGACCAGACTAAAGGAGCAGCCTATGCAGAGGACTACAGAGGCCAGCACATAGATAAAGGCCAATATTTGCTTGGGTACTTAAGTCACGCTAAGTTAAGTTAAGGTCTTGTATTGGGCTTGAATTCTAGTATTTTCTGTAAGATAACTTATTGTTGGTCAGGTGGGTGATTATTGATTGTGTAGGTTTAAATAAATATTGGTTGTACTAGCAAGATATCTACTTGCAGTTATTTGTCCGCCGTATAAGGATTAACACAAACTGCGCGGCAGGCAACAATATGACATTTTTTATCTTCAAATAACCTCCAAAGTCTTACTTGAAAAGGAATTAGAAAATATAGACATAGAAATTAGATATAGCAGTAGGTCATGAGGACCACAATCAATACTGATACCTGTGCAGCCAGGCCCAAAGAAGAGTTGTCATTTTCAGGATTAAAAAGGGCTAGAAAACTGAGGGTACAAACTTGGGAATCCCAGAGTTATTAATTGGAGAAGTTTCCACTTTTGGTACTGCACTGAGTCCACAAGTTCCTTGTGCAAAGCGGGATTTGAGACGATGCTCCTCTGCAGTTGAATAGAAAATCTAGAAATCTAAACAGGACTGGAAACACCAACTCTGGAAATGAGCAGAAAGTGCATTGATTTGAACAATTCAATCCTGAATCTTCAGAGGCTCATTTTCAGCCCTTTAAAACTCAATAGCAGCCTTTTTGTTGTTTGCAAATGGCCATCTCTACCTCCTGACACTAATAAGCACAAAAGCTGCTGAATTTTTTATAGAAAATTAGTGAGGCTGCTCTTAGAATTGTGTTTACTGTGAACTACTTCTCATTGTCGGTTTCTTAGCAATGGTATCATAATGACCTAGAATTTAATGGAGAAGGACTTCTTTCAATGCATCCCAGTCCCATCGCATTTTAGCTCAAAAAACTTTCAACTGCAAATTTCTTGAAGTCTGAGCTGATAGTGTGTGGTGAGGTCAATGGGTCATTTGGGGCCTTGGTGAACTATGGACTTATTGAATCAATAAGGATAGAAAAAGAGAGGAAAAATTGAAGAAGGAAATATGATTTTTTTTGTTCATTCATGGGATGTAGGCATCACTGGCTAGGCCAACATTTATTGCTAATCCCTCATTGCCTTTGAGAAGGTGATGCTAAGTTGCGTTCTTGAACCACTATGGTGCATTTGGTACAGGTATACCCACAGTGCAGTTAGAGCAAGCAATCCGAGATTTTAACTCTGCGATAGTGAAGGAGCAATGATATATTTCAAAATCAAGAAGCTGGGTGGCTGGAGGAGAACTTGTAAATAGCAGTGTTCCCACGTATCTGTTTGCCCTTGTCCTCCTAGATGGTCATGGTCAAGAATTTGGAAGGTGCTGTCCAAGGAGCCTTGGTGAGTGTCTGCAGTTCATCCTGTAGATAGTATACACTGCTGCCACTGTGCATTTGTAGTTTGTGGATGGGGTGCCAATCAGGCAGGCTGTTTTGTGCTGGATGGTGCTGAGTTTCTTGAGTGTTGCTGGAGTTGTAATCATCTAGGCAGGTGGAAAATATTCCATCGCACTTCTGGCTTGTGGTCTTGGAGGTCTTGGACAGGCTTTGGAGAGTCAGGAGTTCAGTTACTCGCTGCTTCTGACCTCTACTTGGAAGAACAATATGTGTATGGCTAATTCAGTTCAATATCTGGTCAACAGTAAACCTCCAGGATGTTGATAGTGGGGAATTCAATAATGATAATGCCATTGATTGTCGAGAGGCAATGATCAGATTCCCTCCTGTTGTAAATGGTCATTGCCCAGAACTTGTCAGCGCAAGCTTGGATATTGTCCATTTGGACATGGACTGCTTCAGTTTCTGAGCAATTATCAGTGAACATCCTTACTTCTGACTCTATGATGGAAGGAAGGTTATTGAGAAAGCAATTGAAGATGGTTAGGGCTCGAATACTACCTTAAGAGATCAATTATATTCACTCCCATATCTTTTAAGACCCTAGAATATAGGACAGGAAACCAGACAGTCTTTTATCACATTAATACTTCTTCTCTAGTGACAATGATTATTTTAAGTTCCTCTTCCCCTGAATTTCTAACATTGTTTTTTTAATGCCTTCTTCTGTGAAGACAGCTACAAAATATTTATTCAAAGACTCTGCCATTTCTTTGTTTCCTATTAATATTTCCCCAGTCTTGTTCTCCAAGGGATGAACATTTACTTTAACTATCTTCCTTTTCTTATATTTGTAGAAGATCTTACTGCCTAGGTTTTTATATTTCTTTTTAGCTAACTCACATCACCTATTTCTCCCTTTTGGTTTTGTCAGCCTTTCTAAGATGTGCCCAATCTTCTGTATGATCACACTTCCCTGGGGGATTCTTTGCAATGAGACCATTAATTAATCCTGTCTCATTAAATTTTCTTATATCTAAAATAACCACTCCCCTGATTGGCTCCACAATATAAACATTGATTTATGTCAAGCAGAAAAAATAAATTAAATGCACAGATATGAATTTCCTATTTTTAGTATCTTTTGCTTTAATTTTGTAGGATTTTTCTTATTTAAGAAGTCTGAGATCTCTTTTGTTAATGAGATTGATTCAGTGTAAGCAGATACCAAACATCCTTGATTTGGTTATAAGTGCATGAGACTCCATTAGATAAAATAGGACCCCAGTTGGTTTATATTGCAATGTGAAAGGAAGGCAAACTACTAATCAAAATTATTGATTACATATCTATAGAAATGTCATTCCAGCACATTAAATGTTTGCCAATTAACTGCAAAAGCTAGCTTCTAATCTTATTGTGATGGCATGCCCCTTTAAGGGTCAGCTTGTATAGGGTCATGTGACCTGTTCAGCCAATCAGAGCAGAGTGCATGAATCCTGGAGCTGAGCGTGGGTTTGCTTTGCTGGTTAGGAGCCTGGAGTACGCTGGTATTTATATCACTCTCTGCACATAGTTACACACCTTAATAAATTGTTCATTTGTTAATCCACTTGATGGTTGCCTATCTTTGCAAGTAACTGCACTTACATTTTAAGCATGAGAAGGTTACGGTCAACTAATGTTCCAAACTCCACAACATGTCCTTGTAACATTCTGCAATTTTTATACAAGACAAGATGTCTTATCACTACAGAACTGGAAAATGAGAGTAGAAATTGGTTCCTTCCCATTCACACCTTCATGAAACTGGTGACTCTGAGACAAATCAGTGGTTGCCTAGTCACAGAGTACTGTGCATTTTTAACTGTGGGTGACTCATTGGAGATAATGATCATTTTCAGCTCTATTTCTCAATGCATTAAGATTGTTCTTCAGCTTCATATAAAACATTCCTGGTTGGTCAGCCAGGATGTAATGTAATGATTTATAACCAATGCGAATTAAGACTCTTTTTCTTAACGGTCATTAGGTCGCACATAACTTGAGAATTGCTGAAAAAGAGACGTTATGTTGAAGACCCAAGTTGTTTGCTCATCACGCAAGCTTGATGCTGAAATAAGGTGCACCCAAAATATCCTATGGGATATGAGCTGACCTGATGGGGCTGTATAGTGGCATGGTAGTTAGCACTGCTGCATCCCCCGGCAGGTTCCCGGGTTCAATTTTGGCCTCGAGTCACTGTCTATGTGAAGTTTGCACATTCTCCCCGTGTCTGCATAAGGTTTCGTCCAGGTGCTCTGATTTCCTCCTGCACTCCAAAAAATGTACAGGTTAGGTTGATTGGCCATGATAAATTGACCCTAGTGTCAGGGGGATTAGTAGGGTAAATGTATGGAGTTACGCAAATAGGGCCTGGATGGGATTGTGGTCAGTACAGACTCAATGGGTTGAATGGCCTCTCTCTATACTGTAAGGATTCTATAATTAATGATTCTTTGATCAAGCCATTGCTCAAGGCATATCGGACACACTCATGAATGAGCCGAGGGCTGCCATTTTCACCCCTGCCCAGCCCACCTCAGATTACCTCGAAAGAGAAGCAAGTCTCATAAATTTGAACAGCAGATGAAGCTAGCCACTTCACGCTGTTATTATGCAGTAGCAACACAAGTGGTATTCCCAACTACCAGGTACTGTCAAGAAGCCAAAAAGACATTCTGCCTATCACTCAAATGAGTAATGTGCGATGGAATTTTACCAAAGTGTTAGGATCTGACTGAAAATTGATGTATTTCTTGCTAGGGAGTGTATTTTACACCATCATCTTCAGGGGCTGGACTGAAAGTGCCATAAAACTTGCTGCACTGAGATCGGGGGTCTTTGATAAAAACTGCACCCATCAAACCAAGAAATAACCTTTCCCCTAGTCCATCACAGAGATCACAGGGATTCTCCCACTATTCCCCCATTAACACCGGCATTGCTTTCCCTCCGCTCACTCCTATCAACACCTGCATCTCCCTTTCTCGCTCCCCAACAATATGTACTGCCATATCTTCCCCATTTCCTTGGACACTCCCTCCCTCCCCACTACACATGCATGCCCCACCCAATGACGGTCCCATCTGCCAATGCCTCAAGTACAGGTTGGTACTGTGAAGTTACCACAGAACTGTTGATACTGCCTGTTGGCACTGCCAGGTAGAAATGGTGCCAAGTGGCAATGCCAACTTACGCTGGGGCAGTGTCAAGGCACCACCTGGCCATGTCCCTCCCATTGGTGAGATATGAAAATACTGCAAGAGAGGAATCATCTGGCAAGGTCGGGGGGGAGGTTAATTATATTCAAATTTATTAAAATACATGTAAATCATGTCTTGCCCATTATGAATATGAACCTGACTACATCAGCAATGAAAAGTGGTGAAAATCAGAGACTTCAGTGTCGGTGTGATGCAGGTGGGTGGATTGTACATCCTAACAACTAACAGAATCTTATCAAATGGTACATACAAAGTACAAAGAAAGGTACAGCACAGGAACAGGCCCTCCAGCTCTCCAAACTGATGCCCCTGACTAAAGGCTTTCTGCCCTTAATCTGTATCCCTCTAATTCCTCCCTATTCCTGAACATACCCAGATGTCTCTTAAATGTTGCTAATATGCCTGCTTCCACCACATTCTCTGGCAGTGTGTTCCAGGCATCCACCATTCTCTGTGTGAAAACTTCTGCACAGCTCCCTTAAACTTTTTCTTTCCCCTTGAACCTGTGCTCGCTTGTAATTGACATTTTCACCCTTAGAAAAAGCCTCTGACTTTTGAACTTTGATTGTTCGCAACCGACAGCAAACTGACTGTACCAACTTGCTTGTAAAACTCAAAATACACTGTCCAATATTAGACGTGATTCCATTATTGCAGGCTAGTGTGCAAAATCAAAGCACATGGAATTAGGAGTAATATACTGGTATAGATTGACAATTGGTTAGCAGACAGAAAGCAGAGAGTAGGAATAAATGGGTCTTTTTTGGATTAACAGGTGATGACGAGTGAGTTGTCACAAGCTTGCCTTAGCTATTCATAATAGACATCAATGATTTGGATGATGGAACTAAACGTAATATTTCCAAATTTACTGATAACACAAAACTTAGTGGGAATGTGAGTAGTGAGGAAGATGTTAAGAGACATCTAAGTGATTTAGACAACTTGAGTATGTGAGCAGATACATGGCAGATGCAACACTGGCATCTCCACATCATAGCTACAATAAGGCAGCCTTTCTCTGTACTCTGTACTCAAGTTCTCTTACAATGTTGGTCATCATACCATTTGCTTCCAAACTGCTTGATGTATCTACAAGCTTAATTACAGTGACAGTGTACTAGACACCCAGATCCCTTTGTATAGCAACATTTCCCAATCTATCACTATTTAAATAATACTCTACCATCTGTTTCTCCATTTGAAGTGGATAATTTGACATTTATGCAAAGAATCATAGAATCCCTACACTGCAGAAGGAAGCCATTTGGCCCATTGAGCCTACACTGATACCAGCCTATCCAGATCTTATTCCCGTAACTGCACATATTTATCCTGCTAATTCCTAACAATTTAGGATAGCCAATCAACGTAACTCACAGGTCTTTGTATTGTAACACAGTAAGAAGTCTCACAACACCAGGTTAGAGTCCAACAAGTTTACTTCATAGCAAATGCCACTAGCTTTCGGGCTCTGATCTTTCATGTAGTGCGTAGAGAATTCAGAGCTCTTTTCACTCGGTGGGTGGTGAACCTGTGGAATTCTCTATCTTAGAAGGCTGTGGAAGTCAAGTTGCTGAATATACTTAAGAAGAAAATAGATAGATTCCTATACTCTAAAGGTGTAAACTGGTATGGGGAGAGTGCTGGAGTATGGTATCAAAATAAAGGATCAGCCATGATCTTATTGAATGGCCTCCTCCTGCAGCTATTTTCTGTGTTCCTATGATGGGATAGCCCTTGTTAAATAATCCTAAGAATTACACTGACAATCAGTTTAAGATTATCAGTTGGACTGACTGTGTATCTCACTTGTGCAAACTAGGAGCTATGTATATTCACACATAGGGTCCTGTCTTTTGCAGCTGGAAGAGCATGTCCATATACTGCACCTTTTTCAACTAAACATTGCTTGGGGAACAGCCATACCTGCTTCATTCCTCGGAGCAATACCTTGAGCAAAGTCAACCTGTCTGGTTTGAATTGGAACAAAAGCTTGGCCTGCTGCATTCTCCATGGCTCTATCTGTATCGATAGTCATCATGATGTTGAGATGCCGGCGTTGGTTGGGGTAAAAACAGTAAGAAGTCTGACAACACCAGGTGTCAGACTTCTTACTCTATCTCTACCAACAGGTCTCACTTGCCAACTAGTCAGCGCTTTTTTTACATGTGGTAAACATTGTTATTCCCCTTTTACTTGTGGCATTCTTATGAATTTGCCCTGATGGGTGCAAGAAGAAAAGCTTCAACGGTATGTTTCTTTTTTTCAGTCATGTGATTTATGTTGCCCTGATTTAACTCTTAAACTTTGGCTTCAGTAGAAAAATGTTTCATTCAACTGGATTTGAAATTCAAAATAAGTTTGAGATCATTAAGATCTTTTTTTTCATTTTAAAATTGACCCTAGCGTAAATTCCATTTGTGTAGTATACCATATCCCAAAAAAAACCTAGAAATACAAATGTTGCCTGGATTAATTTATTCTATAAATAGGCTGGAACATATTGAAAGCATTCCAATAGTAGAAATGTTAAGGTCATTACAATAGCTATGAATGAATTATTTTCCTGGCATTTCCAGCTCCATTAATCTTTAGCATTGCCATCTGTGTGTTCATATCCCGAAGAAAATTTGGACAGAATCTAAAAACTATTCTCACTGTTAGCCATCAATGACTACACCACAAATAATCCCCTGTTGCTCCTCCAACCCACAACAAAAATTAGAAAATGAAAAATCCTTATTATTATGTAATTCGTAATGTGTTCCAAGCCATTACACAGCTTGGAATTCTGATGCAAACCAAAATATATATCAAAGGTTTACTTGCTTTATTAACCATTAATACAGTTGCAACAACCACTATCAGAGCTAAAAAGAAAATAATTTTCTGTTGAATTTTTACTTTTAATTATTCATATTGATGCGGAGCGGATTAAACAGCACTTTAAGCCAGAAATAGATCAAGACTGTAGTGGAGCTGTAAGCTCATTTATTATAATTATAGTTTTAATTAGCAATCCCTACCCACCTACTTTAATTAATGGAATTACAGTTAGGAAAATTAGATTCTGGCATGACACATTTGCACTTTAAGTGACAAAAACATCATCAATAATGGTTCTCAGATGTGTGTTACCTTAATGCTCAACACCTGGTGTTTAATTATTCGCACAGACCTTGAGTTTTGACTCCACCTATCCTTCAAATCCAACACCAAACTGGGTACAAAGGCAAAGGAGACAGCAGCATTGGTATTTCGAACACAGGCTCCCTACCAAAGAACATAACGCCCAAAAATGGAAATGCAACAAAGATACACATTGGCATCTTTAATGAGAACGCCCTGATTTTGCAAAAAGTGCAAGCAAAACAACGTGCAGATAATTGATATACGTCCTCATTGTTTAATGCCCGGTATTGTATGTTTCATATGTTTTCTTTCTTATTCTGTTTAACCCATCAAATGTGGTCCTCTGAAAACAAGCATTCTTGATATGGATGCAAACATCCCAATATTTTTTCAAGCAGCTTGCACCTATATGACAGAATGGGAAGAAAAATTACAAGATAGGCAAAAGGAGACCACTTAACATGTTACACCTAAGGAAGCTGTATGACACGGGTATGTGCTTGAGCCAGTTCCCAGTCCCTTTCTTCAGTTTCTATAAATAGTTAGCTACTTCCCTTTTTAAAAGTATTTTGAATTGTTTTTGGTGGTGTATTTCATGCCCTAACAAGTATAAAAACAAAGGGATGGTGGGGTGGAATATGTTTGCATGGCCTCCCATCTCGCAATGTTATGTACCACATGCCTGGCACAGGTTGTAGCAATGATATCAATAGAAAATCCCATTCAGGGCTCTGCCTGAGCCCAGGGAATCAATGTAGTCTGTAGTCTGTATCATTTTGAGGTAGGCTACGATGAATCAATTTCTTTCCCAAAACTCCAACCTACCCCTTTTCCCAATTTCAGCAACTTGCTCATCTCCACAAAACCAAGCTTTCCTCCATTCTGATTCTCTTTCCACAGACACTGCCTGACTTACAAACAAATTGTGGAGTAAGCCATTTGGCCCCTCAAGCCTAATGCACTATTCAATAAGATCATGGCTGCTCTGATAGTATCCTCAAATCTGCATCCCAGCTACTCCCAATTACTTCTCTCCTCCCTTGCTTACCAAGACTTTATCCACCTCTGCCTTAAAAATATTCAAAGACTCTACTTCCACCATCTTTTTGGGAAGAGAGTTCCAAAGAGTCACAATCCTCTGATTGAACAAATTTCACCTTATCTCCGTTTTAAATGGGCAGTCCCTTATTTTTAAACAGATTCTAGATTCTCAAAGAACAAAGAACAAAAACAGCACAGGAAACAGGATCTTCGGCCCAACAAGCCCGCATTCTCCCACGAGATGAAAGATCTTCTCCGCATGGAAATATCCTCTCCACAGCCACCCTGTTAAGACCCCTCAGGAACATTTATGTTTCAATCAAGTGGTTTGTTATTCTTCCAAACTGATACAAGCCAAACTTGTCTTATCTTTCCTCATATGAGAGCCTCATATGAAAGCCTTTTAGTTTTGACATCCAGTCATCTGGACTTGAAACATCAGCTCTTTTCTCTCCTTATAGATGCTGCCAGACTTGCTGAGATTTCCTAGATTTTCTCATCCCAGGTATTAGTTTGATAAAACTCCTCTGAAAAGCTTCCAACGTATTTACACCTTTTACATGACCTGCTGAATCATGCAAAAGACTCAACATTTTTCTATTTTTATGTAAGTCTTTCTATCAATTTGAGAACAAGACCAGCTTTGCTAATCCTCTTAGAATCATACGATCCTTATAGTGCAGAAGGAGACCTTACAGCCCATTGAGACTCTCCAGTGGAGCATTTTACCAAGGCCCCATCCTTTCGATCCCATGTATTTAACATGCTAATCCCCATAACCTACACAATCTGGGACACAAGGAGACACTTTAGTATTGCCATTCCACCAAAACTTCCTTTCCTTAAACTGTGGGAGGAAACCAAAGCACCCGGAGAAAATCCACACAGACACAGAAAGAAAGAGCCACTCAAGGCTGGAATCGAACCCTGGTCCCTAGTGCTGTGAGGCAATAGTGCTAACCACTGTGCCATCATGCTGCCTCTGCCACAGTGCTGCTCTTTCCAGATTGGAACAGAATTGAAACCAATTACTCAGCAAGCAATATTTCACAACTTGAATTTGATGTAAAAATACATGTTCATTGTTCCATGTTTAAATAATATTTCAATTGCAAATGCAGATTCCAGTCCTCAAACCAATTGTCAACTGGCAACATTTAAAGTAATCACTTTATAGTGGAGTTTATAGTTTCCTGGGACAGCCAGGAGACAACCTGCTCTGAAAGTTTTATTAAAGGCTGACAATATTGTCTCCAAGACACACACTACAACAAATTCATACTTCACCAGTGATTCATTATTTCATTTAGTTTTCTGAAATTTCTTTAAAATTCCAGCAGCCATTGATTACTGTAAGAAAGTAATAGGTAGCAGTAATAGAAGAGCATAATCTTTTAAAAATAAACAGTAAAACCTTCTACGAGTATATAGAAGGGAGGACAGTAGCTAAATGAACATTGATCCCCTTGAGAATGAGGCTGGGAAATTAGTAATGGGAAGTTAATGGCAAGAAATGAGGAAATGGTGGATGCTTGGAAAAGTATTTTGTTCCTGTCTTCACAGCAGAAATCACAAGAAGCATCCCAAGAATAGAAGAAAAATGAGAGGCACAAGAGTGAGAAGAATTGAAAACAATTGGTTAAAATCATCCAAAATTGCCTGGATTCTGGAAATATCCTAACAGATTGGAAAACCAAACATGTAACACTTCTGTTCAAGAAAGGAAGGAGATGGAAAGCAGAAACCTACAAGGCAGTTACTCTAAATCCATTCAAAAATTGCTAGAATCCACGACTGCAGAGAAGTAGCAAAACACTTAGGAAATTATAGTACATGCAAGCAGATTCAATAGGGTGATCTTACTTTCTCGTTCCGTTGGTCGATGGGCGGGGTGAGCCAGTAAGATCACAAAATAGGCGAAAAATTGGGTTTGTTCCTGTTTTCTCACCACTCGCAATCTTACCAAGTCGAGCTAGATCAGTCTCCCACCTGGGAAGGGTGCAAGGCTGATTATAATAGTTAAATCCAATTGTCTGGACTCACTTCCCTTAGCTGCTTTGTCAGTGAAGGTCCTCATTGGTGAGGATCATGTAATCATGATCACCTCGTTAGAAGACTGAACGCCACTGAGGACCCCGAGAGGTCAAAGCGGATGGGGTGGGGTTGGAGGCCTGGCACCTTGGCACTACGCGCTCTTCCACACACCTGACGAAGGAACATAGTTTCTGAAAGCTTGTGGGATTACTATCAAATAAGCTGGTTGAACTTAAACCTGGTGTTGTGAGATTTCTTACTACAAGCTTGCCACACTGGTTGTGTCCACTGGGTACCTAGCAGTGACAGGAGGGTGGACCAGAGTGCACAGGGACAGGGAAGGGCCTGGATGGGGCAGCCCTAGGGGAAGGTGGGCAGGGCAGAAACTATGCACTCTGCAACTTGGATCGGATGGGTGTAGGGGGCAGAGGCAAAAGCTGCAAACTCTGCAGTCAACAATCAATTGAGCAGCAGCCATCAACTAAACTGGGAAAGGGATAGAATGGAGAGAAATGGAATTGACTGGGGAGGGGGAGCTGACCAATCAGCTGTGGAGGCCAGTGATCATGGGGGTGGCAGGTTTTGTCCGAGGGTGTAGGTAACTGACAAATTTCTCCCTCCTGCACAGCGCAATTGCACCCTCAACTGTGAGCCTCCGGCTTTCTGGTGAGCTTAGGTCCTGCCCTCTCCCCCCGTTGGCAGAAAATTGATTCAGCATTATTTTCTGCACAAAGTGGTATAAGATTGGACTTGTGGCCATGCCGAGAAAACGGATATGAAATTTTAGTGTTTTCACACTCATTCGGGATTTAGATCTTTTTTGGTAATATCACGCCCAGTGTGATTTTGTGAAATTGAATTGTAGCAGATATATTTGTTGGAGTGTTTTGAGAAAGATGTCAACATTCTAACTTTTACCACTGACTGGAAGTGAACTGACCAGCTGTATAAAAACTGACCAGATCAGAGGCTAGGAATTCTGCAGTCAGTAACTTACCTCCTGACTCCCCATAACCTGTCCATCATTTACAAAGCACAAGTTAGAAGTATGGTAGGATACTATCCAACAATAGTCAAAAAGCTCAACACCATCCAGGATTAAGCAGCCCTTTCAATTGGAACTCCATCCACCAGCTTAAACATTCACTTCCTCCATCACAATCACACAATGACAACTGTATGTACTATCTACAAGATATACTGCAATAATCCTTCATTAGCACCTTCCAGATCCGTAGCTTCTATCAGCTAGAAGAACAAGGGCAGTAGAAGATGGGAACACCAGCATCTGGAAGTTCTCCTCCAAACCATCGCCATCCTACTTAGAAACATATTGCTTATTCTTCACTGTTGCTGGGTCAAAGTCCACTGTAGGTATTCCTATGTGGACACCAGTGGTTCAATAAGACTGCTCACCACCATCTTCTTAAGGGCAAGTAGGGATGGACAATAAATGCTGATCTAGTAATATATTTAAAGTAAATTCAATAAGGAGGTGGATCAAGGAGAACAAAGAGATATAGCCTATTTGAATGTTCAAAAGGCATTCGATAAGATGCCATATAAAAGATAAAGGGTTATTGTGTTGGAGTCGATATATTAGCAAGGGTAGAGTACTGGCTAACTAACATGAAAAGTAGGGTGGAATCTTGAGCCCAGGTTTTCCATGCGCAAGAATGCATACTAAAAATGAACACTAAAAGTTTGAAAAAATCTCATTGGTAAGATCCAATTTTGAATTGATCTCATTGGTGGAGAAATACACCAAGGAAGGACGGGAACTTAATATGAGGTATATCATTAGCAAGTTCTTATGCTAGATAATGAGGCTACACAAAATACTAAGCTGGTGCAGGCGTGATGTCGCATCAGTGTTATTTATAACAGGTCAACATAAGTGTGAACCTGGCAACTTCACCTCTGAGAGGGACATCAGAGATGAGCGCTCAGCAACCATTACTTCTCGGGCACCCAATATTCAAGGGGCACTAGGGAGAATGCAGTGGACACAGAGAACTGCAGCCCAAGGCTGGGGTGTGAGGGTCACTGGAAACATTGGTGGGGGGGTTGGGGGAAGGGAGCCTTTCCTTTCATTTCAGGTCAATACTTGCTCCAAGGGGATGTGCTGTCTACCAAGCAGGCATTGCTTCCTGCACAGTACTATTCAAATAGTAGCCCTTCCTTGTTGGAGCTATAAATGGCTGGGAGACAGCCACAACAGAGAGGCAATACTGGAAGCAACTTTAAGGTCCTCCTCTGTGTGAGGGCCCAGGTTGCAAGGGCAGTGTAGAAGTATGAATGATGGGGAGCTACCCTACCTCATGAGGCATAAGACACTGTCAGTTGGGGGAGGATGACTCACAACCCTCACTCTGCCAATATTGTGAGGGGATTCCTGATAAAGAAGTTCAAATCATCTCTCATGTACAGTTTGACAGAAAGAATAGAAAAGCAGAATATTATTTAAATGGAGTACAGAATGGTACACTGCGTTATTGGGCTCATGAGTTCCTTGGAATCATAAGCTTGTTAACACAAAAGGTTACAATACAGAAGGAAATGATTCAGTCTGAATTAGCTGGCTGAAGGAACATCTCTGATATCACATCAGAACATTGAAGTGCAACCTTGCTTATAAGATTTATGTGAAACATGGATAAAATTAGAAAATTAGTATTTATATAACTCTGTATACCTTTTGGGGCTGCTGAGAACTGTTGGCTCAGAAGACTCACAAGCAGTGTAGAATAGTGCCAACAGCACAGGTTTGATTTTTGTTCTGGTTGAGATAGGCTTGGGACTTGCCTCGGTGCCTTGCCCTGAGAGTTGAAGGCAATGACAAATCACATTGACAACAACTGCCAAGAAGGCAGCTCAGGATGAAGCATCAACAGACATTGAGCCAAGGACCTGCCTTTGGGCACAGCATTCATGACATATGCTGTATAATATGTCACCTGGCAGAAATACCCTGTAAATTGCGTCGTTCAGTTGATTTTTGCATGTCTTGAACAATCTTAAAATTTTGACAGGAATCTGAGCACTCGGTAAACAAAGATTCCTTTTATATTTTAAAGGATAGACCAGAAAAGTACATCACCGTTTCATTGACGTATTAGCTGTTCAACTTGATTGTGGATGTTTCAGAAGCTGTGATCCTTATTATTCCTAAATTATTTTTATCAAATAGTCTCACTATATTAAACTGTTGTGGGCAGCATGGTAGCAGAGTGGTTAGCCCTGTTGCTTCACAGTGCCAGGGGCCTGGGTTCGATTCCCACTTTGGATCACTGTCTGTGTGGAGTCTGCATATTCTCCCCGTGTCTGCGTAGGTTTTATCCGGCTGCTCTGGTTTCCTCCCACAGTCCATAAAGATGTGCTGGTTAGATGCATTTGTCATGCTAAATTCACCTCAGTGTACCAAATAGGTGCCAGAGTGTCGCAACTAGAGGATTTTCACAGTAACTTTGTTGCTGTGTTAATGTAAGCCTACTTGTGACACTAATAAATAAACTGAATGTGGCATTGATGGATTAAGTTAGATTAGATTAGAAATGAATTAAAAGTTGTTGACTCAATTTGTAAAGCTTCAGTTTCTAGAATTCTTCATTGAAAGATTCTATGTTCTGAATAAGGTGAATTCTTCAGCGAGATATTTCTGCTATAATATGCCATGTAGACTTTATTCTGAAATATCTTTGTTTAGTTTAAGCATTCCAAGGAAGGAGTTGCCAGAACACAATAGTTTCTGTAAATTGGTTTTGGTATGGATTTACTCAGTGCTGTTATTTTTCTCCCTTGTGAAAGCACTTTTCACATATAGAAGTATGCACATTAGCCATTTAATTCTGTTCATCGACACAGAAAACACCCAGGGTGAACTCTGTATTCAAATTGTAATTAAGATAAAGGAGAGAATTGTACATGTCTGTATTGCCCGCAGGCAACTGATCCACTGACAGTGCAAATTGGAAATACCGACACAAGATTTCACATCATGTTGAAAAGTCATTGGCAGTAACCATCCACATTTCTTATTTAAACTGATGGATTGCGAGACTTCTAGCTAGAAACATATAACTTGTCTTGAATGACTTGAGTCAGAATTCCCAGAGACCTGCATGAAGTGTAGTAGGGCAGGGATTCTTGTAATCAGAATCTGTTCTGAATGCTGATGTGGAGATACCGGCATGGGGTAAGCACAGTAAGAAGTCTCACAACACCACGTTAAACTCCAATAGGTTTACTTGGTAGCATGAGATTTCAGAGCACTGCCCCTTCATCAGATAAGTGGAGCATTGTGTTCACAAACAGGGCATACATTGACACACAGACTCAATTTACAAGATAATGGCTGGAATGTAAGTCTTAACAGGTCATCAAGTCTTTACAATGTGAGTGGAGAGAGGGTTAAGCACAGGTTAAAGAGGTATGAATTGTCTCAAGCCAGTGAGTGATATTTTGCAAGACCAGGCAAGTTTTGGGGGTTACAAGTAGTGTGACAAGAACCCAAGATCTCAGTTGAGACCATCCTCATGTGTGCGGAACTTGGCTGTTCAGCGATTCTGTGTAGTTGTGCATCTTGAAGGCCGCCTTGGAGAATGCTTACCTGAAAATCAGAGGCTGAATATCCTTGATTGCTGAAATGCAGTAGTGATCTCCAGAATCAGTTGCGTTCTTGGACACATGCATCTCCATCAAGGACGGTCACCTCAGCACTTCTGTACCGCAAGCCCACAGATAACCTCTTGATGTTCCACTTCTCCAGCTTCCACCCTAAACACGTTAGAGAAGCCATCTCCTACGGAGAAACCCTCCATGCCTGGATGAGGAGGATCACAACAGACACCTACAGAAGTTCAAAGATGTCCTCGTAGGGACAGGATATGTCACTCGACTCATTGATCAACAGACGCACCACAGTGAAAAATCACACCAACCTCCTCAGGAGACAAACACGGGACATGGTGGACAGAGTACCCTTCATTATCCCGTAATTCCCCGGAGTGGAAAGCTACGACATCTTCTCGGAGCCTTCAACATGTCATCAATGGAGATGAACATCTAGCCAATGCCGTCTTCTTCACACTCTCACTGCTTATGTTCAAACAATTGAACAACTTAAAACAATCCATTTTTTGCAGCAAACTACCCAGCCTTCAGGAGAACAGTGAGAACAACACCATACTATCCAGCCACAGCAACCTCTGCAAGAAGTGTTGGATCATCGACACTGAGGCCATCATCTTACATGATAACACCATCCACCAGGTACACGGTACATACTCTTGCGACTCGGCCAATGTTGTCTACCTTATATGCTACAAGAAAGGATGTCCTGAGCATGGTACATTGGGGAAACCATGCAGATGTTACAACGACAGATGAATGAACACTGCTGGACAATCACCAGGCAAGAATGTTCCCTTCCTATCGGGGAATACTTCAGCGGTCATGGGCATTTGGCCTCTGATCTTTGGGTAAGTTCTCCAAGTTGGCCTTCAAGACACATGACAACACAGAATCGCTGAATAGAAACTGATAGCCAAGCTCTGCAAATGTGAGGACGGCCTCAACTGGGGTCTCGGGTTCATGTCACACTATCTGTAACTCCCACGACTTGACTGGGCTTGCAAAATCTCACTAACTGTCTTGGCTTGAGACAATTCATACTCTTTAGCCTGTACTTAACTCTCTCCACTCACATTGTTTGCACTTATAATGACCTAATTACCTATTAAAACTCGCATTCCAACCATAATCTTATAAATTGAGTTTGTACCTCTGTATGCTTTGTTTATAAACCCAGTTCTCCAATCACCTAATGAAGGGGCAGCACTCTGAAAGCTTGTACTACCAAATAAACCTGTTGGAGTTTAACCTGGTATTGTGAGACTCTTACTAATCCTGGGATTGCAGTCATGGCAGTGAAGATGGTAAGTGTCCACACTTGCCACACACACACAGAGAACTAAGTCTTAATATTAGACAAGAGACAGTTTTGACGTGTATTCACAGTTCTTTATCAGCTGCACTTGTTTTTAGTCATGTACTTAGAGTAGCAAGGAGCCAACAAGGAAGAACATACTTTTTGAAAGACAAGGGAAAAGAGTTGGGAACTTGACAGTTCAGACATTTTTCTATTGTTATACATTTTCAGCTGTCTATAAGGACCATAATTGTAACTGCAATCACAAAATAATCAATTTATGCTTGATTATAAAATAAATGTGATTTAATTTAGTTATAAACTTAAATATAAAGTTTATCTTGAAATGATTGTCTGATGTAATTAAATCAGTGGATTGATATGATGTCCGGCCTCAAGCAGTGAGTTAACATTAATCTGTTATTGGGCAGTAACTTCCAAGCTCCAGAGCAGGATATGTAAGGGGCATCTTCAAATGCTGAGCTGTGAACTCTCCCTCTCTCATTATCCAAGAAGCTCCAAGGGAAGGATGGCATGACATTCCTGGGAAGTTCAAACTTCCTTTGGGAAATTGTCCTGCACAGGAATTGATACAAAAATGTGAGTTGAATTGCAAACTCTTGATTGTTCAGACTGCCTTACTGTAATAGTTATCCAGAAAAAATTAGAAGAATTAAAAACATTTTTAGTTTCTGGATAAACATTGTACTGACCTCTCCTGATACCACTCATAGCATCCAACACCACCCCCCCCTCACTCCCCCACATCCCTGACTCCGACGACCTCTCATGGGACTTCACCCCCCAAAATCATCCCAATACAACCCCTCCTACTAATACCCCCATCCCCCACCCAGTGGGATTCTCACTACCCCTAAACATCATCCAACCTTACAAATCCCATGTGACTCCCACAAAACTCCAGGAAATCTGCCCCTACCATCCCTCAGATGAAACATCATTCAAACTTGAAATGTTGGCTCAGATCTCACTGAGCCTGAGCTTGAGCCTGAGCCTGAAGGTCAGGTGAGATAGAAATGGCTAGCTCTCAAAGTAAGTAAGTGTAAGCAGAGTAGCAATCTGCTTCAATTGCAACTCCACAGGAAATTACAGGTCATGAAGACCTTAAAAGCCCACATTTGAGATCAGCAACACCCAAACGACTTCACACCGTTGCTACCCTTTTCCTCCCGAGCTATACTAAACCATAAAGCTTAAAATATTCTAGTATATATATTTTTTAAGCTTACTTATTAGTCACAAGTAGGCTTACACTAACACTGAATGAAGTTACTATGAAAATCCCGTAATCACCACACTCCAGCTCCTGTTCGGATACACTGAGGGAGAATTAAGCTTAGCCAATGCATGTAACCAGCACATCTTTCGAACTGTGAGAGGAAACCCAACACAGACACGAGGAGAAGATGCAGACTCCGCACAGACAGTGGCCCAGATAGGTCCCTGGCATTGTGAGGCAGCAGTGTTAAGCACTGTGCCACTGTGCCATACTAAGCGAATGGTAAATTAGTAAGAGAGACAAAAGCTAGATGGAAGAAACTGGAATTTATTCTGAAGTACCAGATAGAGGGACAGCCAATCTTGCTGCAAAGATAGATTTGTACAGAAACAGTCCTTACAGGTAGAATTGTAAAGTCAAAGTTTGTCTAATTGTTTGGAGTATTGAATAACACCTGGATAATACAGATGTTAAAAAGTAATCCTAAAAGTCTTTTGGCTCTATATTTGTGGGTTTGTAGGTCAATTGATATAGAAGTAGCATTTCTGCAGGGTGAAAATAAAAAGCATCTAAAGAGGGAAATCCCATATAAAGTGGCCAAATTCCCCTCCAACTCTATTTTCAAGTTCGCTGATGATACTATCGTATTGGGCTGGACCTCAAACAATGACAAGCCACAGTACAGGAGCTAGAAACTCTGGTGAACTGGTGTGACGACAATAATCTCTCCCTCAATGTCAATGAAAAGGTGTCCAGATCACTAACAACCTGTCCTAGATCCTCCACACCACGCTATGGTTAAGAAAGCCCAGCATTGTCTCTACATTCTCAGGAATCTAAGGAAATTTGGCATGTCCACTATGACTCTCTCCATTTTTACAGATGCACAATAGAAAGCATTCTTTCTGGTTGTATCACAGCTTAGTATGGCTCCTGCTCTGTCCAGGACCACGGAAAACTACAAAGGATGGTGAATGAAACTCACCATGCAAACCAACCTCCCATCCAATAACTTTGTCTACACTTCCCGCTGCCTTGAAAAAGCAGCCAGCCTAATCAAAGATCCCACACACCCTGGACATACTCTCTTCCACCTTCTTCAATCAGGAAAAAGATACGAAAGTCTGAGGTCATATATCAACAAAATCAAGAACAGCTTCTTTCCTGCTGCTGTTGGACTTTTGAATGGACCCATCTCATATTAAGTTGATCTTTCTCAACACCGTAGTTATGAGTGTAACATTACATTCTGGCATCAGGGCTTTGGGCACCCCATCCATCTCCACCAGCATTAATCCCTACCCCCTACCCTAACTGCCAACATTGTCCCATTCCTCCTCCTCCTCGACACATCAGCACACCCTTCCCCTCCACATAATAGAACCCCCCTGCAATGGAATTCCCGGGAGGTTCTATCCTACTTCAGGTTTATCCCGTAGAGTCTTGGATAATCTTTCCATGTCCCTGACCACCCGAAGGCTATGCTGACCAGTGAAACTCCAATGTGATCATCTCGACTGCTGGAGACCAGTAGTGATTCCCGCCAGCGAGATGTCAAGCCTTCAGGGAGCTTTCAACACTCCCAGAAGCAACGTTGTTAAGCTATTTAATTATGTTAAAATTTAGTCAATTTCATGGTTTTTAGAATCATGCCCTTGCTCATGAGAGTTTGCAGCCATATCATGATTTGTAAATGAACCCTGAAAAACCCATCCTCGGACAAATTTTGAGGAAACTCCACCCTAAATGTGGAACAAGACAAAAGGAGAAAGACAGGCTTAATTTTGGATGAGGAAATGCTATGTTCTAAAATTGTACAAATCTGTGTCATGTTCCCTTGAAGATGATAAATTATTTTGACACATGAGTATATGTGGTCTGTATTAGCCAGACGGTGTATGATTTTATTCATCTGAGCAGAACAGATTCCCTTAAGTGAAATGGGTTGCAATCAGATTTTCACCAACTCGCATTTCTTCTGTTCTCCATCTCAAAGTTTGGGAAGTTAGGCTTCGGCTTTGCTGTTCTTGGGTCTGGCAAAGAAACAACTCTCTTTTCATCAGCTTTGAGATGGACAGGCAAGTAGTTAAAATTCAGAATTTACAACATGGCTCCTTTTATTAGATCATTGTCAGTTAATGATCTTTATACACCCTTATGTATTCCAATTATTCTTCTAGTCCATTTGTAATATCAGAAACAAGTCTCAGAAATGCTTCACCTCCTTTTCCAATGCGCAATGTGGCTACCTTTAAAAAATGTTACAATCTGGTTACAATCTGAAAAGGTGTTCAAATGGAAGGCACCAAAAGATTTGAGGAATGTATTGAATATAAAAAGAATACAACAAAACAAGCAGCCTTAACACTAGATAAGTTATAACTGTGTATGTTTGCAGTCAATTTCATTCCCCACTTTCCCTCAAGCCATTTCAATCTTAAAGTTATTTACTTCTATAGGGACTGCCCAAGTATGCCATAGTCCTCTGCAAATTACTTTAATTCACTTCAGTTCCAGCTCTTCTCAAAGGTAAGATTTTAATTTACTATCTTTGACTAAGATTGCCTCAATCCCTTGTTCCAATTTGTCTTCCCAATATGTGTATGCTAATCTGCTGGGTATTTTCTTTTGCCACCAGATTCTGTGAAGACCACTTTTTTTTCCACAAACTTCAAACTCAGTAACCTTTCAGCTTCTTTTGCCTCATGAAATCCAGACTGAGACTAAGCCCTATACACATTCCATTTAATGAATGGTGAAGTGAGCTGTGCCTCTTTTTACAGCACAGAAGTTGTGTTTTGGCTATCTTCTTTCAGTGCACTTACCATGTGCAAGCTGCAATAACTCTTTCAGTAAACAGCCAGATAAATTGAAATTAAGGAATTTCTCCAATCATCAACTATTTCCATAATGGTGCAGCATGTTCTGGGATGTCCTCAAACAGACCTTTAGGTTAGAAACAGGTGCAGGGAGGGGGTGCAGGCAGGGATGGAGGAGGGGTGTTGAGGGAGTGATCCATTCTCTTGGTGTTAAGGGGCAGAGTCTCCCTCTGTGCTGAGAGGTTTGAAGGTACTCTTCTGGTCAGTGAGGTGGCTGCCTTTTCCAATGTGGGGAGAAGGGAGCTTGTGACTGAATGCTGAGATCATGGTGTCCTTTAAAAACAACGTCCTGATCTCAAAACAGCCCGCCTCGTCATTGTGATTCCCAAGATGCATAAATTTGCATCAATTAGGTGGGTGGATCCCAATGGACTTGCTAATGTGAACAGGAAACGTTCCACTTTTGCCGCTGGTGTGGGCACTTAGTGCAAATTTGGGTGTATTATACCCTTTGCATTCTTTTGTAAATTCCATCCCATGTCTCCTGTTCTTTAGCTAAACCCTTCTTTCATCTTGCTGTTAACATTTTAAATCAAAAAGACCCTTTGAATGTAATAGACTTCAAACATGCTTTAATTGAACTACCTCAGGGCTATTTTTACCAGTTTCTTCAATTAAAACTCTAATTTCCAAAGCAAAAATATACATTCCAAAATATATGAACCATGGATATTTGCAATGAAACACATCATAAATATGCTATTTGTTATTTTCTTTTAAATATATATGGCTACTTATATAAAAAAAAAATTTATTCATTCATAGGACATGGGCATCATTGGCTGGCCAGCATTTATTGCCCTTCCCTAAATGCCCCTGAGAAGGTGATAATGAATTGACAGGCCTTTTCACAGGGCTGCTGAGAATCAATCATGTTGCTGTGACTCTGGAGTCAAACACAGGCCAGACCAGATAAGAATAGCAGACTTCTTTTCCTAAAGAATATTAGCACATCTCATCTTGTACAGAAGGCAAGGGGAAGAAGCACTGTTACAATAACAGCTAAGTTTCCAGAGGACATAACATATAACTCAAGACAATGCCAGAGAACTGAGTATTCTGTGGTGTTTGCAATGACAATGGCATGCGAGGGTCGAAATCTATCTTGTTCACAGAAAACCTTTGAGTAAAATTGAACTAAGTTGAGTTGAATTGTTTATAAGCTAGTAAGATCGATTATACCATTCCTGCCATGCAGCAGGTCCTTTCAGTTAATAACCTGAATTCCAAGTTTACAGTTGTAGCCATCTATTTCTGTCACGCAGCACAATTTGATAGGCTAATGGCACCAGTTAACAGGAGAGCAATGAGCCATAACATTTTGATTTACAGGTCATTAAGCACACTGCAGACAGATGGAAGATACTTTGTTTATAGAAAACAACCATGAGGTCTTCGCATTATCAGTAAGCAACACAGTGGGAAGGAACTCTAATTATATGGATACACCTAGAGAAAATCACAAACAAATCTGTAAGTTAAAGTTCAAACCAAAATGTGGACTCTACTGGTGGCCTTACTTTTGGAGTACGCCTCCCTTCATACCCTTCTTCATATTAGGCTGTCTAATAAGATTAAGTCTGTTCTGATAAAGATTACAATTCGACTTCTTATGGCTCATGGTGCATTTCAGACATCTTCTGTTTTTGTTTATTTCACCCCATCCTGTTTACATTCGATCCACTGCATTTCAACATTTCTATTCTATTGTGCATTTAGTTATCTGATGATTTCACTTAATTGAAAATCAAGAAGCAAATAAATTGACATGAAAGTGATTATCAATCTACCTGAGCCCGCACTGTATTAATATAAAATGCTATAAAACACTGAACCACAGATGAAGGGGACACTGCCCTACTTGGGTGACCTCAGTGGCAGCCATTTCACAGGATTCCCACTGGATGGCCGGGCCTCCGCATCTCTTCCAGCCTAGGTTTTTCAGCGTCAACTGATTCGCACTGAAAATCAGCGTGGCGGTGATTTTACATGCACTAACCATCGCTTAGCATATCATTATCAGATTCATAACAGAATTCTGTTCCACTTGAGCATCTCCCCCCTCTCCGGCATGATGTCACACTGGTGGGGTTTACAATTGCTCTATAAAAGTCAGGACCTGGTGTGGCAGCGTTGAACAGGAGTGAGGAGATAAGCGTTATGGGGTTGCAAAGTGTAGGGGAGATTGAACGCAGGGGCGAAAAACTTTCTGCTTGGTGTGGGGCATCTCTGGAAAGCTGTAAGCACTGTCCCCAGGCCCAGGGATATTCCACATAGTCTGTGTGGGATGGGATGGCATCTTTTACTGAGTACTGTTCAGGCTGTTGTCTGCAGCCACTAGGCTGTTCCATTGGGGTGGGGTTCTGTACTGAGTCCTCTGCTCACTTTTAAAGACTTTCCAATCTTTTGGCTTCCCACTAATCTTCATCACTTTGTATGCTTTCTCTTTTGTTTTTACGCTGTCCTTGACTCCCTTCATCAGCCATGGATGCCTCGTTATCCCCTTAGCATATTTCCTCCTCCTTGGGATGAATTTCTGTTGTGCCTCCCGAATAACACCCAAAAACTTCTACTATTGTTGTCCTACTATCTTCCCTACCAGACTCCTTTTCCAATCAATTCTGCCAGCTCCTCCATCATGCCTCTGCAGTTACCTTTATCTAATTGTAATACCATTACATTTGATTCCAGCTTCTCCCTCTCAAGTTGCAGAGTAAATTCTATCATGTTGCAGTCACTGCTCCCTAAGGGTTCCTTCACCTTAAGTTCCCTAATCAAGTCTGCCTCATTACACATCACCAAATCCAGAATTGCCTATTCCCAGCAGTCTCTGTCACAAGCTGCTCCAAAAATCATCTCTTAGACATTCCACAAATTCCTTTCCTTGGGTTCCATTATCTATCTGACTTTCTCAGTCCACCTGCATATTGAAGTCCCCCGTGATTATTGTAGTATTGTCTTTTCTATACTGATTTATTTTCCTGATATATTTTCTGTCCCACATTCTGATTATTGCTTATTCTGATTAGGGCCTGCATGTAATTCCCATCAGGATCTTTTTTCCTCTATGATTTCTCAACTCCACCCACAGAGATTCTATGCTTTCTGATCCTATATTGTTTCTTGCTTTTGATTTAACTTCATTCCTTACTAACAAGGCAACCTTGCCCAATTTGCCCATCTGCCTGTCCTTTCGATGGAACACATATCCTTGGATATTTAGATCCCAGCCTTGATCCCTTTGCAGCCATGTCTCTGATGCCGAGAACATTGTACCAGCCAATTCCAATGTGTGCAACAAACCTATTTTAGTTTGTTCTGTATACTGCATGCATTTAGGTACAACATCCTCAGTCCTGCATTGACCACCTCCCTTCTCATATTTCACTTTTTTGTTCTGCAGATTCCTGCTACCTTCTATACTCTCTGTTCTATTATGTGGTCTTCAAACTTTACTACCTCTCCTGAGCCCTCGGCTCCTTTAACTAGTTGAAAGTCCTCATCATTGACTTGCACTTCTATCCTCTCCTTTAACTTTGATTTTCTAATTCTCCACACAACTGAACCCTACACCCACTTCCCCCATTATTTATTTTAAAGTCATACAACGCAAGAAGATCTCAAGTTCAATCCTCAACCTATGCTATTTTACCTTTTGTGAACCAAGGCAATAGTCAAAGTAATGCACTGATTTCACAGCAACAGTTGCCATTCCAATCACTGTCCAGTGGCCTCTTGCAACACACATGCTGAAGTGAATAAAGGACTTCTGTAAATTTGGAATGTATTGCCATGCTCCAAATGAAATGTAATAACACATTTGTGTCAAAATATTGTAAGTTAATTGAAGCAGTATAGTAATTTCAAGCATTACACTCATGCAAAATCAAGAACATCTCTGGCTGCCACTCCAATCTAACGGAACAGTGTTGGATTGTATCACAGCCAATTTGGAGGTCAGCAAAACAACAAGTTATTACAGTAATCCTGATCAGAATCTTGATTAGAAAATCTGTACAAGTGATTAAATAATTTTACTAAATTACAACCTTTCTATCAGCTCTGAAGTAATCAGTGAGTTTTTCCTAACAAGACAGAATGGCATGATGTTACAGTAATCCTGGTCAGAAATAGTGCGTAGATAATTGCACAATTTGGATTGAATTGAGGGCCTGGTCCACTCCAAACTAAAATATAATCAGTGGGTATTTTCTTTCAATGTTTTCTTTAACAACCTGTTTGCAACAATCAGTCTTCTCAACGACTGCTTTATCCTTAATGGTCACAACACTTCCCAATCCTTGACCTTCAAACAAACACAGAGCCAGAATGAAGCCAGTGTTCATTTGTGGCACTAAAGGTAGAGAAAAACTTCTTCCTCGTATTTGCAAACTTCTTGACAGATGTTTCCTTTTCTTTTGCTTCAATTTCCGTAGCTGCTACACAAACATCATTTATTAGGATCTCAAATTATTCATAAATCAATGCCCCTACTGAGCTAGCAGATGGGGAATTAGCCTTAAAACTAAGGTGTGAGCTTTTTATATATATATATATATAAATAAATACAAACCTTTGGCCAAGAACTGAAATGGTCTGTCTGTTCTGGTGACTGCAGAGGAATTCAAAACACTCTCCCAAAACCACAGCACACTAATGACATCCAACTTTCCCCCTGAATCAACACAGCAAAAAGCAAATCAATTGATCATTCTGGTTCTGGATGCCCATCATATACACAATGCCAATCAATAGCACTGCTATAGCCATTGCATGAGAAGCGTGTAGGGAGACCCTTGGCAGGATTTTCCAGCTGCACTCGCCCAAAGTCAATGGACCTTTGCGTGGTGTCCCACACTCCCCCTCCCCACATGTTATGATTCGTGTGGCAGGCAGGATGGGAAAATTTTACCCTTTGTGTATAAAATTGTGAGGGCATAGACAATTGGATGGGCAGAAGTAAAAAACCCAAGGGACATTGATTAAAGATCATTTATAAAAGAATTAGGAAAATATTGAAGAGAAAATTTTTCACCCAGAAATTAGTGGAGGCCTGATAGGCATTGTCTAACAAAGTGATAGGGACAGATACTCTCATCACATTTAAGAAATTCTTGGCTGTTGTTATGCCTAGTGAAGGCACATCCTATTCATAACTTTTAACATGGACTATGTTAAAGCATCTGGAACTGTCTGTCATGTTTTAAAATGGATACACTCACAAGGTGGTTAACGTGGCTGTCAAAAAAATCAGGTGACCTTTACTCATTTGAAGCTTGACTGCCTCAAGCATCGAGAGAGTACTATTTGAATCAGCCTGGGTAGGGGCTTCCTCCTAGGGTTGACATACCAAGGCAAATGTTATTTGTGGGATTTACATATGATATTAGTTTTTGAATTATCCAAAACATAAAATCAGTAGACATGAGACTCCTCAAAGCCAATCTCAAAGATTCACAAAGGAGAACTGAAAAGAACAGTTACTCACAGAATAAAAGATAAAAGATCACCACCTATCTCCTATAGTGTAGTGATGCTTTTGGACATCCAAACCATGATGCTTAAACAATGCCAGTATTAGTCAAGTGACGAAAACGAGTTGGAGATATTGGTGCTATTCTCCTAGCCTGCTGTACTGCTCGAGCAGTGTAACAGACCAGGAGACATAAGGAGAGGCCAGTTAAGCATGCTTCAGACTGGGTGCCACAGTCTCCATGCATCTCTGGGCTCCGGATTTCCAGTGGCATCAACTCATGCCAGAAGTCAGCGCAGAGCTGCTTTAAATATTTAAATGCTAATTTTAATCTCATTAGTGGGTCTGGAACTGAAGCCTCCAAGTTCACAAATCTCTTCCCTCCCTCCCTCCCTCCCCCCCTCCCAGAGAGCTGGTGGTCCAATCCTGCTGGAATGAAGGGAAGCCATTGAGGTTGCCCAGGAGGTCAGAGGTAAAGGGGGGTGCCCCCTGAGTGTTGCCAGCCTGGTAGTCCCAGCTTGGCCCCCTGACAGTGCCCAAGGGACAAAGTGGCAATGCCCAGAGGGCACCTTAGCACTGCCCATCAGGCATCAGGCAGTGCCAAGAAAACAGGGCCAGAAGGGAGTCTGTGGGAGGAGATCATGGGGGTCGGGGGAGTCTCCTGTCACTTTGCACTTGGGATAAGTAGCAAAGGGAGGTAGAACAGAGATCAGGGCTAGCTATTGAGGTGCTGCTGGAGGAGGAGGTCAGGGCTGCTATGGGTTAGGGGGAAGAGGGGTGTCAGGACCAGGTAGCGATTAGGAGACCGGGGTGCGGGGGAGGGGGTAGGTGTCGGGACCAGGTGAGCGATCAGGAGGCCAGCAAGTGCAGGGCTACTGCGTATGTATTGATAGCCACTATGCCTGATAAACACATGCGCAATGACCCACTCTGTGGTATGCTGTGGCCTCTCCAACACAAATAGGCCCTGCCCCTGGAATTTTAGCATGAATCTCCCTTAGGCACTCTGCAGGGCCAAATGTGCAGAATATTATTGGGAGAATCACAGCCATTGAGTTTTGATCTAAAGACCAAAGGAAAGTACACCACAAGAACAGCCCCCTCTGGCGCTCCAAGGCTGTGCCAATCATAATGCCCTAAATAAATGAAAAAAAAACCTTCTGTCCTTACTCAGTCTATATCCCTCTATTCCCTCTCTATTCATGTACCCATTCAGATGCCTCTTCAATGTTGCTAATGTGCCTGCTCCAACACCTCCTCTGGTAACATGTTCCAGACACCATCACTCTCTGCTTGAAAAACTTTCCCCGCACATCTCCCTTAAACTTCCCCTCTCTCACCTTGAATCTGTACCTCCTTGTAATTGACAATTCCACCCTGGCAAAAAGCCTCTAACTACCCACCCTGTCTCTGTCTCTTATAATTTTGTAGACCTTTATCAGGTCTCCTCCCAGCTTCCATCTTTCCAGTGAAAACAATCCTAGTTTATTTGACTTCTCCTCATTGTCAACACTCTGGAGACCAGACAACATCCTGGTGAACCTTTCTTGCATTCTCTCCAAAGCTTTCACATCCTCCTGGTAATGTGAAGGCCAGAACTACATGCAGTACTCCATATGCAACCTAAACAAAGTTTTATATAGCTGGAACATGATTTCCCAACTCTCGTACTCAATGCCTCAGCTGATGAAGGCAAGCATGCCATACGCTTTCTTAATCCCCTTGGCGACCAGTGTCACCGCTTCTAGGGAACTGTGGACCTGCGCGCCCAGATCCCTCTGATGTTTCTAAGGTTTCTGCCATTTACATTATAATTCACATCTAAATTTGATCCTCCAACATGCATCACCTCGCATTTATTTGGATTAAATCCATCTGCCATTTTTGTTCCAAAGTCTTCAATCTATCTATTGTTGAAACCTCTGACAATCCCTGGTACAATCAGCAACTCCACCAATCTTTGTGTCACCCACAAACTTACTGATCAGACCCCTCCACATTTGCCTCCAGATCATTTATATATACTACAAAAAACAGAGGTCCCAGCACTGATCCCTGTGGAATACTATGAGATACAGATCTCCATTCTGAACACCCTTCCACTGCTACTCTCTGTCTTCTATAGCCAAGTCAGTTCTGAATCCATCTAGCCAGGCCACCCAAATCTCATGTGATTTTAGTTTTGTATCAGTCTGCCATGTGGAACCTTGTCAAATGTTTCACTAAAGTCTATATAAACTACATTCATAGCTGTTCCCTCATCAATTAACTTTGTCACCCCTTCAAAAAACTCAATCAAGTTGATGGGACATGAGCTTCCCCATACAAAACCATGTTGCCTATCACTAACTAGTCTATTTTTTTCCAAATGTGCAGAATTCCTGTCTCTCAGTATCTTTTCCACCACTAATATCAGACTCACGGGTCTATGTTTTCCGGATTATCCCTGCTTCCTTTCTTAAACAAGTAAACGGATTGGCTATTCTTCAGTCCTCTGAAACCTCACCTGTGTTCAAAGAGAATGTGAAGATATCTGTTTCTCTCCTTGTCTCTCGCAGTAACCTGGTATAGATTTCATGTGGCCCTGGGGATTTGTCTACCTTAATGCAATTTAGGATACCCAACACTTCCTCCTTCAATATATTGACATTTTCTAGAGCATTCATACACCTCTCAACCTCAACCTATCATATACTTCCATTTTCCTTTCGACTAAGTTTACAATATCTCTTGTCATCCATGGTGCCTGAATCCTGTCATTTTTATCCTTCATTTTTACATTTTCATCTTACACTTCAATCAACTGGCCTTTAAAAACCTCCCACATGCCAGATGTGGATTTGCCCTCAAATCACTACTCCCAACCTACACTCCCCAGGCCCAGAAAGACCTGGGCGGTCCACAGAAGACTACCACAAGCCAGCAGCTTCAGAAAAGGTAGTGTCATCTTTGCCTTTAACAATTGTGAGACTAAAATCTTTAGAAGGCTCTCAGGCAAAACTGAAGTTTGGCCTCCAGATATGAAAACTACAAGTGCTGAGCTCTGTGACCTGCTAACATTCTTCTCTTCAAAAGAATTCTGCAACAATCTGGATATCTGACTTCAGCTGTTGAATCCATCTGCAAATTAATTCAGGAAAAAGACTCCTTCCTTTATTGGGTCCATAATGACTCATATCTTAGAGCAAGCTAATCATGAATTGTTAAATATTTTTCCACTAACTATTCTTTGGTTCAACCATTGTAGAAGTGCACTTTTTTTTAACTTTCCATTTCCTGAGTGTGATTTTCAGAGTGAATGTGTGAATAACTAATCCTTTTAAACCCATAAACTACTGTATCTTTAAAATTGACCACATTCTGAAAGGGAGCTCAAGAACACATATTTACCTACCTTTCTAATGCAACCACATTGATTGTGGATAGTAAAGAGGTAGGGAAATGGGAGTTTCAGTTTATTTCTCATCCTCTGTTCATAACAGAGGTGCAGTCAAAATATCATAATACAAAACTATAGACCAGAACCAGGATGGTTCTTCTTCAACTGGCACAAGCACAGTTCCCATGGCTAAGGAAATTCGACATGTCCACTACAACGCTCACAAATTTTTACAGATGCACCAAGGAAAGCATTCTTTCTGAATGTATCACACATTAGTATGGCTCCTGCTCCTCCCAAGACCGCAAGAAACTACAAAGAGTTGCAAAAGTAACATATTGCTTCTCACAAACCAGACTCCCATCCGTTGACTCCATCTGCACTTTCCACTGCCTCGGAAAAGCAGCAGCATTATCAGGGACCCACGCACCCCGGACATACTCTCTTCCATCTTCTTCCATTGAAAAAGAGATGCAAAAGTCTGAAAACATGTACCTGCCTGCCATCAGACTTTTGAATGGTCCTATCATATATTAAGCTGATTTTTCTCTCCACCCTATCTGTAACTGCAACATTATATTCTGCAACCTCTTCTTTCCTTCTCCCCTGTGTACTCTATGCACGGTATGTTTTGTCTGTACAGTGCGCAAGAAACAATACTTGTGAGAATAATAAATCAAAGCAAACAATTGGTTAAATGGCTTTCTTCTATGCTGTACATTTCTATGATTCTATCATAAGATGAAAATAAGTTATTATTATGCTGCACTGCAACCAACAGAAACCCTCAGCACTGAACTACATCTACAGTCTTGGATTTTTCCCAAGTGTTACTTGTTTAGAATTTGTTTAAACTAATCAAGCCGAATTGGCAAGAACTTGAAAGAAATCTTTAGCTTTTAACATATTCATGTATCAACTGAAAATTTGCAAATTATGCTGACACATCAGGGTGGAGTCTGGGATAACACTGAAAACTTTGAATGAAATAAAAATAGAAGCCTGAAAATGGCTGTAAGCTACCATGGCAAATGAATGATTTAATGTGCTTACATCAGGTTATTTTCTCTACTGTTTTAATTGTGACATTAACCTCTTCATCCCAAACAGTTACGTTATGTTAAGCTGCAGAGAGAAGAATGTGAGTGTGCCATGCATTTATGTGATAACATTACACAGTAATTTACACAACTTAGAAACCCTAATGTTAGCTTGGAGAATATGTAGGCAGCTTTTGGTGCTATTTTGGAGAGCTAAAATTTCGGTAAATAAGAACAAAGAAAGCAAAGAAAACTACAGTGCAGAAACAGGTCCTTCACACCTTCATGCTGCCCAACTGAATTAAAACCCCTGACCCTTCCGGAGACCATTTTCCTCTACTTCCACCTTATTCATGCATTTATCAAAATGCCCCTTAAAAGTCAGTATCGTATCTGCTTCCACTACTTCCCCCGACAGCAAGTTCCAGGCACCCACCAGCCTCTGTAAATAATTTGGCTTGTACATCTCCTTTAAACATTGCCCTTCGCACATTAAACCTATGCCTCCAAGCTATTGACTCTCCCACCCTGGGAAAAAGCTTCTGACTATCTATTCTATCCATGACATTCACAATCTTGTAGACTTCTATCAGGTCACCCCTCAACTTCTGTCATTCCAGTAAAGTAGGACCTCCCTCACAAATTTTCAGGCAACAATGCTGCAATTTTTTCCAAAATGCATGCACACGCACCAAATATCAATCATCTAGTTACCTGCAGTTACCTTTTTGTATATCCCTTGCATCTTTAAGGCTAACCAATTGCCTTAACTGACCATCTAATTAATAACTGTCTCATCACTCTGACCTGAATAAGACAAACTTGGGTCTTTCAGCAAGATTATTCAGATCCTGGCGACACAGGTTATTCTGGGACACAGCTATTTTCCCTTCTGGTTCTTGGTTTACTGGTGCATAGATTCAACAGGCTGGTTTAATTAATTGATGCTGCAGTTGTTTTGCAAATTAGCGAGAAATTGCACATTGCCAACATCTCTGCAGATGTAATTTATTCCAAAACTCTTCAGGATGCTTTTGATTGATGAGACAGATTTTGCTGGTTGGTTTCAAAGGTTGGTAATGTACTCTTATTTTACCATCATGTAATTTCAATTGTATAGCTGATGAATGAACAGAACACTAACAAAAGAACCAATATGTTTAATTGTGTAAAGAGGATGATTGGTCATGTCCCTCAAGACAATTCCAATTAGAGTCATAGAATCTTTGAAGTTCACAGCTTGGAAACAGGCCCTCCGGCCCAACTTGTCCATGCCGTCCTTTTTCTTTAAAACTCCTAAGCTAATCCCAATTGCCCGCATTTGACCCATATCCCTCTATCCCATTGTACCCTGTAACTATCTAAATGCATTTTAAAAGATAAAATTGTGCCTGCCTCTACTACTACCTCTGGCAGCTTATTTCAGACACTCACCACCCTCTGTGTGAAAAAATTGCCCCTTTGATACTTTTGTATCTCTCCCCTCTCACCTTAAATCTAAGCCCTGTAGTTTTAGACTCCCTTACCTTTGGGAAAAGATATTGACCATCTATGTCTATGTCCCTTATTATTTCATAGACCTCTACAAGGTCACCCCTCAGCCTACTAAGCTCCAGAGAAAAAAGTCCCAGTCTATTCATCCTCTCCTTATAATTCAATCCATTAAGTCCCGGTAGCATCCTAGTAAATCTTTTCTGCACTCTTTCTAGTTTAATAATATCCTTTCTATAATAGAGTGACCAGAATTGCACACAGTATTCCAAGTGTGGCCTTACAAGTCTTGTACAACTTCAATAAGATGTCCCAACCCCTGTATTCAATGTTCTGACCAATGAAACGAAGCATGCCAAATGCCTTCTTCACCACTCTGTCCACCTATGACTCCACTTTCAAGGAGCCATGAACATGTACTCCTAGATCTCTTTGTTCTGTAACTCTGCCCAACACCCTAACATTAACTGAGTAAGTCCTGCTCTGCTTCAATCTACCAAAATGCATCACCTCGCATTTGTCTAAGTTAAACTCCATCTGCCATTCATTGTCAACTGGCCCAATTGATAAAGATCTCATTGCAATTGGAGATAACTTTCTTCACTGTCCACTATATAACAAACTTGGTGTCATCTACAAACTTACTAACCATGCTTCCTATATTCTTATCCAAATCATTAATATAAATGACAAATAACAGTGGGCCCAGCACTGATCCCTGAGGCACATTACTGGTCACAGGCCTCTAGTTTGAAAAACAACTCTCTACAATCACCGTCTGGCTTTTGTCAAGAAGCTAATTTTGTATCTATTTAGATACCTCACCCTGGTTCCTGTGAGATTTAACTTTGTGCAACAACTTTCCATGCAGTACCTTGTCAAAGGCTTACTTGTGCTTTGATTGCAGAAATTGTTTTTTAAAACATTTTCTCAGCCTAGCTGTTACATCACAAAAACAGGCAGCTCTGCAACATTTCTATTTCTCCCTTATACAGTATCTTTTGGGCTTATGTGATCATAAGGATTAAGAGCACAACACTTTGCTAACATAGCAATGGTGTATGTTCCTGTTATGATTTGCAAACCTCTGCTTGAAAATTGTTTTGTTGCAAATCATCAACGTTAAATACTTCACCAACTTGTTGCCATCAAAGTATCAATATCAGCATGTTTAAATTTTAAAGAATCATAAAATGCCTACAATGCAGATGAGGCTATTCAGTCTCATCCAACAATCCCACCCAGGCCCTATTGCCATTACCAACATAGTCACCCTACAAATCCCACTAAGGGTGGGATTTTCCAGCTGTGCTCGCCCCAAAACTGGAAATTCAGGCCAAAGATCACCAGATCTTGCATGGTTTGCGCACCTCGCCCTGCCCATTGTGATTCATTTGGTGGATGGATGGGCAAATCCACCCTAAGGGTCAATTTAGCACGGCCAATGCACTTAATCTGCAGGGGGTGATTCTCCCAGCCTGCTGTGCTGCTGTGGCAGGAGACATAAGTGGAGGCCGCGTAGTGGGCTTCCCACAGAGAGCTATGTCCTCTGTGTGTCTCAGACCACAGCATTTCCAACATCTTCAGCTCCACACCAGAAATCAGCACACAGCTGATATCCAAATTTGAATTCTAATTTAATCGGGTTAGCAGGCCTGGGACGAAAGTCTCCAGGCCGGCTAGCCTCTCCCATGGCCTCCATTTAAGCATCACTGGTTAGGCTTCTTTTATGTTTGATGATTAATAAATTCTGTTAGGTCTTTGCATAGAGATATTTGCCTTGCGAGATTTGAATTCCCTTAGTTTAAGACACCAGGGGAACCTTTTAAAATTTCCCCACAATATGGGTATGTACAATATAAGCTTTACACCATTCGCAGCACAGTGGCACAGTGAGGTGCTGCTGCCTCACAGCTCCTAGGACATAGGTTCAATTCCAGCCTGAGATGACTATCGGTATGGAGTTTAAGCATTCTCCCCATCTGCATGTGTTTCCCCCGGGTGCTCCAGTTTCCTGCCACTTTTTAAAGATGCGCAGGTTAGGTAGATTGACCTTGGTAAATTGCCCCTTAGTGTCAAAGAGATTAATAGGGTTAATACTTGGGGTTATGGACTTAGGGCCTGGATGGGATTACTGTCCACGTAGGGTCAATGGGATGAATGATCTTTTTCTGCAAATCAATGACTAGTTCTACAATTGGTTTCAAACCTCCAAACTTTCTCTGCCAAACTAGTGTTTACAGCCAGGCATCCTATTTTGTCAGAAATAGCCAGCTTCCATTTTAGTGGTAGGTGTACTTCCAGGGGAGACTGAACTTCTTTTCTCGCTTTTTTGATCAGCGCAGACACAATGAACTGAATGGTCTCTTTCTGACCGTAATCTTTCTATGGTTTGGATATATGGATAGATATATGGACTTGGTGGGTGGGGGAGTGGGGGGAGGAATGATCCAGCGCATGGGTCACTGGGGAGATTGTTTTAAAAAGTCGTCTGATAGATGACATGCTACTTTCTAGAGTGGGGAGAATCCTGGCATTGACAGTATCAGGAAAATTAAAACAACATTTTCCTGCCTGTGGGAGAAGATGAGATCCTACAATGTACTTCCAGGGCAGCTGTTAAATGTCCCTATGAATTTATTCACTTGTTTGTGTGGTTTAATTTTTGCTGCACTGCCATTTGGGAAATTAATAGTAAATAACTTAAGAGTATCAGCAGCTAGTGATACAAGCAAATGAATGGGAAGATTGAATAAGCCCTGTGACACATGGGATCCTACAGTAGCATTTTTCACACTGCATAAATCAAAAGCTTGAAACTAAAAGCAAAAGCAATATATTAAAAATAAAGTGGAATTCAGAAATGGAACTCTTCAAACCTCCCTTGACAATCCTTTCACACACTATCTTAACTTGGATCTTTATCACTATTCCCTCACTGTCATCAAGTCAAAAAGCCTTTCCAGTGACGCACATATCCCAAGAACAAAATTTTAACAAAAGTATAAAGAGGTAAAGGGGAAAGTGAAGAGAATAGAGGGAAATGGAAAATGACATAATTACACGTTAAGTGTCGCATATACATCAGCCATGATACTTTACACCAGCAGTGCTGACTCCACATAGGTATGTGACATTAAGGAGTGGGGACATAGGGACATCTAACAGCTGCCCTGGAAGTACACTGCAGGATCTCACCTTGTCCCATGCAGGAAAACATTGTTTTAATTTTCTTGGTACTGTCGATGCCAGGATTCTCCCCACTCCAGAACGTAGCATGTCATCTGTCAGAGGACTTTTTAAACAAGTTCCCCAGCGACCCATGCGCTGGATCATTCCCCCTCCCCACTCCCCAACCCCTCTATATGTAAGGCCGCTTGACACATTAAAAGGCTATGCTTCATCTCAGTGGCCACGTCTGTGTCCAGCAGTGCACAAGGTCCTGGTTAATCCTGGAGGAATCGTGTTTGGAGGAAGAGTATTGGCTTCCTATCCCTGGCTCCATCACTCTGATGATAGTTGTTTTGTAAGAGGCAAGCAAAAATTCATTTCCAAACCGTCAAACCATAGAAAAATTACCATGCAGAAGGAGGCCATTCACGTCATTGTGTCTGCCCCGATCAAAAAAGAGGAAAAAGAGACTCGCTGCTCATTTTAATCCCACTTTCCAGCACCTGGTCTGTAGCCTTGCAGGTTGCTTTTCTTCATTCATTCATGGGATATGGGTAAAGCTGGCTGGCCAGCATTTATTGCCCATCCCTAGTTGCCGTTGAGAAGGTGCTGGTGAGCTGCCTCCTTGAAACACTGCAGTACCTGTCCTGCGGGTTGATCCACAATGCCATTAAGGAGAGAATTCCAGGATGTTGTCCCAACAACTGTGAAGGAATGGGGATATATTTCCAAGACAGGATAGTGAATGGTTTGGAGGGGTGGTTTTCCCATGTATCTGCTGCCCTTGTCCTTCTAGATGGAAATGTGTGTTTTAAGGATTTATGGTGGATTGCTGCAGTTCGTCTTGTAGATAGTTCAGGCTGCTGCTACTGAGGATCGATAGTGAAGGGATCGAATGTTTGTGGATGTGGTGCCAATCAAGCATGCTGCTTTGTCCCGGATGGTGTCAGACTTGTTGTTGGAGCTGCACCCATCCAGAAAGTAGGAAGCATTCCATCACAGTCCTGACTTGTGCCTTGTAGATGGTGGACAGGCTTTGAGGAGTCAGGAGGTGAGCTACTCGCCGCAGTATTCCTAGCCTCTGACCTGCTCTTGTAGCACTGTGTTTATGTGGTGAGTCCAGTTGGTCAATGGTAACCCTAGGGATGTTGACAGTAGGGAATTTTGTAATGGTTACACCGTTGAACATCAAGAGGCAGACGTTAGAGCATTTCTTATTAGTGATGTTCATTGCCTGGCATTTGTGTGGCAAGAATGTTACTTGCCACTTGTCAGCTGAAGCCTGGATATTGTCCAGATCTTGTTGCCTTTCAATTTGGACTGCTTCAGTATCTGAGAAGTTGTGAATAGTTCTGAACATTACACAATCATCGGCAAACATCCCCATTCTGACCTTATGATGGAGGGAAAGTCAATGATGTAGCAGCTGAAGATGGTTGGGCCTAGAACATTATCCTGAGGAACTCCTGTAGAGACATCCTGCAGCTGAGATGACCAATCCTCCACACTTACAACCATCTTTCTATACTAGCTGAAAGTTTACCCCCGAAACCCATTGATTCCATTTTTTTCTCCGCAACTTTGTGCCAGTCGAATGTGGCTTTGATGTCAAGGTTGTCACTCTCACCTTACCTCTGAATTCAGCTCTTTTGTCCATGTTTGTACCAAGGCTGTAATGAGGTCAGGAGCTGAGTGACCCTGGTGAAACCCACTGAGCAGATTATTGCTGAGCAATGTTGCTTGATAGCACTGTCGATGACTGCTTCCATCACCTTACTGATGATTGAGAGTAGACTGATTGGGCGGTAATTGGCCAGATTGGATTTGTCCTGCTTTTTGTTTGCAAGACATACCTGGGCAATTTTCCACATTGTTAGGTAGATGCCAATCTTGTAACTTACTGGAAGAGAATACAGTGCTTCAGATGTAGATCCAGGTATCTTTTTAAATACTTGGCAAGCACAGACACAGCTATCACTATGAGAATGAAAATTGAGGAAGACGAGAACAATGATGATGAGAGGAAGATGAAGGCAGACTGAATTCTACCTCTGAGTTTCTACATAGATTTCCTTCCCCACATTCCTTTACCCCCAAATCACTTCATTCCAGTGAGGATATTTTAATCTTCACTCCCAGGTAGCAGCTCAGACACATTAGTGCTAGCCAATTTGTAGCATTGGGTATTCACAGGATATGAGCAGAAATTACAACAGGATATGGGATAGGTATTGTCACATATCCCCTAGTCCTCACTTAGCTCACTTTAGCCCACTTCCACACATTCCGGCAAGGTTGGATGTTGTTGGGAAGGGTGGAAATTTTCCAGGTAATGTATGGGATCCGTTATGCAGAATGTCCTGAGGGAGTGGTCAATGCAGGAAATGGACACACACACACACACAACACACACACACACAACACACACACACACACACTCACTCACAAAGTCAAAGCTACAAATCAATGCTTTCTTTGTTATGCCAGAGGTGCAACCCATCCCACCTGTATCTTAAGCATTTTAAAATAAAATATGAGTGGGATTTTCCACCTATCCCTTCTGCCATCCAAGGCACATTTTCCTGTGACGGAGGTGGCATGCCATTGGCTATTGTCTTCCGCATTTCAGATTACTTGCCCATCCCACCGCCAGGAAACCAGCCAAAAGGGGTCGCCTTTGGTGGGACCAGAACATCCCACTAGTGGGAAGGGCCAGAAAATCCCGCTCTATGTCTCTTTTGGCTTTAATCAACTTCCTTGCAGATTTAGTCGGGTGTAAGACCTCTTTCCATTCAGGTCATCATTGCAATTGGGCCCCAGCAACATCATGAACATCTAACAGGACCCCACTGTGTCGGGGAGGTATCCTTGCTACCTGATCAGGAGAACCTCAGAAAAACTGCAGGCAGGTCATCTTTTCCCATCTCCACAATGGATAAATGACCTGGGAACAGTCGGTTTAGCTTGGTTGGCTGGGTGGCTGATTAGTAATGCAGAACAACACCGGAAACACATGTTCAATTCCTATACCTGCTGAGGTTATTAAAGAACAAAGAAGAAAACAGCACGGGAAACAGGCCCTTCGGCCCAATGAGCCCGTGCTGCCACCCCGATCTTCCCACCTCTACCCATGATCCCTGTCAATGTTTAATTCACAAGTATAAAGATCAAATAGTTGGGTAAACAACTACTAATAACTCCAAAACAAAGTTGAGACATAGATTCACAAAGCCTGCAAGATAGGGATGCTACAGAAGCTGCAGAGAAAGGAATCACTGGTAGAAGTACAGGGATGGTCATGATTAAAGATGCAGAAATAATAGTCCTACTCATTTCTTTCTGAATGACTATGCCATTTATGGATGTATCGATATAGGTGTTCACGTAATCCTGGAATTTAATTAGGAAAGCTGAATTAGATTAAATATATTCTTCCTTGTCATATTTTTATCCAATCTTGTACTGAAAGACACTATTGAACCTGTATCCACCACCCAATCAGATAGTGCATTTCAAATACAAACTATATATTGCAAAAAGAGATTTTCCTCATGTCTATGTCATATGATATTTTTACAATCATTGAAATAGACTGAGATTTAACATCCCATCCAAAAGGCTGAACCTCAGGCTGCAACACCTTCAGTACGGCACTGCAGTGTCATATTTGGGCTTTATGCTCAACTCCTAGGAGTAGGACTTTGAGAATTCAAATTCCAACTCAAAGGCAACTGAGCCAAGTTATAACTTGATTATGTGGAAGTCATCTTGTGGCTGGATCAAGATGAATGAGAGAATCTTCTTCATATATTTCACTTCTTGGCCATATTCATAGTAAAATCATATCTGACAGAAAATGGCACTTCTATAGACTGAAAATATATTACATTCTTGAAGTTCGACCTTCTTAACCTGGTCTCTCGCCTGATGTGTGGTGATCCTCAGGTTAAATCATTACTGCTGTCTCTCTGTAGGCTGTAATCACTGCCCATGTTCATCAGAGATTACAGCAACTTCACATGACCTAGTCAACCTTAACATTTTTTATTAAATCATTCTTATTAGTGCCACAAGTAGGCTTACATTATCACTGCTGTGAAGTTATTGCTGAAATCCCTTCCATTGCCACACTCTGGCACCTGTTCGGATACACTGAGAGAAAATTTAGCCTTGCCAATGCACCTAAGCAGCATGTTTTTCGGACCATGGGAGGAAACTGGAGCATCCAGAGGAAACCCACGCAGATACGGAAGAACCTGATGTCCACACAGGCAATGATCCAAATCCGGAATCAAACCCGGGCCCCGACGGTGGGAGGCAAGCATACTAATCACTGTGCCACTGTGCCACCCAGCCACCTGAGAGATTTAGATGAACTGGATAGGGTAAATATTAGCCCAATTATTTATTGTTTAAATTTCATCAAATTCTCACAGTGCAGAAGAAAACCAATTGATCCATCGAGCCTGCACCAATAACAATCCCACACAGGCCCTAGCCCCATATCCCCACTTATTTAACCTGATAGGCCCCCTGACACTAAGAGATAACTTAGCATGGCAATCAGCCTGACCCACATATCTTTTGAGTGTGGGAGGAAACCGAAGTACCCAGAGGAAACCCAGGCAGACACAGGGAGAATGTGCAAACTCCACACAGCTAGTGATCTGAAGCAGGATCTAAATCTGGATCCCTGGTGCTGTGAGATAGCAATGCTAACCACTGTGCCACCGTGCTGCCCCAATTCTCTCTGAAATAGGATGTTTCTGACTTAGACACAGGTTTTAGCACAAGAGTGCAGCATTGTGCTTTTGTAAGTAAGGTTAATGCATACAGAATAATGGTGTTACTATACCATCATCATTTCATCAAGGCACATTTCCAAAGTAGACATATTTACTGCTGTTGTTAAGGTCTATAACATTCATTCACATTCTTTTGATTCATGTATTTAATAAGCATAAATTTTGTGTACTTACGCAGAACAAAGAAAAGTTGGTCTCTGTCATTGAATAGAAAGGAACTGTGACATTAGCCCTTAATAATGCAGTGAAAAACAATATGCAACTGTCAATATATTGTCAGGAAGGTCATATGAATATGTTATGAATCACAAAAAGACATAAGGAAAGGAAGAGAAACAGCTACATAATGAAAAAATAATCCGACACTGTTCCTAGTTACGAGCCAATGATAGCTGGAGAGGAAACTGAAACAATGCATCCAAGAATGCTGGCCTGGATTGTCCCAAAGCAAAACTAATTGTGGAAAAATGGGAATATTTCCCACCTGTTTTTTTTTTGGCATACTTACCAGAGCCAACACTCTGAGCAATATAGAGTGCCTCAGTGTGAATTACTCTGGGAAAGAGAAGGCGGGGCCTATTCCAGCCCGAGAGGTAGGAACAGAACGCTGAGTAGACACTGCGCATGCACCGATTTGTCAATGTGAAGATGGGCATATACACAGTAGCCTCCCCATTGCCGGCCTCTCGTCACTGGCCTTCCCCACAACAATCCCAGCCATCCCTGGCCATTGGCCTTCCAGCTCCCCATCCCTCCCCTAGTCATTGGCCTCCTGACCTTCCCCTGGCCAGCCACTTTGTCGCCCCGCTAACAGCCAGCCCCGATCTCCCCCCACACTCCCGGCCAGCCCATGACTCTCCCACCCTCACTCCCCCAGAAATTCCCGACTCCTCCCCAACCTGATGTCCAGCCCCGATTACGTCCTAAACAGCCTCTTCACTCCCCAACCCCCATCACCCCCACCCTGATGGCCAGCCCTGAACACCTCGTCACCACCCACCCCCCCAACCCCCAGTGATCTGGAGCACAGAGTGGCAGAGAGTCCTCTCCTCACCAATCACCCCCTACGGGATCACTCCCTTTGGCCCCACCTCTTGGCACTGTGCCACTTTGCCCTTGGACAATGCCAGCATGCCAGTGTCCTGACCCCTCTGGGAGGAAACAGAGAGCATTGAGACACCGCTGGGAATTGGGAGTAAGGACAGTGCCTCTTGGGCAGTGCCAGCTGGCTGTAGATCTCTATCTCTGGAGGACCATCTACTCCCCAGTGTTCATTCTTTCCATCATTTCCACCAAGATCTCCAATGCATTTTCTGAAACTTTGAATCTTGGCCTCTTGTATGTTCCACCATTAATGAATGTATGACAGCATAGACTTGACACTTGAAAAAGAATTCCCCCAATTTCATGAGTTTCTCTGTTCAGTAACAATAGTCACACTTAGAATATTAAGCCCACTGTTAATGCACACAGCCAATGATCAGCGCACCCATTATCAACAGCACAATGAATTTAAATAGCAAGATTCAAATATTGAATGTGCCCCCTGAAAGGCAAAGAATGGGCATGGTTCAATCACAAACCACAATCCCCATTATCATTTTCAGGTGTCATTCCCATTTTATTCACCACTTCACCCAGAATTTTGCATTTACTTTGATTTTATTGCTCCACTTCACTTCAAGCTGCTTTTCCACACGAGAAGCATCACAGAAATGCAAGCCGTTGTCTAATTTAAAGTCCCAAATGTTTAGCATTCTTTCAGAGACATTTTTGAACGCATCAAAGCTCAAAATTGCGCAAAACTACCACATGTAGCCTGAATGGGATCAACTGCCATTGTGCTATATTTAAGTTTCTGGATAACAGCTTTATACTGACAAGATGTTTGTAACGATTGAATCATAGCCAACAGGGAAGTGTTATGGCTCATAGAATGAGTGCTTTGACTTGGAACAGGCCAGCAGAAGCTAGGAAATTTCTCTTTGTCACACCGTCCGCCAAAATTGTACACCTCCGAATCCTCATTTGCAGCTAACCTGAGATGCTGTTGCACATAATATATAAAAACATCATTTTAGTAGCAAGGCATTTAACATTATGATGGGCATCAGATGTTGCTCAATGGCAGCACTTTCAGTTCTGGATGCAAAGATTGAAGGTTCCAGTCCCTTGGGTAGCATGGTGGCACAGTGGTGGCACTGCTGCCTCACAGCGCCAAGGACACGGCTTGGGTGACTGTCTGTGTGGAGTCTACATGGTTTGTGTGGGTTTCTTCCAGGTATGCCAGTTTCCTCCCACAGTCCGAAAGACATGTTGGTTAGATGCATTGACCATTCTAAATCCTCCCTTAGTGCACCCAAACAGGCGCTGGACTATGGCGACACGTGCTTCTCACAGTAACTTCATTACAGTTTAATGTAAGCCTACTTGTGACAATAATAAATAAACTTTAAAAAATTGAAGTAAGTTGCAACCTCTGTGTTTATGGGTGATGAGGAAGGGTTGGGCTGTTGATCAGCAGTCTGGGAATGCTGGGAAGGTGAAGCTATTGTAGAATTTCATGGGAAGACCAACTTGAAATGTTTATTTTGTTTCCCATTGGGCAACTGGTCTGATTGAAAGATTGGTGGGCTTGCTGAGAGGGAAGGCTTTGGATAGTCCCTGGCAATTGAGGAGAATTCTGATCCTCACACAATGTTGGAAAGCATTACTTTTAACTGCCGAGATTCCTGGTACCTGATAAACCTATCTTGCAGCTATTAAATGCAATGACACCTAAAATCCAAGACACGGACTTATAAAGTAAAGTAAAAATAAAATTTATTTATTAGTCACAAGCTTACATTCATACTGCAATGAAATAGAATATTTCATAGAATATTAAAATCGCTAGACTGATTATTCAGCCAAACCCAAACTCATCACTATTTAACTATCAGATTACTCATTTTTTCAGGTTGGGATTGAATTTGGGATGGTTGTGTTGTAAGACTGTATGTTATCTCATACAAAGATTTAAAGTCTTGCATAGTTGAACAATAACTGTTTATTAATAGTACATAAATAAAGTCATCATAATCCCAAAGGCGGCTCTCCCCTTTGGGGAAGAGAGCTGACTGGTGGTTATTTAACCTGAGGATCACCACATCTCAGCCAAGGAGCAAGGTTGAGAAGGCAGGGCCTTCATGAATAAGGAATATATGTTATACATATATGCTATACTCCTGACTAAATGCTATTTTCATGCCAATTTCTACTAATTCGCTGCTGCTAATACTCCATTGTGACACACTACATTGTTAAGTGGGTGGTGCTGGTCCCTAGTCCCACATTAACCCTTACAGTCCTGAACACTTTAATGCTACAGGTAGTGCTTGTTTTTTCGGGCAATGCAAATATGCTTTGGGTTCCAAAGTGGTATTGAAGGCACATACACTGGCTTCAGTTCCAAAACCCATCTGGATAAAGAGAATAATATGCTATTATCCTGGAGAGGCAAGCTCTTGTGGAACACAGGCATAAATTGTTGTTATCTGTGGTGATGTGGAGATGCTGGTGTTGGACTGGGGTAAATACAGTAAGAAATTTCACAACACCAGGTTAAAGTCCAGCACATTTATTTGATAGCAAAAGCTTTTGGAACGCTGCCTCTTCATTCAAAGGAGCAATGCTCCGAAAGCTAATGGCTTTTGCTACCAAATTATCTGTGGTAGCAGCTCAGCAATCTTAGCAATGGGCTGGTGGACAGGTTGCCGGACTTGTGTAACACATCCCTTTGATCATTGGTTCACCTATAATGGCTGCAATCTGAGTTTATATGATATGAGGCAGAATTTCCACTGCAAAGCTGCAAAACCTCACTCCAAGGCACTTAGCAGGCACCTTTCTGATATCAAAATAATGTGTGTGCATACTTTTGATGGGTTCCACACCAGAAAAAATGGTTGTGAGGAAGTTAATAATGGTGTTACAAGAGTGCCCCAAAAGTATGCAGAATAGGCAACATGTAATATTGATTTAATTTGAGTGCTCCCACTTTTAAGATCTCTGGCCTAGCTAATGCTTTCTATTAAACTCACACAGCTTGTGCATGCATTCAACAACAGGAAGGATCCACACCAGTGCTATTTAAAAGGATCATCAACTATTTTGGTCAAGGAAGGAGCACTCAATACGCAGCCAAACAGATTGAGTATTAACCTGCAAATCCTTCCAAAGTATGCAATTGACAGGCAGTAAGAATGGGAGACACTCCAGATCAACCATGTGATACAAAGAACACTGGAACTTCTACCATCACTATCCATGGCTCCAGATGTCAAAGTGCATGTTTCCACAGCAACCCCGACTCAAATGAACCAAGCACATATCATCAAATACTTTCAGATCAGTTGCTGTTTGATTTTGGTTCCGCTTGAGATTGTCGACATGCTGTGAATTTTCTTATACTGTTTAAAGTTGGTGAAGCCTATGGAGACTGATCTTGCTCATGGAGAATGCTTTGGTTCTAACATCAAAAGTTGTATTCAGACCAGTTGCTCTCAAACTGTTGGTTCTGTTATTATTATTATTGGCCTGCTGCTCGAGAGGGAGATTGAGCAGAGGCAATGCAGAGGAGGACAAGCTAATTAAAGAGGGAGGAGAACTTTCAGCAGCAGGGCATATTTACCCAGTGACCAACAATGTAAGCTTATTCAGACCAATTTATGGTTTCTCGCCAGCATTTATGATTCATTCAATTTGAAGCAATCCTTTGTGTTTGATTTATTTGAAGAAGAAAATCTAAGAAAGACATCATCCAGGAAACAAAGGCCTCTCCACTTTATGCTGGCTCTCAGCTCCCATCTGATAGCCACAAACTGTCAGGTGAACAGAGCTGGAATGAAGATCTGGCAGGCACATAATCATTCTTGAGTAACATATAATATCAGGTTGGTTGAATGGAGTGGATCATAATAGAGCCTTATAGAATCTTGAAGGTCATCATTATTTACTGCAAATTAAATAATGTGACCATCGAGATAGACCTAACAAAAGAGCAGCTGAAGAATGATGTTCAAAGGCAAATATAAGTTCAGCAGGATATGTACAGCGATCCAGCAGAGATTGCTGTGAAATCATTTTGCTGAGGGGAGGATTATGTACCATTGTCTGACAGAATTTTTTTTCAGTAGCCTCTTTAGCCACCAAATGCAGTAATCATTTTATACAACAACAGAAAAACATCTCCGGGCAATGTTCCAATAAAATGCAATTAAGTTTGATTCTGTAAAAATCATGAAGAGGATATGCATTAAAGACTTTTCGCCATGGAGCATTAATTTGGTAATAATGGGCAAAACCCTATCAAGATTGACAGAGTGTTGGTTCCGGTGTGAAAAACAGAGTGGTTCCTGACAATGGCACTCGCGTGTTTTTGAGCTGAGTCTTATGCCTCATTAGTGATAATTTTTATGCGCTGCAGTGTGTTCCCTCTGATTCACTTTCCCACTGTGATGACTTCATTCAGCAAATGAAGTTGGTCTGCTGGAGTTTGAACTCCTGGATGAGTCCTAATTGATGATCCAATCAGGTAGCCTCGTGTTCCCTATTTAAAGCAGGAGTGTCAGTTTCTCTGCCTGCTGAAGCAGGAAGCAACAGAGAGAGAGAGATCTGTTGTACAAAAGTCTTGTAAATAAAAAAACACCGGTGATGGGTCCTTCACCTCCATGGAATTATTTCAGCCACAGCAACTTAATTGCTGCAAGCACTGAGGGGGAGAGCTCCATATAAACAGCTCTTTAGTATTACCGAGCACATCTTCCATGACGACTGCACGAGAAGGCAACACTGTGCTTTTCAGAAGGGTCCTCACCAGGATGCTGGATAGAGTGGAGCAGAGGTAGGACACAGTCTTTTCCTGCTGCAGGAGAAGGCCTTCTGGTATCAGAATGGTGCCTGCTGACTGCCATGGAGTGAGGTTTTGCATCTTCATAGATATATGGAACAGGCCTCAGATAGTTAATGTTCTTCATCCAATGATCCAAATTAGTGAAGCCTTCATATGTGAGTGTTTGTGAGATATATATCCATTCATCCCACCTCTCCAGCCTGGGATGCAGTGACAGCCCTGGTCAGTGCAAGCACACTCCAGAAGACAATGGGGCAATAGTGTCAGAAGAAGCTGAATGATTTTCTTTGCTCAGCCAAGCTAAATGAACCACCCCCAGTTTCCCACTGGACCCCCTCACATACTCCTTGCATGCCCAACTCTTTCTCTCGCTCAGACACCTTGGCCTTCACCAACAGCAGGAATCAGGGTTCCCCCCTCCCTTCCACAATCATCACATTCCCCCAGTAGCTGCCGTACTCCTCATACTCCAGCTCCCACCCCACGCCCCAGCCCTGCCTCACCCCATCACCATCTTAAATCTAATCACTCCCAGCAACACTCTCTCTCTCTCTGTCATTGCAGCACAAACTCAACCACAACAGGCGGGAGTGCATAACCAGCTGGAGTCATGCCTGGGTGTTTTGAGGAGAGAGCCCTCATGCTAGCCACGGAGGAAGAAGAATGTGGCTGTGCTGCTGGTGAACATTACAGTTAACACCTGCACTTGGATTCGCCACAGATACTCACACCTCAATGGGTATAATATGTGGATGGGCATCTGGGTTACTCATTGGTGAGCACATCACAGCTGAAGATCCACAGACAGGGACGCCCCAGGTAACTGGCACTCAATAATCTGAGGCCCAATATTGCAGTCACTTCCTTGTCCTCTCCACTTCCTTGCATGTATTCTGTAAGCTGAGGAAGTGGTCAGAGGAAGCATGTGATATTACACTGAAAGGTAGCAATCTCATTTCTACCAATTTCCAACAATCCTCAGCACTATTTAGCATCTTCATGGACATATGGAACACGCCTCACATAGTTAATGTTCTACATCCAATGATCCAACATAGTGAAGCCTTCATATGTGAGTGTTTGTGAGATATATACCCATTCTCCCTAAAAGACAGACATGAATGGAATCTGTTACAGAAATCTTTGGAACTGCCACAGCTGCCTGGAATGGTGCCACTATCGAGGATGGCATAGATGTGTACAGCGGATTGCTTCACAGATGCCATAAGACTTCCAACTACTTCAGCCAAAACAACATGACTGAGTAATGCCCTCATTCAGATAATAACCTTAGAAGTCAGGAATGATATAGCCTGCTTTCAGCCAAAACAGTTTTGACTGTTGTATGGCTATGAATTTAAGTCTACTTTAAACAGTTTCTCAAGTTCAGTCATTCCCTCACGCATTGTGACCACCTTACTTTGTGGGAATTGACACACACTGCCACCCATCTACTCATACAAATGCATAACCGAGGGGTGTATTAATGTACTCCCTTGTGACCGAGCCTAAACTCAGTGAAACATGGCCAGATACAAATCAATATGCTTTGTTATTTCACAGGCATGTGAACATATAGAACAGCAGTCATGATAAGACTCACAATGAGAAGAATACAACTTTTCTTCATGTAACAATATGAAATAAAGAAGATACTTCCTCTCCACATCAGTGGGTTGCCTTACTTGACTTAAACAAAATGTTTTCTGACAATTCTCTAGTGATTGTCAACCTTTTCACAGCCTTTGGCTGCCTGACTGACTTTCGTGGCATTTTGTTGCAAAAACCTCTGCTTGATTGCTTGTCTCTGCCTGTTTCACATCTCCAGATACTATTTGCATGGTGAGGTGTGATGTATCACAACATTGTGCTTAGCTGTTAGCATGCATGCTGAGTCTAAGTAACTGTGTGAGGGAAATTGACAAGTCAAAGCCTAAGATAAGGCCTTTGGATGGAAAGAACCCACTGGTTTAAAGATCTCCCCTCACGTCAAAGGACTGATCACTCATGAAGGAGCTGGGAAAGTTCCTAACTCAACAAATCTGGTATCATTGCTGAAGTCCCCATTCACTATTTTTTGTCTGCAGAAGGAAGGGCAGGATGGAATTGAGCCTGCCTCCCCAAAGATATGCCTGAGGTGCCAATGGCAGACTGGCAGCTGCAATAGCTGCTTCCACTTCTGGGACAACAATCTTGTTACACCAATCAATGACAGGTCCTCAAACTTTCAATCATCAACTCTTCACATTGCCTACCACCTCATTTACCCTCTAAGCCCTCTCACGTCTATTCAATGATGCCACATTCCATCTATGCCCCCTAAGTTTCTTCCAATCAGTCTCAGAGCAGCACACTGTGCTTGGCACTGCTGCCTCATAGTGCCAGGGTCCCAGATTTGATTCCCAGTTTGGCTACAATTGTGAGATGGCCTCATTATGGAAGCCTTGCTAAGCTCCAACAATGACCAATACATTTGGGTCTCAGCAAGCAATGTTTAGCGAGGAATCCATAATGAGGCCATCTGACAATTGTACCCACAAAAGCAGGCTGAACAGATGGCCTCATTATGAATTCCAAGCTGAGCTCCAGGAATGGTTAATGCACTGACTTTAATTTTAAATACTTCATTGATTTATTATTTAAATAAATTATTTTATTTTATTATTTTAATTTTCTGAGTATAAAAATCCCACCATTCAATGCTGAAGTGCAAAGTACATTGAAAGACTTCTTTGCAGCAAATGAGATACCAGCTGAAGAAAAGTGAAAGTTTATTCTGCTCACAATCTGTGGCCCACAGATGAACAGCTTAGTGAGAAATTTAACATCGCCAGGCATTCCAGATACAGGGCTAAAATCTTACCAAAAACGGGCAGAGTGTTGTTTCTGCTGAGAAAATTGGCATATTTCTCTCCAAATAAACTGGGGGGTCTTCTCTCCAGATCTTATGATTCTCTGAAAAAAATGTCAATGGATTGCGTTTCACGGTGTCATGTAGAGGAGCAGCTCTTCAACATGTCAGCAATGCCTGGCAGCACTGAGATTGGGGCGCCATATTTAAAGTGAAACCCCATCACTGCAGAAAGAAACCACTCTCCCCCACCCCCAGCCCACCACAAGGATCTCAGGACTCTGCCCTAACCCCTCTTGGCCAGAATCGGCATTCACTCTGATCCTCCCCAATTTACACCACCACCGCCACAGTATCAGAGCTGGCATTCACTCTAACGCTAACTCCCACTCCCAACAATTGGATCTAGCATTCACTCTAACCCTCTGCTCCACTGATAATCAGTTCCTGCCCCACCCCACCATGATCATCAGTCTCTTCACCCCTTCCTCCCTCCCCGATCATCGGCTCTTTCCCCCATTCCATCCCTGGTCATTGGCCACTTCATCCTTCCTTCCCTGAATCATCATCCCTTTCCCCCATCTTCCCAATCCTCCCCCAAACATGGGCTCCACCACCCCCCTGCTCCCCTACTTCCATCCCCATTCGCCCAAATAGTCTTTGCCAGCATCACCTGCTCTAGCCCAGCACACATATTAATGAATCTGCCTCCCGCAACTCTTCAAAGCTCCCATTGGAATCCGCCCCTTGGCACAAGTTGGCACTGCCAGGGTAGCAGGGTGCCCACCTGGTTGTGCCAACTAGTGCCAAGTGGCAGTGCCAGGTGGAAGTGCCAGGACACTGCCTGGACATGTCCTTTCCCCCAGGGCTAATACTCACCTTTACATCCCAGGTGATCTCAGCTTCGTGTCTGGGTGAACTCGCCAATGTAGCATCAAAATGGGAGGGAGTTAATATCTATTTGGGGGCATGTTAATGATATTAAAATAGCATTTGTAAATCAGATTCACTCCCATAACAAGCATGAAGCTGATGATGTCACCGGCAAGGTCAAGATCCAAAATCGTGATCTCTCTGGAACATGTGACTTCTGTAAGTCAAGATGGATGCTCGGAGTGCCTTAAGATCAGCTCCAAAATCTTTTGTCCAGATTATTGGTTAGTAGAAAATCAGTTTTGCTCCTGTCCCTTAGACATTATGTTGAGATACAAATGTCATTCAGCAAGTCAGGATCCAGAGGAGACAGTCAGACAGATTGAGAGAATTTGTAGGGCACTGCGAGTTCAGCCAAGCTCTAGGAGAAATGTTAAGGACCCGTCTCCTCTGCCTGTTGTGTAAAAAGCCTAACAGACAAAAGAAGTTACTGGCTATGACCAAAATCTCTTTAGGAAAATTTGTGGAGTTGACCCAGGTGGCTTAACTTGTTGAGCAGGGTAAAAGCAAGTTAAAATCATTGAATCCTTACAGTGCAAAAGGAGGCTATTTGGCCCATTGAGAATGTACCAACTCAGCATCTTACACAGGCTCACATAATACAACACTTTCCCCTCCCCCCTCCCACAGCTGATCCCTACAACCCCTAATTCACATATCCTGGGAGACTAAGGGGCAAATTAGGAAAGCCATTCTTCTTAACCTGCAAACCTTTGCCTTGTGGAAGGAAACTGGAGCACCTGGAGGAAACCCATGCAGACACGGGGAGAATGTGTAAAATTCCATACAGACAGTTACCAAAGGCTGGGATTAAACCCTGCCTAGCACTGTGAGGCAGAAATGCTAACCACTGTGCTACCATGCCAGAAGGCATGTCAAACAAGGTAAACCATCTGTGGTGAGAAATGGTCGTGAAGAACAGCTAAGTGCAGGTCAAGCCAAAGAGACGGAATACAACAGTGGAAACTGAAGCTTGTTTTCAGTGCTGAGGAAAACGCTCCCAAGAAGGTTCCCAATGCAGGTACAGTAAAAAGGATCAGTTAAAAACATGGTGCAGAGCAAAGCAGTCAGGACGAAATGTGCAAAAAAAAACCACAAGGTTGTCATCTCAAGAAACACGTAGAGCATCTGAGGAGGAGAGGAGGGAGTGACATAGGGGAGTAACAGACAACCCTTGCAATAAATACAAAATTGCCAGGATTGGTTGTAAATAAGAAACTTGAGCAACCAATGTTTAAAATTTATTTATTTATTAGTGTCACAAGTAGGTTTACATTAACACTGTAATGAAGTTACTGTGAAAATCCTCTAGCCGCCACACTCGGGCATCTGTTCAGTTACACTAAGGGAGAATTTAGCATGGCCAATACGTCTAACTAGCACATCTTTCAGACTGTGAGAGAAAACTGGGGCACTCAGAGGAAACCCATGCAGGTACAGGGGGAACATACAGAATATGCACAGACAATGACCCAAGCTGGGAATTGAACCCTGGTCCTTGGTACTGTGAGGCAGCAGTACTAATCACTGTGCCACCAAGCCTCCCCCGTTGTTACTGTAACTGAGGATACAGCAGCTACAGAGGGGGAGTTTGCCTTTTGTAACCATGTTCTTCAAATTCTCAAGAGCCTACCACAGAACTCAAGCATCCTACCAGGGTCCTGAAATCCCCAGATCAACTAAACTTATGATGAGTTTTATCCTGGGGTATTCCTGATGCCTTTTAAAATGTGTTTTCCTATAGCAATGATATTCTTTTGTTTCCACCATAGATGAATTCAGAAGTTGGCAGGGGTTGAGGGGGAAGGAGATGGTAATGTAGCCTCTTCCCTGTTGGACACTCGATTAGCTGGGCCCCTTCTATCAAAGTAGAAAGCTGAGTGAATTAGGAGCCAGGGCAAAAATCCCTATCAGGGAAGTCCCAGAGTGGAAGCCTGGGAGGAAAGTTATGCAGTTGCATGTTTAATTCTTTATTGTAAATATTTATTTATCATTTGCAGTAAATCTCTTGCCATTTTGAGCCCCATTAGAGTCGCCTTCAATTTAATACAGTTTCTATTCCTTGAAGGCCCCTTTCTCATATGGGAGTGATAGTCCCATAAATTAGTGTATAGACACTAAGGTACATTTGGAAGATGTAAGTTCCATACTGCTGTGTTATTCCAGCACAAAAAGGTGGAATTACAGTCATAGGATCATAAAATGAGACAAGTGAAGAACCATTTGGCCTGTTATCAGTTTTACTCCGAATGAGCCATTCACCCACTTGACCCCCAAATATCCTTTAATATTTTCCTATTTTCAAGTCGCTATACAATTTCTTTTAGATATTTTAAAAATGCAGATTTACTCAGCAACTGAATTCCATATTGTAATCATTATATCAATGACTATTCTTTTGTAATCTCTCCTTTAATTCCATTTGTGATTGAATAAAATGTGGGCTCTCTGATGTCTTACTGACCCAGTGGAAACAATTTCTAACCACTGTTGACATTTCAGTTATGAGATCATTGGAAAGGCTTGTATAATCAGTTTGGAAAAGAGCAAATTTCTACGTGTTCCACCAAAAGTGTTTATTCTGACTATACTAAAAACTGAAGGTCACTTTGACTAAGAAATCCAGTTAGTCCTGCAAGTCTTTGCTTTGTATTGGTACCATTTATTTTTAGCAAAGTACCTGTGTTCTTGTTTTAGGCTCTGGGCAAAAGGGCTACCAAGCATGGGTCTCAGAATCAATCCAAACATAAGAAAAGCAATTGTGTGACAAAGGCAACATCTAACATGATCCATTCGAAAACCAGCCTCTAGAAACAAGTTAGTGACAGAACAAATAAATGACATTAGCCATAACAGCAAACACATTGTGACATTGCTTTGGCACTATGTTTCAGGCATTAAACGAAATCTGGCCAACAAACTCACCTGATTTCCAGCATTTTTGGTCTTTATTATTTAAAGTCAATCTGTGGTAGTTTTTTTTTCCAGAATGTAGTCTGGCTGTGGAGTTCAGTAATCGATAGCGCAGGAAACAATCACATTTGAAGTCAGTTTTCAGGAAAGATTGAGTTGTCACAAGCTATAGAAAAATTAAATGCAATCAGTTTTGGAAATGTAACTGCCTGGATTTTAATAGCAGCCAGTTATACAAGTAGGCTTACATTAACACTGTAATGAAGTTAATGTGAAAGTCCTCTAGTTGCCACACTCTGGCACCTATTTCGGTATACTGACGGAGAATTTAGCATGGCCAATGCACCTAACTACTGTCTTTTGGACAGTGGGAGGAAACACACGCAGTTATGGGGAGAACGCAAAAATTCCACATAAACAGTGAATTCCGAAGACAGGAATCAAACCCGGGTCTCTAGTGCTGTGAAGCATCAATGCTAACCATTGTGCCACTGTGTAACATAAACACGGATAGGGTTTTTGCACAGGAAACCTGGAAGTCTGGGATTCCCACACATGCTGTGGAATTTTAAATCCTCAGCATGGGTCCTATGGGCCTGACAGGATTCCACCTAGAAGTCAGCCTGATTGACAGACGCTGTTTTCAGTTGGATGGAGAGGAAACTCGAGAAGCTCGAGAGGCCCCATCCATTACTCCAGGATAAGGCAACATAACCAACCTCCAATTGCGGAGAGGTATCTGATACTGAGGTGGAAATTCAGATTGACAATCACCGGGGTGGGTGGAGTGGGTCCAATCCCAAGAATAGGATGTGGGTTTCAATTCCCAGTTCCAGGGGACCATCTGAACTCTGGCCCTGGGGATACTTATATGGGGAGGGAAGTCACAGAATGTCCTTGGATGGCTCAGTCAGCAAGCATTCCTGTTCCTCTTGACCCACCAGCATCACCTTAAGGCTACTTACTTTGTCCCCAAAGTCCCTCTTTCAACTACGTGGTTAAGGCTTTTGAAACATATTCACCTGCTGTAAAACCCTGAAGGCAGGTTAGCTAAGATGCTGCCACTTCATCAACATATTTTAAATGTCAACCCATATCCTGGGAGTGGGTTGGCGGCTCAGCATTTGTTCCTAATCCATAAAACCAGAAAAATGAGAAGATTCCAGTCAAAGTTCAGACTTTAATACAGTCATCTCCCCATCATATTCCAAACCCACCATTATTATGCACTGAAATTGCCACCAGTGTTTCATATCGTGTTAGTTATAGAATTATAGAGGTTTACAGAACACAAACAGGTCCTTTGGCCCAAGTTGGCCTTGCTGCTCAGTTTTTATCAGTAGGCTAATCCCACTTGCGCGCATTTTGCCCATATCCTTCCATACCAATCATACCCATGTAAATATCTAAATGCTTTTTAAAAGACAAAATTGTACATCTCCACTACCACCTCTGGCAGCTCATTCCAGACACTCTCCACTCATTGTGAAAAAATTGCACCTCTGGATCCTTTTGCATCTCTCCCCTCTCCCCTTAAACCTATGCCCTCCAGTTTTAGACTCCCCTATCTTCTCCTGGGAAAAGGTATCAACTATCTACCTGATCTATGTCCCTCATTATTTTATAAATCTCTATAAGATTACCCCTAAGCCTTCTATGCACCAGGGAAAAAAGTTCCAGGCTATCCAGCCTGTCCTTACAATGCAAACCATCTAGTTCTGGTAGCATCCTAGGATCCTAGTCTTTTCAGCATTCTTTCTAGTTTAATAACATCCTTTCTATAATAGGGTGACCGCAACTGTACACAGTATTCCAATTGTGGCCTTACCAATGTCTTGTACAACATCATAAGACATCCCAACTCCTGTATTCAATGTTCTGAATAATGAAACCAAGCATGCCAAATGCCGTCTTCACCATTCTGTCCACCTGTGACTCCACTTTCAAGAAGCTGTGAACTTGTACTCCTAGATCACTTTGTTCTATAGCTCTTCCCAATGTCCTACCAATAACTGAATAATCCTGCCCTGGTTTGATCTATCAAAATGCATCTAAATTAAACTTCATCTCCACTGATCAGCCCACTGACCCAATTGATCAAGATCCCATCACAATCTGAGGTAATCTTTTTCACTGTCCACTATGCTACCAATCATAGTGTCATCTTCAAACTTATTGACCAATACTCCCAACTTCTCATCCAAGTTATTAATATAAATAACAAATAATAGAGGACCCAGCATGGATTCCTGAGGCACACCACTGATCACAAGCCTGTAATTTGAAAAATAACTCTCGATAACCACCCTCTGGTTTCTGTTATCAAGCCAATTTTGTATCCAACTGGTTACCTCACCCTGAATCTTGTGAAATTTAATCTTAAGCAACAATCTGCTATGTGGTACCTTGTCAAAGGCCTTACTAAAGTCTATGTAGACAATGTCGACTGCATTCCTTCATCTACCTTCTTGGTTACCCCTGCAAAAAATGCAATCAAATGTGAGACATGATCTTCCACTCACAAAGCCATGTTGACAGTTCCTAAATAGTCCTTGCCTCTCTCATGCCTGCAGCTTTTGTTTCTCAGAATACCTTCCAACAACTTAGCCACTGCAGACGTTAGGCTCCCTGGCTTGTAGTTCCCAGGCTTTTCCCTGCAGCCCTCCTTTAAAAAAGGCACAACATTTGCCACCCTCCAATCTTCAGGCACCTCACCTGTGGCTGTCGATGATTCACATATCTCTGTTTGGGGACACATAATTTCTTCCCTAGCTTTCCACAAAGTCCTGGGATATATCAGGTCCTGTGGATTTATCTACCTTGATGCACTATAAAACTCCCAGCACTTCCTTCTCTGTAACATATACACTCCTCAAGCCATCACTATTTATTTCCCCAAATTCCCTAATACCCAAGGCTTTCTCAACAGTAAATACTGATGAGAAATATTTATTTAGGATCTCACCCATTTCACCCATCAAAACTGAACTTGTTGGTCCTTAAGAGGTCCTATTCTCTCTCCAATTACTCTTATGCCCTTTATGTATTTGTAGAAGCTCTTTGGATTCTCTTTTGTCTTATCTACCAAACGCATGTCCACTTTTTGCTCTCCTGATATTTCTCTTAACCTTATTTGGCCACTTTCTATTCTCTTCAAGGAATCCACTTAATCCCAACTGTTTATGCAGATCATACGCCTCCTTCTTCTTCTTGACCAGGGTCTCAATGTCCTAAGTCATCCAGGGTTCCATAATTCTACCAGCCTTGTCCTTCATACTAAAAGGAATATGCTTACCCTGAACACTGGTTAATACACTTTTGAAAGCCTCCTTTATGAGCTGTTCCTTTGCCTGCCAACAGATTGCCCCAATCAACTTTTGAACGTTCCTGTCTAATACCACCAAAATTGGCCTTGTCCTAATTTAGAATTTTAACTTTTGGGCCAGACCTATCATCCTCCATAACTATTTTAAAACCAATGGATTTATGGTCGCTGGTCCCAAAGTGATCCCTTATTAACACTTCTGTCACCTGCCTTTCCTTCTTTCCCAAGAAGAGGTCAAGTTTTGCCCCCCTCTCTAATTGGGCCATGCACATGATGAATGAGAAATTCTTCCTGAAAACACTCAACAAATTTCTCTCCATCCAAGCCCCTAATACTATGTCTGTCTCAAAAGTTAAAGTCCCCTACTATTACCACCCTATTTTTCTTGGAACTATTTGTAATCTCCTTACATATTTGCTCTTCAATTTCCCACTGATTATTTGGGGCTCTAAAGTACAAAGCTATGAAAGTGATCTCCTCCTTCTTATTTTAAGTTCGACACATACAGATTTGATGGACAAACCCTCAGAAATATCACCTCTCAGTACTGTTGTGATGCTTTCAATCAAAAATGCAATTCCCCCTGCTCTCTTATCTCCTGTTCAATTCTTCCTATAGCATCTCTACCCTGAAACATTGAACTGTTAGCTCTGTCTCTCCCAGAGCCATATTTCAGTAAGAACTATAATATCCCATCCAATGTAGCTAACCATGCCCTGAGTTCATCTACCCTGCCCGTCAGGACAAATGCAGTTTCATCTAGATTTCCCTTGCTTTCTGTTCTGTTCTTGCCTGACCTGTCTAGTACTAGGATTACTGACGCTGCCTTTACTATCATTGGTACCAATGTGTATGACGACCTCTGGCTGCTCAGCCTCCCCTTTAAGAATGTCCTGTAACCATTCAGAGAAGTCCTTAACCCGTGCACCAGGGAGGCAACACACCATCCTGGAGTCTTGATCGCAGCCACAGAAATGCCTGTCTTGCTTCTATTAATTGAGTCCCCTATTATTAGGGCTTGCTTGCTCTTTGCCCAGCCCTGTTCTACACGTGTGGTACCACAGGCCTGGCTTCTGTATGGTATTTTCCTCTGAGAAGCTATCTCCTCAATAGTATCCAAAACAGTATACCTGTTTGAAAGGGAAATGGCCACAGGAAAGTTCTGCACTACCTGCCTGCTTCTCCTGGTGGTCACCCATCTACCTGACTAAACCTACGGTGTGACAACGTCCCTGTAACTAGTGTCCATATCAATCTCTGCCAGTTGCTGCTCCAACCGAACAATGCAATCTGTGAGGAGCTGCAGCTGGACACATTTAGAACAAAAAACAAAGAACAAAACAGCACGGGAAACAGGCCCTTCGGCCCAACGAGCCTGCGCCGTCACCCCGATGTTCCCTGTCTATGTTTATAGATCTATGGATTAAAAATCAAATTTGAGACAATTTAGGGAGAATTTGTTTTGCCAATTAGCCTAAGAGCACATCTTTGGGATGTGAGAGGAAACCGGAGCACCCAGAGAAAATCCACGCAAGCACGGGGAGAATGCGCAAACTCCCACAGACATAGGCCCAAATCCATGTATCTGCACAGCACAGCGATAGTCACTGAGCTGTCATGTTGCCCATCAAATGATCCAGGTCAAGCGTGCACTAACGACGTGAAGCACTAGAATACTCTCAAAAAAAAATCCAACAGCAGCTCTCTCACGACCCATCGCATGTATGCCCCTCGTTAGACAACAAGGTGGACTAAAGCACTTGTAGGATAAAAACAAGTACATCAATATCATCATCTATTTACACACTTCCCAGCGACTCCAAAGGCTCATGATCCCTATTTTCAATCAGTTTTGTTCCCTAAGTTCCCAGATCTGGTAGGAAGAGCATACCACTGACCTTAAGGTATCTTTTGCAGTTAAAAAGATGATAGAATCTCAACTACCTTACCCTTGCTTATGGTCCTCACAGTGACTTTTGTTTAGTTAGAGGAGGGAGAGAGGGAAACACTGAAGTAGTATTTGGGGTCTTATTATCCCTTGACAACAGCTTACCCACAAACCACTTTCTGGAAGCAGTGACTGTGCCAACACGACTCTTCCTCTCGACAGCCAATCAGCACTGCCTCTCTGCTGCCCACTGCTGGACGCTTGTCTTCACTTGAACTTGGAGGGTGTCTTGTTCAGGTCCTTCTTCTGGAAGCAGCAACTGTGCCGATGCAAATCTTCACCCCAACAGCCAATTAGAATCAAATAATTCCCCCATCAATGCTAAATTCTCAGATTTAATGGCAGTGCAATCTCAACTGTTCTGTTCATTCTAATTGAATCACACCTCTGAAATCAAATTCATGGAAGGTGATCACAGTAAAATTAGGATTCAGGACAATGGGAATAGCATGAATGAGAAACTCTAAATGACTGAACAAAACTTTAAAGATTGTAGATATCATTACACTTTGACATTACTATCTTATAATATCTCATCAGAAACACAGATTAATTACTTCATTGCAATGAGAAGATTGTCTGCAAGGTATCAAATTATTAAAATCACCTGAGCTTTACAAATAGATTTTTAAAATTTTCATCTGGACAAAATCATTCTTCTTTCTCATGGGTATCAAGTATTGAAAAATTTTAAAGCTATCAGGTAAAAGTAAAAACACTAAACTATTTTTTACTGGTTACTCAGTTAGCTGTAACTCTTAATTAATGTTTTATTCTAGTGAGCATGAACCTGCAATAAGTTTTAGTTCGGGCTAAAAAGTTGAAATCCTTTACTCCATATCACACTTTATTGCTGAATTCTGGCATTACACCACATTATCTAGGTTTTTCCTCACCCTGATCCTGTACAGCTCTCACTGTACTGCAATTTTCCTTCCTAATGCAGCTCTGCAAAGACCAAATAAAGTCTGACAAGACAAAGCCTCAAATCTTTCAAAGGTCACACCATTTTCCCAAGTCAAAGCTTCTCAACTGGATTGTCCAAAGCTATGAATAACAGCAAAGGCCAGTAGTTGAACTCAAATCTAGCTGCTTTTCCTAAAAGCTCAGATCCCAATTTAAATGAAACTCACGGAAAACTGTCTTTGGTTTTCTACTGAAATAGTAAAACGTGCCAGGTGAAATGCACAGAAAGAACAAAAAAAGTTCCTGATAACATGGATCTTATTTATGTTTTTGACAATAAATAATTGCTATTGTAGATCTGACTTTCTTTGGTTTTGGATGCATTGGCAAATTCAATATTTACCACTTGTCATAACAGTTGTACTTCAATGTGTCTATTTAACTTCAAGTTAAATGAAGTTGGGCTCTAGACGTTAGCATTCTATCTGGATACAAGGTACATGAGATTCATGTTGCCATGGAGATGGGCTCTGAGACAGGACAACATTACAGAATGCAAAAGTGGAAGTGAAACAGCAACCTGCAACACCCTAATGACACAATTTTTAATGATGTGGAGATGCCGGTAGAGGCACAGTAAAAAGTCTCACAATACCAGGTCCTCAAGTGACTCTTCTGATGAAGGAGCACTCTGAAAGTTCTTCCTACCAACTAAACATGTTGGATTTTAACCTAGTGTTGTGAGACTTCTTGACATGATTATCAAACCATGTAATCAGCTCTTAAAGCAACTTGCAACACATTCAAATAGATAACATCCTCTCCCTTTACTTCTGTGTTCATAACACCAATCCACTGTGTATCAGATTGTAGGTTTCGTATGGTATCCCTAAACCTTACAGAGACAGTCAGTGCAAGAATCTAAGGAAGAGAAAGAGAGAGAGAGAAGTGAGAGATGGAGAGAAAGTAGAGAGAGACAGATGCAGCCAGTCTCTATTGTTCCTCATACAGAATGAGTCTGAACACAAGAAAAAGACCATGGTTAGCCCATCTTGGCCAGGGTTTTCCTTCCTCTCCGTGGTGTGTTTCATAGAAGTGGGAGGTGGCACACTGTTTGCCTGTGGCAAGATCTTATGGTCCCACCGCCATTGGCAACAGGGTGTCCTGTAGAATGCAGCCTTCATGGCTGGAAACCCACGGGTGGGGTGGACAATCGGCAGGACTGTAAGATCCCAGCAGCATGAACAGCAGTAAGATTTTGACAGTAGATTCAAAGTAATGCACAAAGGCTGGTATTCTCCCAAAATGAAATGTGCCAAATAGGCAGGAAAATGGTAGAAATTCCTGCCCACTTTTTGGATGCACTGATCTGAACGAATTTCCAACACGTTGTGCAATGCAAAGTGCCTTAAAGTGATTTATGCTAAAAAAAAAAAGGTTGTCTGGACCTCATCTAGCCCGAGAGGCTGGCAGGATAGGGTTCAGTGGGCCACTCCATATGCACCAATCTATCAGAGTGGAGATTGACCCATGTGCATTGCCCTATCCCCCCCATAGCCGTCCTCCAGATTGGCTTTCTCCAATTTCTTCACTGAAATCCCCAAATTACCAGCCTTCCTGACTTTGCCACCTGATCGTTGGTCTACCAGACTGCCCCCCCATCCCCGAGCCAACCCCCCTCTTTCCCCACCACCTGGGTCAACCCTGATACTGCCCACATATGACCAAACCTGACTCGACCCCCAGTGACCAGCCTCGGTCATCTCTTCACTCCCTCCCCCCACCGATCCCATTTGCAGAGTGACAGCAGGTCCCCACCAGCACCAATCAGCACCCCCATTCATTTCTTAATACCTTGTCCCCCTCTAGCCCTACACCTTAGCACTGCCTGGTGCCTGACGGGCAGTGCCCCATCAATCCCTTGTCTGGGCCGTTATCAGTGGGGTGAAGCCATTATTAGTAGGAGATAGTTGTACACCATACTATTGGGAATAATTCACAGCAGGGGAGGGAGTAGGGGGATACGCTATCAGGCCTGGGAATATCTGAGCCTGTTAATCAGCTCCATGCCAATTTCCAGCACAAAGCTGGGGGTACGGGGGAGGTGTTAATGTCAATTCTGATCCAGGGTGTCCTTTAAAAATGGCACCCCAATCACTGTAGTGCTGACCTTGCCCCATGCCACCAAAGTGACAGTGTAAACTACACCCTCAATATTATTTTGTCAGAGTGGCTCAAGAGTTGAAAACTCAGCAGTGCATCTGGAAAGATGTATGCCAATTTTCAGTTGGAATCTATCACTGACAAATTATGGGAAAATGCTGCTCCAAGTTTGTGCGGCTTTAAATAAGGCTGGAAGATTTGACTAGCTTTGGCTAGTTGGAGGAATCACCAGAGTAATCCTGATCATGAAAGCCAATTCAGGGATTAAAAGTTACTCAACTACGGAAAAGAAAGAAGAAAGCAAGTCTCCAGGAACTGAAAATATCTTTCACCTTGTTCCTCGAGAATGAGTTATTTACCTAAGGGGCAGAGTGAAGTATAACAGAGGAGGGGCATTTTTAGTCTTTTTCAAAGTTAAATGGGGATCTAGTTCACGTTAAAAAATGCTTGAATAATGTTTAGATAATGTTGCTTTTAGTTCACTAATTAGAGTAAAAGTCTTATAATTAAAATCTTGCCTGACGTTTGATTTTTTCAGTGTTCCAAACATTACAAGTTATCAGTCCTTAAGCGGATCATAACAATAGAATTTTTGGGTGAGATTTTCTGATTATGCTTGCCCCAAGACCAGAAATTCCTATCTGAGGTTAATGGTCCTTCTCATAGTCTGCCTTCACCTGCTATGATTCCTATGGTGGGCAGGATGGGAAAATTCTGCCCTCCAAGTCAGTAATCAAAGTTATTTTTAAGATGGGTGGTATTTATGCAAGAAGTTTACACACATATTTTAGTAAATTGTGAAAATCTATTGCTGTAAGTCCCTACTATTTGAAAAAAATTGCCAATTTACCTCTCTTAGTAGCATAATTGAGTTTCAGTCCCCGTCATTCTGCTTGTTGAGCATGAAGAAGAGCTGATACAATGCCAAAAACAATCATTGTCTTTGAATGGTGCAATGTTCTCATTATTCAAATAACAATGATTTATCTTTGCAAAACATTCTGCATAAGCTCAAAAAGAAAATCAATTATGAACTATATTAACAGATCCATTAATTATGCTAATTAAAGTAATTTCCTTATGACAATTAGTTTAGTTTGCCAATAATTGTTGTTCTATAATTGAAAAAAATTGCATTCCTTTAAGACGCACACAGAATAGATTCATCCAATTAAAGAATGACAATTAAACTTCGTTTTCATGTGTAAATTGTATCTGTTAAAATATATTTTAATTCTAAAGGTTCGCAAAAGTCTATTCCATTAACCAAGTACACAATACTATGCCGAATTATCCTTCTGAAAAACAAGTTGTATATTAAGTGAAACATTTTTTGTATTAAACACTTTTATTCTAATTCTATTGATCAAGTGTCTTTAAAATGAAATTGTAGTAGCGTTCACATTTTATATCAGAAGCCATAGTTCTGTTGTTAGTGTCTTGTCTATATCCTACCATTGGTATATACTTGTCAAGTCATTAATTCCAACAATTAAAAAAATGCAAAAATGGCAATAACCCCAATCATGAAACAACAGCAACAGTAAACTGGTAAAATACAAATACCAATTAATCTACCCAGTTGATCTCTTGTTGAAATAGCTTATCGGTTGCATTAGATTCCTGGGATAGGATCCTATGATAAACATGACCTGTGACTAATTCTCCACAGTGACTCAACAGCTAAAGAATAACAAGCCATATAGTGTAAAAGTGTTTTGGATTTGTGTTGAACAAATTAATCTTAACAAACAAGGCAGATAAAAGTACTATCCATGGCATCATTCAGAAAGTAAGATAGTAAGATCAACCTAGTACAAAAGCAAAATCCTGTGGTGGTTGGAAATCTATATTAACTCACAAAATGCTGGAAATAATGAGGTAGCATCAGTCTGATTTCCCATGTCTTTAACCATCCACTGATGTTACTGTGATAGTTTTCTAAGGGTGAATTGGAATGGCCACATAGACTCCCTAACCTGTACCTATTTTTGTGACAGTGAATATGTATGACCCACTGGTGAAAGAGAATCGGCCATAGATATCAAGGGAGTCATTTGGATCATAACATGGTGTGAGATTGTTGATGAGCAAATCTATCTTTTGCCTGTTCTTTGTTTTCTTTTATTAATTTAATCCTCTTTTTATTAAATTCCATTGGAGGCTTACATAAAAGTTGAAAGCATACAGGGCTTCATCACAAGAAATTGAAGTTTCATCAACCCCTTATGTCATTGTCAGCGATGGATCCGACTGTGTAAAGTGGTGCGCTGACCTGGACTTTCCAACCTTTTTTGTGTAATCCGCAAGCAGTTCTGTATCCTTTAAATCTTTTTCTCCAGTTGTGCCATATGCAATCCTCCTACATTCTGAAACGATTCTTAGAATGACAGTGTGTTTCCACGTAGCAGTGAGCTGTGGAATGTGGTTCCTGCTTCTGTGCTGATTCTTGCTGCTTTGGATCTGCGCTATCCAGTCCGTGGGGCCGTGTCTTAGCTTGTACCTGCTGCTCGTGGAGTGTCCCATCATCTCAACATGTCTTTTTTTCAACTATTGTCCTTCCTTTAAAGATTACTTTTTTTTGCCAGGCCTCTGCCTTATTTTTAATGTTTACTGGGTCTTTTACTCACTGCCATCATGTTTCATTGTGTTTGAGATCTAGACAGGCGTTTTGGGGATTGTCTATTTTTCCAAAGTATGCTGCTCAAACCTATATTTTCTCAAAACCAGTACCCTTAGAATCAAAGAATCTTGACAGTGCAGAAGGAGGCCATTTGGCCCATTGAGTCTGTACCAAGCACGATCCCACCTAGGCCCTATCTCTTAACCCCAAATATTTACCTTGCTAGCCCCACTGACATTAAAGCAAAATTTAGCATGACCAATCAAACTAACTCACACATCTTTAGAGTGTGGGAAGAAACCAGTGCACCCGAAGGAAACCCATGCAAGGAGAATGTACAAACTCCACATGTTCACGCGAAGCCAAAATTCAATCTGGATCCCTGGCACTGTGAGGCAATAGTGTTAAACATATGTCACAATGGTACATCTTTAAAATACTCTTTATTTACAGTGAATAGTCACACATTTAGATCTCTATGTGAGATTGGAGTTTCTCCTCTTTCCAGATCTCTCTTACTTCTCAGTCATGTGATCTGATATCATTATTACTTCAGCTTTATGTACATTTCAAATGTTAAACCTTAACTCTACACTGATGAATTGTGATACAAAATGGGTGTCTCACTGTAGTACAAAAGGGCATCAAATCTCCTACATGTCAACAGTGAGTTCGTGGGTGCTGAAGGGATAATACCACTTCTCCTTTCTTATTATTAATTTGGGGGGCATGGATGTTAGCGACTGGCTAACATTTATTGCCCATCCCTAGTTCATCTTGTTCAGAAGGCAGATGAAAGTCAGCCATATTCCTGAGGCTCTGGAGTCACATGTAGGTCAGACCGTGTACGAACAGCAGATTTCAATGGGTCGTGAGAGGGCTGCTGTTGGATTTTTCGAGAGTAGCCTAGTACTTCACGTTGTTAGTGTACACTTGAACTGGACCAGTTGATGGGCAACATGACAGCTTAGTGACTATCACTGTGTTGTGCAGATACATGGATTTGGGCCTGTATCTGTGGGAGTTTGCGCATTCTCCCCATGCTGCGTGGGTTCGCTCCAGGTGCTCCGGTTTCCTCCCACACCCCAAAGATGTGTTCTTAGGCTGATTGGCAAAACAAATTCTCCCTAAACTGTCTCACTAATTTGGTTCCAATGCAGATTTCTATCAACATAGACAGGGATCATGGGTGGAAGTGGGAACGTCGAGGTGGCGACGTGGGCTCGCTGGGCCAAAGAGTCTGTTTCCCGTGCTGTGTTGTTCTTTGTTCTTTGTTTTTTATTTCCTTCCCTAAAGAACATTAAGTGAACCAGGTCAGTTTTTCCAATAATCGGCAATGGCTTCATGGTCATCAGTGGGTTCATAATTCCAGATACCTTTTTTTTACTGAATTCAAATTCCACCATCTGCACTGGGATTCATTATTGGTGTTGCTAAATTCTTACTGGGATTCAAACCCAGGTCACCAGAACATTATATACTAAAACAAAAACATGAAGTGCCTTGTTTCTTTTGTTTTTTGTTTGGTGGGGGTGCGGGGCAGTCTCCAGTGCTCCCTTTATGGATGATTGCTAAATGTTCAAGAACTGGTATGGTACAATTTGCTTTCAGGTTCTTGCAGCCAGGGTAGGGACTAATAGCTGCCATCCTGAATGATTAAAGGTTGTCTGAACCAAAATGATGTTTGGGCATTAAGAGTCTAGACAGAACGCAAACAATTGTGACATGAAACTCAGGCCTAATGTCCATATTACAGGCACAAAATGACACGGCTATGGGTTGCACTTCTTCCTTCTGTTTCTTAATTTCCCTGAATTATCATCTTTTTCTAGTATTATCACATATTTGCACCTGACCAATTAGACATATTCAAGAAATCAAATGTTAACAACATAACTGAAGACCAAACATATTTGTTTTTTTACCATTCCCAAGTCATTACTATCAGGATAATGACATAATTTTGTTCTGTACATGCTAGATTTGTTTTAAAAGAAAAAAATCTAATAACTTATTAGTGATAAATAGTTTTTAAAGTTTCTTTTATTTAACTACCATTAAATTATGTTAAGGACATAAACAAAAAATATTGAGCCTTACATCAACACAGGCAGTGAGAGGAAGGGAGGATAGGACAGGAGCGAGTCATGGGCATTGATGCATTTAGAAAATCCTGAAAGGAAGTGTGAGAAATGAAACTGTTATAGCTCCACGATTAATAACTTCCCAAACTTTCAATTGAAGCTTTTTGCTGATCACAAACTTTTCCCTAAGTCTTAAGGGCTTTTACTTGCCTGAACTTCTCATCCAAAACTCTTAACAGCCTGTGTTTCAAAAGATCTGGTTCTGGCTTTTAGCCTGCCACACTAATCTAGTATTCTTGTAATTACTCTGCTGAAGAGTTCAGCCACTCCTCTGTCATTCAGTGCAGCGGGTTTTGGTTTACTGGCTTCTGAGCCTTCTTGCTTCAGATGAAGCAATTTCTGCCTTTTCAAATTCTACCACTTGCTCTGATGGTTCTGTTTTCCAGCTTGAAAATGTCAGTCAGAACCAACTGGCGTTTCTCACCATGTCTGAACAGCTGACCCCAAAGGACAGACAAAGTCATAGCTGACTTTCTTGGCAGTACAAACTTCAGTGACCCTACTCTGTAACAGAAATTGACGCTGCACCAGAATTGTATTGAAAGATCTTTGCAAATGCTGATGGACAATGATCTGAGTAGAATTCCAGCACCCAGATTGGCACTGCCACCCTTACTTTCAATGATTTAAGCTTGCTGCCAAAGTATTAATTAACATTATTTCATTCTGATACAAATTTTGTTCTCTTTTTGAATCCTCCGTAAGTTGCAGAACAGTCTTCTATATTAAGGCCAGAATTTTCCAGCCATTCTTGCTGTACTGGTGTTGCAAGCAAGGTTGGAGATTCTGGCACTCGGACAAACTTCCATCCCCTGCAGCAGGACCAGAAAACCTTATCGGCATAATGGACCAGAAAATTCTCGCCTAAATTTACAAGTTGCACCAAACTTTCCAACAGTAGCTTTATTCAGTTAATTTTTGGGGCTGAAAACAGATCCTCAGGTTGCACAGGATGATTATCTCAGCCTTCAGTCATGCAGAGCACCTGTTTAAACTGCTATTAACACCATTGTTTATGCAAATTGAGGGCCTCATGTCAGTTCAAACTCTTTTGTGAATTGGATTGACAAGGGGAAGCAGTAGTGTAATGGCATTATCACTGGACTAGTAATGCAGAGACCCAGAATAATACTCTGTGGATCCAAGTTCAAATCCCACCAGTGCAGATGGTGAAAATTGAATTCAATAAAAAAATCTGGAATTAAAATCATGAAGCATAGTTGATTGTTGTAAAAAACGCACTTTGTCTTTTAATGAAGGAAATTGACCATCCATATCTGTCTGGCCTAGATATGACTCCAGATCTACAGCAATCTGGCTCACTGTCAAATGACCTCAGGGATAAGTAATACATGCTGGCCCACCCAGCAAAGCCCACATCTCATGAATGAATTTCTTAACTAAGTGATTGCTTTCTATACTGCATGTGCTGCAGTCAATCTTTTATGGTGCACATAGCAGCTGTAACCAGTAAGAAAGTTAGACGTTTATTATCCACCCATTCTTCCAGACTCTAGATTAAAACTGTGGCCTGCTACATCCTCATTAAGCCAACCTTTGACTCTTTCTCATTGCAACTAGCAGCCCATCTCCCATCTCTCTTTAGTCATTGAATATGTTGTTGCTTCCCAATTCATGCCCATCTTTTCCAGAATTCATGTTTGAATCCCAATAAGAGTTCCATCCCTTCTACAAAACTGAAATAATAGCTTTCATCAATATCAGAAAAGACAGCCTGTTGAACAAAACAATCCTTCCTTATCCTTCAGGACCTGCCTGTAGCCTCTTACACAGTTGGTCATATCATCTTCCTCCAGTGCCTTCCAACCAATGTCCAGCTGAGTGAGACAGCATCCATTTCCTTCCATATCCGTCCTAATAGATAACTATCCCCGTTGGTACCAGTTCCAGATTGACTTGATACTGTGGGAAGGATTTCTTACTGTCCTGACCCACAAGAGTCAAGTGGGAAGGGGATCAAACTAAGAATCAAGCCACAGTTATCTGGCCCCAATCCGCATTCTCAAAGAAGAAAAGTAGGTTAAACCAGAAGGCAATGGGAACAGAGCAGGACATTGACAGATAATTCTCCCAGCCAATTTTAACTGCCCGCTCAGCCAGTTTTGCCCAGGCAGTCGGAATTACAACTCATTCCTCTTGTTAAACTCACAAAAGCAGAGTTAGCAGGGGGCTGAAATGTTCATGGGTTTGAATGGTTATCTCTCACTGAGGCACACAATATGTAGATGTGGGAAATTGTGCATACTTTTACATTATGGTGCCTACATAATTAACGCTTTGAAAATATGACTCATACTGCAGAATCACTTAATTAGCTCATTCTTTTGCACATGATAAACAGGCCCTGAACAGAAAAATGTTCATTTGAATAGTTTTTTTTAAGTTTTGTATTTTAAGAAAGTTATTGAGACAAAATAATCAATTATCAAGAAGAATGGTGTGCTAGGAGAAGGCAGCATCAAGTTCATTTATATTACTTCCTATTCTATCCTATAACTTATGTGTTTGTGAAAAATGAATGTTATTCCAACACTCAGTTTTACACAGTTGCACGAAAAAATTAGTCCACTCATAGAGAAATGGGCAGAGAAAGTAGGTAATGACGTACATCAGCCTTTTCAGGAAGCTCGCTCAAGAACCGATGCACAAAAAAGAGGCAATATACAACATTTACTTAAGAAAGGCAATAAAAAAAAACACCCACTTGTATCACACTAAGAACATAAAAATCCCCTCAACAAGATTAGGCCAAATAACTGAGTACAAATATAAGGATGATTATACCAGCGTTGGGATTTTAATTCATCAAATAAAAACTGAACAGAGGCTTATGTTATATTTGATTCAATAAGCCTGACAATATTCAACCAAATCAAAATCACAGTAAAAATCGTTCTAAATAAACATGTTCCTTACTAATTTGGATCTTGTTTAAAATCAAATAGAAGTGCTCCAATAGAAACAATATAGTGAGGATGCCGGTTGTTACCTGTATGAGTATATTCATTGCATTTTGAATGTGACAGTCTTATAATGTAAGTATTTAAAAGTGGCTTGTAACTTAGGGCAAGAATTGGGGGCTGAGACTCCAACATCCCGGAGGTTTTAATAACCAGGATTTATTTATTTGCCCTGACCCTGATTGGAAGCTGAAGGCTGTGTGTGTGTGTGTGTGTGTGTGTGTGTGGAATACCACTACCACAAGTGTGCCATGGAATAAATTAGCTAAAAGCAAAAGGTATTTAATCTTTTTCAGGAACATTTTCTGTCACTTTAATTAGTATTTCTTTTAACCATTAAGAAAGGTTTTAAAATTTGCGAAATTACATTTACTGGAAGCACAAAATTAGTACAAGAAGAACGTTGTGCGCACAACTTTTTTTTACCATCCCGCTGCCATGGGACTCGTAGCCAGTGGGACAGGGCATGCAAAGGCCCATTGACTTCGGGTGGGGCTTTCTGGTCTTGGAGTGAGCGCAGCCGGAAAATCCCATCCTACAACTATAATTATGGCAGACAAATCCTCAAGGAATATTTTTACACCATAAATGTTGTATTTGTTTCTTTACGTGAAGTGTAAAAATCCTTTTCAGGCAATCCAGGCTGGCAAGAACTCCTGATCCAGTACAGTATTTTTCTCTAATAGCCTAAAAGCTTTACAGGGCTAGTACATTTTGAGTTAAATCACAACACTGCGCTATAAACTCCTACCACTATTGAGAAGTTAATTAACTGATCACTCTCCAGGGTAGCCATTAACAAAATAAAACTGATGTGATAGCTTATACTTCATTGCATTGCCTAAAGGCTACAAGCAATTGATTTAGTCAGTGCAAATTCATGTAATGACTACTAGATTTTTCTGTTGGAATTTAAATACTGCAAAACAATGTATTAGCTTGGTGTAATTTGCGCTAGATAACTCTCTCAATTACTACTGGAACAGGGAACTTCCAGCACCTTTTTTCAGCTTTTCTGATCAGTTGGAGGGTTATAATACTCGAATTTGTAACAACGCTAGCATACTATAATGTTTATAGACAAGATAATTTAAGATAATTTAGTCTGTGCACCCCATTATCCCCACTCTCTCTTTCTGCAATTTCTGAACCCTCTTCCCCTTTAGATCTATTTATCATAATAAATGCGAAACATGGGTAGCCAAGGTAAACCAAAGCACTCTGCAGTGAGCGTGGTGTGGTTTGGCTAATGAGCCAGACAGTGAAGATGAGGAAGGGGAGAGAGAAGAGAATGAAGTTGGAGATAATAGCACTGGAGATGTCTGGCTAATAGCATATGGTGTAGAGGGAAAGCTGCTCCTGCAGATTGCCATCATCCACAGCTCTTTGAATACTTTTTAACATACTTAGTTTTTGTTTGCTTCAAAAGGATGTGTACAGTGTAAGGAAAGTGGGAGGCTTTTTGACACGGAAGAGAGGTAGTAAGAGGAGCAGTTTTGAATTGTTTCCTAGTCAATAGTATCTTGTTCCATCAACACAACTACAACTAATAACTTTGTACCATTCATATCACAACAGTAATAACAAAAATGACTGTTGATGTCTCATTGCAAACTATACAACTGCTTTGTTTTGGTTGTGTGTTGAATAATGTTTGATGAATGTGAAGACATTGATAGGTAGAAGACCCTGTGTGATTGTTTTTTACAAGATGGCTATTTTAGTTTTTGATATCTTCATTTATGTTCAATCAATCAAAAATAAATTAAGTGGCACTGTTGTGTCCTATGGTTCCCTGAAATTCAAAGTAATCACACTCACAGGGGGCAAACTTAGCAAAATAATTCAAAATGCTGAATGAGCAAGAAAAGGTGTGAGTTTCAGACTCATTTCTCTGGCGAGTTGAAAAATGCAATCTAATGGCACTTAGTCAAAAAAAGTGCCAGAATGCAATTCTCGCCAGTAAGGGGAGGGGCAGAGACTAATCTTGCTGGGCTTTGGGGGCACTATCAATTGGTATATAAAATACAATTTCAATAAGCCCAACTGACATCTCATTCTAAAAGATCAGGATGCTATTGTGGCAATTTAGTTTCTACTCACTAATGAAATGGAGCCTATGCCACAAATGCACAGGGACAAATGTTGCCAGATCAAGAAGAAATGTGATCAGGGAGTGATCTGAGCAGCAACGTTGTGCAGAACGCGGCTTGCCTTGGTCTCTCATCGAACTCCCGTAGAAACAGGCAGCTTTCTGTTTTATCCTGCCTTTGTTCAAGGGAAGGAGGAGCAGGAGACTGACTGGAAATTCTCCCCCATTTTTTCAAAAGTGAGTTGCAACACAGAACTCGAATCTTGAACGATGACTGAAAAAAGTCTCAAAAGCTCAGAACTCATTTTCAAATCACGTTCTACAACACAGGACTTGTGTCTCAGTATTCTTCTATAGTCAGTTGTGGAAACTGCCAATTCTTCATTTGCAAAGTACTTTCCAAGAGGAAGAAAGCAGAGTAGGTGAGAAATCTATGCTGAGGATCGGAAACACATCTTCCGTTGCATTTCAAATTAAAGCTTGAAGTGTATTTGTTAGTGTCACAAGTAGACATACATTAACATTGCAATGAAGTTACTATGAAAATCCCCTAGGTCGCCACATTCTAGTGTCTGTTCAGGTACACTGACAGAGAATTTAGCAAGGCCAATGTACCTAACCAGCACATCTTTCGGACTGTGGGAAGAAACTCATGCAGACAGGTGCAAATTTCACACAGACAGTAACCCAAGCTGGGAATCAAACCCGGGTCCCTGGCGCTGTGAGGAAGCAATGCTAACCACTATGCTACCGTCAAACATTGAAACATAGAGCAGTACACGTCCTTCTGCCTGTTGTGCTGAGCTTTTTCTGAAACCAAGATCAATCTATCTCACTCCCTATCATTCTGGTGTGCTCCATGTGCCTATCCAATAAAGGCTTGAAAGTTTCTAAAGAATCTGACTCTACTATCACAGCAAGCAGTGCATTCCACACCCCAATCATTCTCTGAGTAAAGAATCTACCTCCCATATCTCTCACCATAAACCTTATAGTTATGCTCCCCAGTAACAGCTGCATCCACGCAAGGAAATAGTCTGAACGTCCATTCTATCTATCCCCCTCATCATCCTATAAATCTCTATTGAGTCGCCCCCTCATCCTCCTCTTCTCTAAAGAAAAAAACTCTAGCTCCTTCAACCTTTCCTCATAAGACCTATCTTTCAAATCAGGCAGCATCCTGGTAAATATGCTCTGCACTCTCTCCAATGCCTCCACATCCTTCTTATAGTGAGATGACCAGAACTGCACACAATATTCCAAATGTGGTCTCACCAAGATCCTGTACAGTTGCAACATAACCCCATGGCTCTTAAACTCTAACCCCCTGTTCATAAATGCTAACACTTTATTGGCCTTCTTCATGGCTCTATCCACTTGGGTAGCAACCTCAGAGATCTGTGGATATGAATCCCAAGATCTCTCTGTTCCTCCACATCCCTCAGAACCCTGCCCTTGACCTTGTAATCCGCATTCAAATTTGTCCTACCAAAATGAATCACCTCACACTTGTCAGAGTTAAACTCCATTTGTCATTTTTCAGCCCAGATTTGCATCCTATCAATGTCTTTTTGCAATCTGCAACAGCCGTCCACCTCATCCACTCTTCCGCCAATGTCACTCTTTAGCCCCTTCCTCCAAGTCATTGATAAAATCACAAATAGCAGAGGACCCAGCGCTTTCCCTGTGGTATATTGCTGGTAACTGGTCTCCAGTCTGAAAATTTTCCATTCACCACCACCCTCTGTCTTCTATGAGATAGCCAGTTTCTTAACAAATCTAGCAAATTTCCCTCTATCCCATACCTCCTTACTTTCTTCATGAGCCTATTCTGCTTTATTTTTTACATGCATTTGTATTCCACTTTAGCATTGCCGTTGGGTTTTGTGTTTGGTTTATTAAACTTTAATTCAAGTATAAAGACAATCTTGTATTCTAGGGCCCCACTGTCATTTGGAGGCCTCATGTCCAGAAGTGTATGTCGGCTTTAATGATCCAACTGCATAAGAGGGATTAGGTGGTGAAGGAGAGCCATGATCTTCCTATGGGATTGCTGGACAGATGAGCACCAGGACATTGGTAAGAATGGCTCCATTCAAGATTGTGTCTTCAATGCATGTGTTCTCACAGGCAGATCAAGGTGTGTTTCAAAGATGTCCAGTTGGTTTCAGAAACATTCAGGTGAAATATGACTGGACCAGATGTTCCAAGGTGACTGAATGTTTAGAGAATGGGAGCCCTTCTTGATGAATATCACTAGCTGTTCATTGGGTAATGAACTTGTGGGTATAATCAAATGTGCCCTGCAGTGCAGGAATCTAGCAATGGAATCAAATACCACTATCCTTTGTGCCTGAGCTGGAAGGTTTAAGCAAAGGGAACCCAGAGTGTACATCTGGGCCATTGAAGGCCTAGCTATTGATGATGAAGTGAATGGTGAAAACCAAGGAGGCATTGGAGGCCAGGGTTGGAGGGTTGTAAAGATCCTAGAGTCCTGTAGATCTGGAGGAGGCTACAGTGTTAGGGAGGGGCCAGGCCATTGAGGCACAGAATATTTTGCAAAATGGGATAATGAAAATCTATCCATTTGAATGCAAATTTATTATTTGTACAAACAATTCTGGTGCCACAAAGATACAATCAAACATAAAAAAAATTGCAGATCTCCCAGAGAAATCACATTTAAATCATTTTTTTAAAAAGCCATAAAACATTAGGAAGATCACCTTGGGTACTGTTCTGCCTAATTTTTAGGCTTATAATTACAACCCATTCAGACTTGGTGTTCATCCAAGACATTCGCATAACCTTTCAAAAGGTGGCAGTGGTTTTTGTGAAACAAAGAGGGAATTCAGACATAGCATAAAAATCTAGCAAATTTTCTGGCACTGGAAATTTGCTTTGTGCTGTGTATACAAAATTTGTTTGCTTCAAGTTTGCAGGAAATTACAGCATGAAGTGAGAAACACAGAGGGCTGAGGGAAATAGATGCTGAAGAGGAGAAATAAAAGAGAAACAGAACAACACAAAGACAGGAGGAACAGATTAGAGAGAGCATATTCTCCAACTACTCATGTAGAACATCATAGCAGAGCCACTAGATATTTTGGCAAACATAGCAGCAATCAGCAAAGCCCCTCCAACAACAAACTTGTTATACGGGTTTTATTGACTTTGAGGGAGAAAGGAATGTTGGCCAAGACTTTGTGCTTTTTTTTGAATTTTGTCACTGGTTAATTATATCAACCTATAGATATAGGCAGAGCTTCAGTTTAACATGCTGCACCACCCACACCCCCCATCTCTCCACTCCCCAATGTCATACTGAACTGTCAGTCTACATTATGTTCTTAATTCCTAGAGTGGAACTTGAACCTTATCACTCAAATCAAGCATCTAAAAAACTGAGCCAAACTGACACAAATGTCAGCATTGATAATAGTGTTAAAAATCTATGACGCATACAAGGAAGCTGTTAAAGGCTATAATTAAATCGCAAAGTTCAAATCATGTTCATCATCAATCACTTAGGGCTCTTTGTAATCCTTTATTTGATTACAGCTTTGTGACTATCGTAAGTGTTGTTAGAGTGTGCTAGAATGTTCAAGTTCTGAAGCAATAACAGCTTTCAAAAATAAGTACATTTTCTTAGTGACAACTCTAGATTATTTGGCATATTTTAACCATTATTTCATAATCTATATACCACAGACCCAGCCTTCTGCAGTGTTTAATTGTTGAGTGTTTGATTATGGTGTCCGAATACTGTTGACTGCTCAACAGTATTAGAATCAACAGAGTTAGAATTACTGGAAACAAGGATGATGGAGAATAGGTTAAATCTACTGGATCCTGTGCATTTCCTTTCTTTGCCAGGAGATTAGCCCTTGAAAATGGACTTCAATGATCAAGCCTTACTTGTTCACTACAGGGATGGACAGTCCAGATGTAGCATGAAGCTGATACTCCTTCATTGTCTCGGAGCAGAAAGCTAGTGAATATTCACACACACACACTCGCAATACATCTATACTTCCTTCTAAAGGATATTAGAAAACCAGGGGGGGCTTTTCTGACAATTGTTTCATTAGCAGATGCTTGATTCCAGATATTTTTTATTCAATCTAAATCCCACCATCTGCCGTGGCAGGATTCGAACCCAGGTCTCCAGAACACATCTACATCTGAGACAGGCGTACTTTGGACCAAAGAAAAGTGTGATGATCAAATAATATACATTCCACCAGAGATACCAGAGGACCCTTCACAATCAGCCATCTTCAAAAGTATGTCCAAATTGTGAAGATGTTTATTGATCCACAATGCCATGTCCAGCTTAAGGGGAAAAGTGTAACTCATGCTTAAAGCAGAATCAATTCCCAGAAGTGTGCAAATCACTGGAAAAGAGAACTTCCCCTTTTCCTGAGGCTGAGGTATGGCATGTATATACTATCGTGCATGGTAAAACACCAGGTCACTGCAGGTAACTCAATATTCTTTATCATTGATGTTGATGTGTGTGTATCTATACAAAGTGACAAACTCCCACCATCAGAATCTTTCTCAACATTGAGCTAGATTCTCCCAACTAAGATGGGTAGCTCGTATTGGTAAATTCCCCGAATTGCTGGATCCATTTTGGTAGACTGGGCTCCAATGAAGCAATCTTCATTCTGAGGGAGTCTGGGAAAGTTTCTGGTCAGTAAATCCCAGGAACAGAGCACAGGTGGCTGCAGGGGCAGTTGAATGTAAAGTCTGGCTGATTAGAAGACTCATCTCAGTATTTTGGGAATTTTCCCCAGTTGTATTAAAGGCCAGTACGCTGTCTGACATCCACCTTCACACCCCTTCACCCGCTATGTCATCTAAATGCCTGCACTGGGCCTCCCATACCCATCTAACCCCATACATCCTCATAGCCACTAAAGCAGCACATGCCTCTCATTCACCGGTCATGGCCCTTCATACCTTCCATATTAACTCAGTCCATAGAATTTACTCAGGATATAAAATAGACAGAATCAATTAACCATACAGTGGGACTGCTAAGAATGAATCACCCATTCACAAATTTTCCTTTGAAAAAAAACTGCTGTTCCTACAACCTTATAAAAGAATTAAAAATAGAATCTTCCAACACTTCAGAACTCTTAATCTTCTGCAAATAAATACTGAAGCATTTACAAATGAGATCACCGGAAGAATATTTCATTATAATCACTTAAAGATGTCAAGAAAAGATTCTTATAACTGTCCTCATTATAGATGGATAAAGAGGCAGAAGATCACAATATTCTTTCTCGCAATCTTCACTGAGGCTGTTGCTGGATTTGCTTTCATCACGCACTATGTGCATACGGCAGACCAGACCTGAGTTCCAGCACATCTACTAATGTCTTACCGTGCCACTGTAGGGGAAGTGATAGGAATGTTCCTAAGGATTTCTCTTAGAAGGGGAAGATAGTCTAGTGGCCCCCAGCTCCAAAATCCTTGGAGATATCTTGACTCATTTAATTCTGGCCTCTTGAGCATCGCTGATTTTAATTGCTCAGACATTGATGATTATGCCTTAGGCCTAGGCATTAAATTTCGGAATTCTATCCCTAAATCTCTAATCTTTTCTATCTCTTCTTCTTTCTTCGACCCTTCTTAAAATTTATCTCTCTGACTAAGCATCTATTTTAATATCTCCTTCATATAAAAACAAAATACTGCAAATGCTGGAATCTGAAACAAAAACAGAAAATGCTGGGGAATCTCAACAGATCTGACAGCATGTGTGGGGAGAGAATAGAGCCAATGTTTTGAGTCAGGATGGCCCTTTGTCAATGCAGTAAAATCCTAGTAGCTCTGATGAAGGGTGGTCCAGATTCAAAACATTGGTTCTATTCTCCCTTCACAGATGCTGTCAGGCCTGCTGAGATTTCCCAACATTTTCCGCTGATATCTCCTTACGTGGTTTGATATCAAATGTTGTTTTATAATGCACATGTAAAACTCTTTTGGATATTTTACTATGTTTACTGTGTTATGTAAATGGAAGTTTTTGCTTTAGTTGAGCATTTACATGTCTGCAATATCCTCAGAATGCCTCAATGTACCTCATGGAAACATATTTCCTTTTCAAATAGCTTTGCTGAAAAGCTTTCCAATGACAGCATGTTGTATATTTTTTGTGACCTATAAAGATGGTACTTTCTGGCTAATCACCATCATGTTGGCCAACTCTTGGCCGCTCCTCTGTTTCTAGCTATACCTCTCTCAGTGACAAATTTGTGAAACATATCGCAGACTATGTTGACCTTGAAGATCCTCATGGGATTGTAGTGTAAGATGATTTCTCATCTCTTCAGACATCAGAAACATGTTTTCAGTATGCTTCAATTGTGCACAGTAATAATTTTCCGGTTGCCAAGGCCTGTATTTTCAGTCAGATATTGCTGATCACTGTCTGAATGGTGTCAGACAAGAGTGAACAATGTCATCCCCTATCCAGCTGTCAGTAATATCTTACCACGTGTAATGTTAGCTCTACACAGCATCATTTTATGCAATGGTTTTCAAAACAAGATAAGTTTGCACAGAGTCATAGAGGTTTATACCATGGAAACAGGCCCTTGTCCATGCCATCCTTTTTTTTAACCACTAAGCTAATCTCAATTCCCCCCATTTGGCTCTATAACTCTATAACCATCTTACCCATGTAACTGTCTAAACGCTTTTTAAAAGATAAAATTGTACCTACCTCTGGCACTTGTTCTTTATATTCACCCTCTGTGTGGAAATAATTGCCCCTCTGGACTTCTTGTACCTCTCCCGTCTTCCCTTTAACCTATGCCCTCTAATTTTAGACTCCCTACCTTTGGGAAAAGATATTGACTATCTGGCTGACCTACACCCCTCATTATTTTATAAGCCCCCATAAGATCACCCTTAGCCTCCTACACTCCAGAGAAAAGAGTCCCATGCTATCCAGCCTTTCCTTTGTCAATGGAACTTCCTTCCTACTTTGGAATGAAGGATATAACGATCAAAGCAAGAAGCTATTTAATGATTTGTAGTTTAGTCAGCTACAGTCTGCAGGGAGGTTGACAACTGCATGAGCCTTGTATCATATTTGTGACCAATTAGCAGGTATGTTATTAATTATTATATTGACAATCAGTTTATTATAAACAGGTATATTATATTGTTAACTAGTATTCCTACTAAATTTAGCATTTAATTTGGGCTTTGTGTGTTGTCTTTTTTGTTGTATAATGTAAACTAATGCATCTCTGTTGATTAGTCATATGACTTGTAGCGACAGTATTAGAGACATTTGTGGGCTTTGTCCTCTTGGACTGTAAGCAAGCAGCACCTATCTAATAAAGCTCCACTAACTGGTTATGTAACCCATTGTGTACCTTTCATCCTTTGACCTTGCTGTACCACATTAATGTATAACACCTTTTTTCTCATAATTCTCATGTTTGAAGTGTCAAGTAATCTGATCTGAATAATAGGTTAGGTCTTGAAATCTTCTAATAAACCTCAAGCAGCTATTAATTACTGTGCCCTCTTAATTATTTTGTGAATAGAGTAGAACATTGAGTGGTTCTAGATCTAAAAGGCTCTGGCTACAAACTGAACTGCATCAGTGTGAACTATAATGGAATGGTTGGCTGACTGAACATTTACAGGGCTGGGAGCATGAATGCTGCCACCCTAAGAGGGATGTAGGCTCGTACTCCTTGGAGTCACAGCTACTCTCCCGAGGCTGTACCTCAGCAATTGTAGTTCTCTTTGGCATGGTGGCACAGTGGTTAGCACTGCTGCCTCACTCCGCCAGGGAGACAAATTCAATTCAGCTTCGGGTGACTGTCTGTGTGGAGGTTGCACGTTCTCCATGTATCTGCATGGATTTCCTCCAGGTGCTCTGCTTTTCTTCTACACTTTGAAGATGTGCTGGTTAGGTGGATTGGCCATGCTAAATTGCCCCTTACTGTAGAGGGATTAGCAGGGTAAATACATGGAATTATGGAGATAAGGGTTGGGTGGGATTGTGGTTGGTGCAGACTCAATGCGCTAATGGTCTCCTTCTGCACTGTAGGGATTCTATGATTTTATGATTCTGTTGGAGAGCTGTGCCACCCTTGAGGCACCTTTGAAGAATGATTTCCAGAACCACAACGACAACAGCCTGGCCTTGCGAGGCAGAGGCCTGAGCTTGTATGACTGCAAATCAGAATGGCTGACATGAGTCCTTAGTGATGGTTTATGGTGTTAAAAGCATTGTGCTAAAGTGCTGATGCACTTAATCTAAGAGCACCCACAAAAGTGCATGTGAAAATTTACCAGTTTCCTTTCCTTTTTGCAGACATTTCATCCCTACACAGCAAAAATTAATTTGCCTCTTTTAATAACGGTCACAGTCATTAATGACTGCAGTAATGAGTTATTGTCAGTCCCTGCTGACGATGAATTCCCTCAAGCAGGTCCACTCTCATCACGGAGCAATGCACACATAAATTAGAGCCTCCATAGAAAATTCTGGAAGATTGGTTCAACAAGATTTCATTGAGAACAAAGCCAGCTTTCCCATGACAGTGGAAGTTTCTATCACTGAAATGGGAGTTTAACCCTTGTGTTGATAGCCAGAGTTATTGGCAAAATTGACATTGGGCATGGTAAATGGTATGTTTCCCACTGGGTGGCAAGGTGGGTTCTCACACCCAATTCTACACATGCTTACCAACATGCATCATGGGCTGATTCATCAACCCTGCCATCACCCCATGGGGTCATCATTCCTAGGCCATATTTAAACACCATCCGAACACACATATTCACGTTCTGCAACCCAGCTTTAGTCTGCACATTCTTAGATAGCCTCCAGAAGAAAGGAGCCACGCACACCGAGGTTCAACCATGGCTCCCTGGTGGCTCTCCTCAATCTGTCCATATTGTCCTCTTCCCCAGGAATAGAACCAGAGATCCACCAATGTCACTTCACTGGCCTTGGAGGAGCTTATAATGGATGCCTGTGCCTTTGGGACCTAAATAGAAATGCTGCGCAGTGCAGGAGGAGGATAAACGATCAAATCCACTCTATCAGAGTAAGTCGACCTTCTGTTCATGCAAAACTCACACTCTCACTGTGGTATCTGCTACTGAAGGGATTACTCTCTTCAGGGATCTCACTTTATTAACAAAATAGTTGCATGCACTGCATGTCTCAAGCACATTTTAACATCACTACCATCTCATACAAAAAACCATAAGATTTAGAAGCAAAAGCAGGCCATTCAGCCCATCAAGTCTACTAACCCGCTCAAGGTCATGACTGAACAGATGTGACAACCCTCAACTCCACTTTCCTGCTTTATCCCCTTACTGATTAAAAATCTATCTATCTTAGCCTTGAGCATATTTAATGATCCAGCCTCCATAGTCCTCTGCAGTAAAGAATTCCACAGATTCACTACCTTCCAAGAGAAGAAATTCCTCCTTATCTCTGTCTTAGAGGCAACCCCTTATTCTGGGATTATGCTCTCTGGTCCCAGGCTCTCCCACAAGGAGAAAGAACCTCTCAGCATCTACACTATCAAGCCCCCTGTGAATCATATATAGTCTCAATATGGTCACCTTTCATTCTTCTAAACCCCAATGAATACAGGCTCATCCTACCCAACTGTCCTCATGAGAAAATCTCTCTATATGCAGGATCAATCTGGTAAACCGGTGAGACCAAAGAATCCCACTACGAGCAAACAATACGCCACCTCCCGCCAATGGGAAACAGTGGCTGAGAGGCCAAAGAACTCAGCCACAATTTCTGTCTATTGCTGTCTGTGAGCGGGATTTTCCAGACCAGCTCTCCCAAAAACTGGAAAATCCAGCCTGAAGTCAATGCACCTTCATATGGTCCACCACCACCACCTCATCACCCCCAGTACTGCTACGATTCCTGTGGTGGGTGGGACAGGAGAATTCCTCCCTATATGTCCAACTCTTTCCGTTGTCTCATTTCTTCTCAACTGTCACACAAATTTGGAGGCAGATTTGAATCTTTGAATCATAACAGTAACAAAAATCAGACAGTTTTACACCAGAAACGAAGCAAGGTGAATTATTTGTTTTCCGGATTAGCTGTTACGGTTTTGATTTGTTTCCTGTAGTTAGTAGAGGCATGTGTTTAAATTTTTACTGCATTCAATGTTACTTGTACTGTAAACCGTGAGGTCCTCATTTTGATTATATAATTCACTTGTGGCCAATTTGAAATTGATGGGAACGTGGTGCAAGTGGAATAGAAAAAGTATAAAATGAAAATTCTTTCATTCAGAGATTGGTTTGGCTTTAGAATTCAGCAATTATATTTTAGTCACCTCCTTATGTTTCCTTGTGCTTAACAAATATTGAAAATTGCAGTGGTACAATTTTATTTGTTGAATTATTTGCCTATTATAAAAATACAATTATCTTTCTATTATATGCAATATTGCTTCACTGCAGCAATTTATGTAATCTACTTACAATGCATTGGCAATGTAGTGAATCATCAAAACTTACATAAAAATTTTAATAAGCCACAAAAATATAATTACATTTATAAATAAGTCAATACATCAGCAATGGCGGTTCCAGCCTATATAAACAACTACGAATATATGAACAGACTATTTATTTTTATCACGCATGGTTAAATCAGAAGAGGGCTTCTCCTGACATACGGAACACGGCCTGAAATAGATGAGCAGATGGTCAACTGCATGAAGAAAATGTATATCAAATGTTGCCAGGTCTGCTTCAAGATAGATTTCCAGCATAACCGTGGGATCATCTGCCCCCAGCAACATTACCCTTCTAGCAAGCACCAAGATACCATCTGCATTCTGGTTTGCTTAAACAGTCAGCGTTTCCCAATTATTATTCTTTGTGGTTAAGATGATTTTAAGTACAATAATTTGGGGAGAATTTCATATCACACCAGCTAATTCCCAATGATCTCACCCCACACATCTCACATAGTTTCTATCCTTTTTCTTCGCTATGATGACCTCCCTTTGTCTCTTATTTCTCTTCACCTGTCAGAAAACTCAGGAAATGGATTTGAATCCCCAACTCCCTGGTGAAATTCTAATACCTGAGGTCTGGGAGGTGAAAGCACTGGGGGTGGGGGAGAAGGAAAGATCTTTGAAAAATGGTAAATCTCAACCCCCCTAATCCCAGTTCAGTTCCAATTCATTTCCAATCTGCTCCCTTCCACTTTTAACTGAGTGATTTGATACCAGCGGAATCAAGTCAGTTAGTGAAATCTTTTGAGGAGTCTCAATGTTTCCATTTTGGCAGCATTTTACTTCTAACACATAGAGGCTGAGATTCAAGGGCCTTAGGAGCCTGGGTAGGTAAAATGAGTGAGAGATAAGCGGTCTATTAGACTACACATTGATAAAGTGAAGCAGCAGTTTTGTCTCCAGGGCCTCCAAACCTACCAATGATCAATTACCTAACCACCAGCCTCTATGATGGCCGAAATAACCTAATGCAAAGTCCAAATGTCATCCGGCTATGTGAAACACCCTTCCAGCCCCACCCTGGAAACTCAGATTTATCTAATATTTATTCCATAGCTGTTTTCCTATTCAATGGTCCTGTCAATCTGGATGTGTTTTGAATGGAAAACCTATTGAAATCATTCAAAAGACATCCTTTGGTTAAATTCTGCAGATTATCCAATAAGCACATCCATCTATACAATAAAAACAAATCATTGTGGATGCTGGAAACCCAAAATAAAAACAGAAAATGCTGGGAAAACTCTGGCAGCATCAATGGAAAGAGAAAGAGTTAATGTTCAGAATCTGTGTGACTCTTCTTCAGAACATACATCTAATTTTCCTATCTAAAAGTCCTCCCTGTGCCATTCTTGCTTCTATGAATTATCGAAGCCATGAAAAGTACAGGAAATTGGAGGAGCTTCCACAGGGCTCCTGAGTTCTACTACCGTAACTTTGCTCATTTTTGACTATTAATGTTTACTCTGGAGGGTTTGGGAAATGTTCTTAAATTTCAGGCTGTTGCTAGTCTTGGAGTTCATGCTAGTTGTAACATTTGCTATCTTATTATGATTAACAGAACTGGAATGAAGGAATGGAATATAGGGAGCAAGAGACTGGAGTTGGGAGGCAGTGGGGCCAATGGGCCTGTAACGTGGGAGCAGGGGCTAGGATTAAGTCAGAGAGATTGGAGGTTGGAAGAACTTGCTGCAGTGAAGAGCTGGGAATTTACTTGGGGCTGACTCAAGTTGTGAGGTTTGGTCACTTCTAACCAACAAATTTAGTTAATTAAAAATGTCATAGTAAAGGCAAGAGTGATCATAACATGTAAAAATTTCATCTTCAATTTGACAGTGAGATATCTGAATCCAATAAATTGCTGTTATATAAGTGTTTTGAACTTAAATATTTAAGTTCAAAATGCTTCTATGAAAGCAGTTTATTGACAGTTATAAGAGTGTGAAGATGGAGTTGGCTGAAATGAAATGAGGAAATAGGGTAAAAGGGAAAATAGAAAAGCAGATACGTAAGGACGTAGTCAGAAATCCGAACAAAAACATGAGGAAGAAAGACTACCAGAAGGATCCACTCTCCATGGATAACTAAGGAAGTTGACAGTGATATCAAATTAAAAGGAAAAGTTTACAATGCTGCAAAGATTAGTGGTAAGCCAAAAGATTGGGAAAGTTATAAAAACCCAGCAAAGTATGATCAAAAAATAATAGAAGGAGAAATTGGAGCATTAGAGAAAGCTAGCATGAAATATAAAAGCAGACAGTAAAAGCTTCAACAATGATGTAAAGAGGAAAAGAGTAAGTAAAGAAAGCATCAGTCCCTGAGAGCGATATAACAATGACTTCATCATGAGAAAGGAGGAGATGGCAAAGGCTTTGAACAAGTATTTTGTGTATGAATTCAGAGTAAAAGTATCCAAGAAGAGCAAAAAATCTTCTTTTTTGAAGGGGCAAAAAGGGGCAAAAAGGAGAGACGAGCTTCAAACAATCACAATCACCAGAGAAAAAGTACTAGAAAAACTAATGCAACTTAATGCTGACAGTTCCTTGAACCTGATGGTCTGCATCTTAAGATCTTAAAATGAAATGGCTGTGGATATAGTGAATGCATCAGATGTAACCTTTCAAAATTTTCTAGATACTAGAAAAGTCCCAGCAGATTGAAAAACTGGGAAAATACTAGAATCCATAGTAAAGAGGTAGCTCACCACTGCCTTCTCAAGGCAATTAGGGATGGTCAATGAGTGCTAGTCCAGCCAGCGGTGTCCATATCCCATAAATGATCTTTTTAAAAATAGCAGGACATTTAGAAAATCATATAGCAGGTGAATATAAATAATTTTAGATAAATTTATTAAAGTTCTTTGAGGCTGTAACAAGCATGTGGACAGTGAAGAACTAGTAGAGGTAGTATATTTGGATTTCCAAAGGCATTTGAAAAGTTGTCACATAGAAAGTCATATTTTAGCATGGATAGGGGAATGCATAACTAATAAGAAGAGAATCAAGATAAATAAGTCATTTTCAAGATGGATTACCACAGGGATCAGTACTGGGGCCTTAACTGTTTGCAATTTATATAAATGACTTGGATGACTTCATGATATCAGATTTGCTGAGGATACCAGGTGAGTAGGAAGACAAGTTGTGAGGAAGGTATAAAGAACCTGCAAAGGGATACGGAGAAATTCAGTGTATGAGCAAAGGTTTGATAGATATATAAAGTTTAAAGTTTATTTGTTAGTGTCACAAGTAAACTTACATTAACTCTGCAATGAAGTTACTATGAAAATCCCCAATTAGGTACCTGGCACCTGTTTGGGGGCACTGAGAGAGAATTTAGCGTGGCCAATGCCAGAACGTCTTTTGCACTGCGGGAGGAAACTGGAGCACCCAGAGGAAATCTACACAGACACAAGGAGAACATGCAAACTCTACAGAGACAGTGACCCAAGCTAGGAAATGAATCCAAGTCCCTGATGCTGTGATGCCCTGTACCACTGTGCCATTCGTGACATATGTGGGAAAATGTGAGTTGTCCACTCAGGCAGGAAGAATAGGAGAGTAGAATACTACTGAAATGGAGAGACTACAAAAGGCTGCAATACAGAAGGGGCTCTTGCACATGAATTACAAAGGTCAACACACAAACAGAACAAGTAATTAGGAAGGCAAATGGAGTATTGGCCCTAATTGCAAAAGAGATAGAGCACAAAAGTAGGGAAATCTTCCTACAAACTGTATGGGGCATTTGTGGGGCTGTGTGCAGTTTTAGTCACCTTATACTTACACTGGAAGTAGTTTAGAGAAAGTTCACCAGGCCGATTCCTGGGAGGAGAAGTTTGGCTAATGAGGAAAGGTTGAGCAGGTTATGGCTATACTCATTGGAAAGATGGCTGTACTCATTTAGAAGGATGAGAGACAATCTCATTGAAACATGAGATTTTAATGGGACTAAACAGTGAGATGCTGAGAGGATGTTTTCCCTAAAACAGGGGACATAGTTTTAAACTATGTTGGAGTGGAGAAAGAATTCTCTGAGGATCATATGTTTTTGGAATCATCTTCCCCAGGGGGTAGTGGATTCTGGATCATTAAAAACATTCAAGGCTGGGTTAGATAGAATTTCTGACCTACAAGGAAAGCAAGGGAATTCCGGGAGGCAGGCTGAAAAAGTGGAGCTAGAGACTAAGGAAAATGGAGACTAAGGAAATTTGGCATGTCAGCTTCGACTCCCAGCAACCTTTACAGATTACCATAGAAAGCATCCTTCCTGGTTGTATCACAGCTTGGTATGGCTCCTGCTCTGCCCAAGACCGCAAGGAATTACAAAAGGTCATGAACAAAGCCCAATCCATCACGCAAACCAGCCTCCCATCTATTGACTCTGTCTGCACTTCCCAGTGCCTTGGCAAAGCAACCAGCATAATTAAGGACTCCACACACCCCAAACGTTCTCTCTTCCACTTTCTTCCATCGGGAAAAAGATACAAAAGTCTGAGGACACGTACCAACTGATTCAAGAACAGCTTCTTCCTTGCTGCTGTCAGACTTTTGAATGGACTTACCTTGCACTAAGTTAATCTTTCTCTACACTCTAGCTTTGACTGTAACACTACATTCTGTACTCTCGCGTTTCCTTCTCTATGAACGGTATGCTTTGTCTGTATAGCATGTAAGAAACAATACTTTTCACTGTGTACTAATACATGTATCAAAAATAAATCAAATTCAATCAAATCAAAGCTGAGAGATCAATCAGATTAGATTTCATTGAAGTGGACATCATGGACTGAAAGGCCTATCTCTGTTCTTATTTCAAATGTTCTCAACTACAAATGTAGGAACATAGGTACAGGGATAGGCCACTCAGTCCATCAAGCCATCTCTGCCATTCAATTAGATCATGGCTGATCTTCTACCTTAATGCATTTCCCATTCTATCCCTTTATCCCTTGATGTCATTAGTCTCCAGAAGTCCATCGATCTCTGTCTTGAACATGCTCAGTGATTGAGTTTCCATAACGCTCTCGGGTAGACAATCCCTCAGATTCATCATCCTCCCAGTGAAGAAATTCTTCCTTCTCTTCTTCTTAAAAAAACCTATCCTTATTCTGAGGTTATGTCCCCTGGTTTTAAGCTCACCAGCCAGCCAGGGGAAACAACTTATCTGCACCCGTCCTACAATACTCGATAAGATTTTTGTCAGTTTCAATGAGGTCACGTACTTTGAAACGCTAAGGAATTAAGAAGCAGACCAGAATTTCCCAGCTGCCCCACTCCGCCCCCTCCCACCTTACTGCCCCTCCCACTCACCCCCATAATTCTGGTTTTCCCACAGCAGAGGCATCTCGCCATTGGGCACCAATGATATCTTCCAGTCCTGCTGAAGTCAATTTGCATATCTTGCCTGTCCCGCTGGCAGAGAACCTGCTGCAGCGGGCTACCTCAGTGGGACCAGACAATCCCACTGGCAAGGGCTGAAAAATTCTGCCCTCAGCTTCTCAATCTCTCCTCATGAAACAACCCCACCACTCCAGGAACTAACCTGGTGAATCTCCTTTGTATGCCTTCTGTGGAAAACATATGAGAAGCATATCCTTCCTTAGATAAGGGGAATAAATCTGTACACAATTCCAGGTAAGGTCTCACCAAGGCTCTTGATAACTGCAGCAAGACATCCCAATTCCTGTGTTCCAATCCCTTACAATGAAGGCTAACATATCATTTTCCCTCCTAATTGCTTGCCTTACTTGCATGTGAACTTTTAGTGACTCATGAAGCAAGGACGTTCAGGCCCCTTTGGATACCTGCACTTCCCAACATCTTACTATTTAAGAAGTATTCTGTCTTTTCTACCAAAATGAATAAATTCACATTATATCCCATCTGCCATGTGCTAGCCCATTCACTTAATCTGTCCAAATCTTCTTGAAGCCTCCTTGCATCCCCTTGGCAACTTATATCCACACCCAGACTGGTATCTCTTCAAAGGTGGTATTCAAGAAGTCTCTATAGGAGTCTCTATATGAACAGCTGGCAGGACTTGAGCATGAAAATCCTGCCAGCGTGAATAGCTGTAACATTCTGGCCAATGTATTTATGTTTTAAAAGGAGCCAATGTAACCAGGCTGCTTTGAATTAATAAAAATGTAGCTTAAATGTTCTATCTGTGCATTGCTCTGAAAGTTCTTGCATTTTTGAAGGTTGCCCATGTTTTCTTCCTCCAATGTATTTCTTTGAAAATTAACTGTTACATTTACAATAAAGACAAAGCATGGAATAATTTACCAGCATATGACTGATCATGAGCTTGAATTAAATATTTATAAGATCATAAGACAAAGGAGCATAATTAGGCCATTCAGCCCGATGAGTCTGTTCCACCATTCAATCATGGCTGATATTTTTCTCATCCCCAATCTCCAGCCTTTTTCCCTTAACTCCTGATCCCCTTATTTATCAAGGACCTATCTATCTCTGTCTTAAAGACACTCAATGACCTGGCCTCCACAGCCTTCTGCAGCAAAGAGTTTCGTGGATTCACCATTCTCAGGCTGAAGAAATTCCTCCTCATCGCTGTTTTAAAGGATCATCCCTTTAGCTTGAGGTTGTGCCCTCTGGTTCTAGTTTTTTTACTAGTAGAAACATTCTTGCCTTGATAGAGATCCACCTTCATCCTTCTTAACTCCAATGAGTACAGGCCCAGGGACCTGAGTCATTTCTCTTGAGCTTTGCCTGCTCAAGAGTGCAGCAGGCTATTTGGTCCATCGATTCTGCACTGATTCTCTGAAAAAGTACCCCACCCAGGCCCCAATCCCATGTATTTACCCTCCTAACCTACACATCTTGGGGCACTAAGGGGCAATTTAGCATGGCACCTAACCTGCACATCATTGAACATGCTAGAGGAAACCGGAGCACCCTCAGAAAACCCACATAGATACAGGGAGAGAATGCAAGTTCCACACAGTCATCCAACGCCAGAATTGAACCTGGGTCCATGATGCTGTGAGGCAGTAATGCTAGCCACTGTGCCATCATGCCATCCAAATATAGTTATCAAGAGATCAGATTCTTTTTGGAGGTTGTGAATATCACTGACAAGATCCTCATTTGTTGCCCATCCACTCTTTGAGAAGAATGAGCTGACTTCTTAAACCATGTGGTGCAAGTATATACTTGAGAGAGTAAGAATGATGAAAAATAGGGTTGTTGTAGTGGGAGACTTTAATCTCCCTGGGGTGGATTGGAATGTGCCTAGGGTTGGAGGTCTGGGCGGGGAGAAGTTTGTAAACTTGTGTACTGGAAGGCCCTTTGGAGCACTATGTAGCTAACCCGACTAGAGAGGGGTTATACTGGATTTAGTTCTGGGGAATCAGCCTGGTCAGGTGGTCAAGGTTTCAGTAGGGGAACATGTGGCAAACAGTGACCACAATTCTGTCTACTTCAGGATACTAATGGAAAAGGATGAATGCTGTCTGAAGGGGAGGGTACTAAATTGGGGGAAGGCTAGCTACAGCCGGATTAGGCAGGAACTTATGGATACTGATTGGAAGAGGTTGTTTGAGGGTAAGTCCATGTTCGGCATGTGGGAATCTTTTAAGGGACAACTGATAAGGTTGCAGGAAAAACATGTGCTGATTAAGAGAAAGGCTGGGAAAGGTAGGATTAGGGAGCCATGGATATCTAGGCATATTGAAGACTTGGTCAGGAAGAAAAGAGAGGCATATGTTAGGTCCAAACAACTGGGAACGGAGAGAGGATTGGAGGAATACAGAGGGAGTAGGAGGGAACTCAAACAGGGAGTTAGAAAGGCGAAAAGGGGGGCACAAAATGGTCTTGGCAGACAGGATTAAGGAAAATCCAAAGGCATTTTACTCCTATGTTTGGAACAAAAGGGTGGTTAGAGGAAAAATCGGTCCTCCTAGGGATAGAGGAGGAGAACTATGTTTAGAGTCTGAAGGAATGGAGGAGATCCTGAATGAATACTTTGCGTCAGTATTCACAAAGAAGAGGGACTTGTTGTCCGGTACTGTCCGGAAGAGAGTTGTAAACCCATTGGTAGAAATATCTATTGCAAGGGAGGAAGTGTTAGGATTTTTAGGTAGTGTTAAAACTGATAAATCTCCGGGGCTTGATGGCATTTATTCTAGGCTGCTTAGGGAGACGAGAGATGAAACTGCTGGGCCTCTGATGCAAATCTTTGTCTCTTCTTTGGACAAAGGTGAGGTCCCAGAGGACTGGAGGATAGCAAACATGATACCGTTGTTTAAAAAGGGTAGTAGGGATTACATGGGTAACTATAGGCCGGTGAGTTTGATGTCAGTGGTAGGGACATTATTGGAGAGGATTCTTAGAGATAGGATGTATACGCATTTAGATTGTGGCAATTTGATTAGTGATAGGCAGCATGGGTTTGTAAAGGGAAAGTCACGCTTTACGAATTTGGTAGAATTTTTTGAGAAGGTGACAAAAATGGTCGATGAAGGACGAAACATGGATGTCGTCTATATGGATTTCAGTAAGGTATTTGACAAAGTCCCTCATGGTAGGTTGGTGGAAAAGGTTAAGGCTTTTGGGATACAAGGACAGGTGTCTAGATGGATTGAGAACTGGCTTGGTAACAGGAGACAGAGAGTAGTAGTGGAAGGGTCTTTTTCTAGCTGGAGGTCCATGACTAGTGGTATGCCATAGGGCTCACTACTGGGATCTTTGCTATTTGTAATATACATAAATGACTTGGAAGAGGGAGTAAGTGGGGTGATCAGCAAGTTTGCAGATGACACGAAGATGGCTGGACTTGCAGATAGTGAGGAGCAGTGTCAGGCAATACAGCAGTTTATAGATAGGCTGGTAGATTGGGGCAGAGAAATGGCAGATGGAATTTAATCCAGATAAATGTGAGGTGATGCATTTTGGAAGAAACAATGTAGGGGGGAGTTATACAATAAATGGTAGGACTATTAAGAGTATAGAAACACAGAGGGACCTAGGGGTACAAGTACACAAGTCCTTGAAGGTGGCAGCACAGGTGGAGAAGGTGGCAAAGAAGGGTTGTAGTGTGCTTGCCTTTATAGGAAGGGGTATAAAGTATAAAAGCTGTCATCTAATGTTGCAGTTGTGTAGAACGCTGGTTAGACCGCATTTGGAGTACTGCATCTAGTTCTGATTGCTCTACCACCAAAAGGACACGGAGACCCTGGACAGAGTGCAGAGGAGGTTTACCAGGATGCTGCCTGATATGGAAGGACTGAGCTATGGGGAGTGATTGGGCAAATTGGGGCTGTTCTCCTTAGAAAGACAGAGAATGAGGGAATATCTAATAGAGGTGTATAAGATTATGAAGGGTTGGATAGAGTGGTAAGCTTTTTCCTAGGGTGGATACAAAAATTATGAGGGCCATGGGCTTAGGGTGAGAGGGGTGAGGTATAATTCGGATGTTAGAGAGAGGTTTTTCACACAGAGGGTTGTGGGGGCCTGGAATACACTACCAAGTAGGCTGGTGGAGGCAGGTACAGTAGGGTTGTTCAAGGCTTACTTAGATAGCATATGAGCGGACCCGAGATTGAGGGATACAGGAGACTGTTCTAAATAAGGATCAAGAGCGTTGGGACGTTCCTGGGAATCAATTGATTCCTATGGATCTTCTAACACATTTTATGGCTCACTTGTCTAACTTTTGTGCTTCTGGAGATTCCGTGAATGTCTGTATAAGTTGTGCACGTTTATTGATGAGTTTTCTTTTGTCCAACAAGGGATATACACACTATGGGTCATGTGAGGGCTGCTCTTGGATGTTGCTTCAAGAGTTGCCTAGTGCTTCATATCATTGGTATACGCTTAAACTGGACTAACTGATGGACATCATGACAGCTCAGTGACTATCACTGTTTGCTGTGCAGATACATGGATTTGGGCCAGTATCTATGGGAGTTTGAACATTCTCCCCGTGCTTGCGTGGGTTTTCTCTGGGTGCTCTGGTTTCCTCCCACACGCCAAAAACGTGCTCTTAGGCTGACTGGTACTAAAAAAAACTTATTCCTAAATTCGTTGTCCCTCAATCTGGTTATGGTTCCATTATCGTGGAATCCAATAGGCGTAGACAAAGGTCATAGGTAGAAGAGGGCACTCACAATGTTAGAATGGGGGCACGGACTCATCGGGCCGAAGGGCCTGTTTCCCGTGCTGTGTTGTTCTTTGTTCTTTATTCTTTGACAACTGCCACAACTTTATTTGCAAATCCAACAGCTTTATTGCCAAAACATAAAACTTGAAAAAAGCAGAGTGTTTGAAAACATTTACCCTCCCTCTCCCTTCCTCTAGTTAGTCGAGCTAGCTTGACTATAGATCAATTGGTTCCAATCTGACTTGGAGAAGCCTATTTTCAGCAGGACTGCTCCTAATGATGGTCTCACTTCGATAGACTACTTTCACCAACTGCCTTAGTGTTCAATCGTTTGACAACTCTGACCTCTGAGCCAGGAGATAATAGCTGGTTCAGGCACAAATTCATACCATTTTAACAATTAATTAGTGTGGGATTTCAGTGCAATGCTGAATGGTAGCATTCCATCAGATGAGATCTTAAACTAAAGCTCCATCTCTTCCTCAGAGGGATGTGAAAAAAGTAGTGGCATTATTGGAAAAAAAGCAGACCCAACATTTTTCCCTTAACGGATGCCAAGAACAGATGATCTGATAATTAATTACAATGTTTTATTGTAGCCATTTGCTATGTGCTAATTGGTTGCAGTTTTTACTGCTTTATAATACTGTAAATGATACTTCATTGACTCTTACACACCTTGACATGCCCAGAGATTATGAAAAGCATCTCTCCTTTTTTTTCATTCTTTTTTTTGTTCGTTCTCTCTTTATTCATGTTGATGGTTGCAGAAATATCTGTCTACCCACTAACTGTTGAATCATCGATCACCACTTGAGGTATGCAAATTGTAAAAGAGTAATAAAACTCATTTGCAAATGTTATATACTATAATGTTATTAAGACTTTGATGAATTACAATGCTCTTGAAAAATTGCAAACTCAACTACATTAATTGTCTTTTAATGCTTATCTTCGTTATAACGTGACAATGAACATAACACTTTGTCATTTTCCTAAGAAGGGAGGCTGTTAGCTTCTGCAAGTATCCATTAGTAATACTGTACTTTCTTTTTATTGATTTCTGACTGCTTTTATCTTTTTGAAACATTTAATTAAGCACCACACAATATGGCAGCCTCATCATACATCATTCTATCTATCATGCAGTGATTTCTTCAGTTCATTACCCCTTCACAAACTAGTCTTCCAATTTCTGTAAGTGCCTCGGAAGTTTTATAATCAGGCCTGCATGTATAACAGTTTACATTTTCTGTATCCGAGGAGATTCCGATAAATTGTTTTTTTCCACTACATTGCATTTTATTGAATAAACTGTGTGGGCTTCCAAACACTGTTACACAGTAGACTGTTGAGCATTGGTGGCACAGTGGTTAGCACTGCTGCCTCACAGCACCAGGGACCCAAGTTCAATTCTGAGCTTGTGTGACTGGCTGTGTGGAATTTGCATATCTTCCCCATGTGTGTGTATGGATTTCCTCCAGATGCTCCAGTTTCCTCTCACAACCCAAAGATTAACAGAGTAAATACGTGGGTTATGGCGTTAGGGCCTGGATAGGAATGTGGTCAGTGCACTCAATAGGTCAAATGGCCTGTACGGATTCTATGATTTGAAATGAAATGCTGGAAATGCACGTTAGGCAAATCAGCATCTGTAAAGAAAACATAAGCCTAAGAGTTCAAGTCTAAATCTTCATGTGAACATATTTCCACTGTGTTATTAATATATGTACAAATTGAAAGAAGAGTCACATATTATATAATAACTTATGTGTAAGTGTATATTTCTTCTCTATCACAATTTATATTTGTTACTTTCTAAACATTGAACATAGATTCCTGTGTCATATCAAATAATCCAAATAAACAAAGGCTGTTTTTTTAATGTATGAGAAGACTCTTCTGGGTCATAAAAATACTAGAATCACAATACTTGCAAGTCTTCAATAGATTTACGATGGGTGAAGCCCCGATTCTGAATCCCAGCTCATTCATTGGGGCAACATGGTGGCACAATGGTTCTCACTGTTGCTTCACACCAGGGGACCTGTGTTTGATTCTGGCCTTGAGTAACAGAATGGAGTTTTAACATATCTGTCTACTTTAGGATACAGATGGAAAAGGATGCTTGTTGCCCTAAGGGCAGGGTGCTGAATTGGGGGAAAGCTAACTACAGTCGGATTAGGCAGGAACTTATGGAAACTGATTGGGAACAGTTGTTCGAGGGTAAGTCCACGCTAGGCATGTGGGAGCCTTTCAAGGGAATACTGAAAATGTTGCAAGAAAGATATGTGCCGGCAAAGAGGAAAGATGGGAAAGGTAGGATTAGAGAACCGTGGATTACTAGAGATATCGAGGACTTGGTTAGGAAGAAAAGAGAGGCGTATGATAGGTCAAAGCAGCTGGGAATGGAGACAGCGTTGGAGGAATATAGAGAGAATAGGAGGAAGCTCAAATGGGGAGTTAGAAGGGCAAAAAGGGGGCATGAAATGATTTTGGCGGATAGGATTAAGGAAAACCCAAAGGCTTTTTACTCCTATGTTAGGAATAAAAGGGTGGTTAGAGGAAAAATTGGACCTCTTAGGGACAGAGGAGGGGAACTGTGCTTAGAGCCCAAGGGAATGGCGGAGATCCTGAATGAATACTTTGCGTCGGTATTCACGAAGGAGAGGGGCTTGTTGACAGCTCCTTTCTCTGAGGGAGCTGTGGACCAGTTGAGGGAAATATCCATACTGTGGGAGGAAGTGTTAGAGCTTCTAGGTAGCATTAAAACTGATAAATCTCCAGGGCCTGATGGCATTTATCCCAGGCTGCTTAGGGAGGTGCAAGGTGAAATTGCTGGGCCTCTGATGCAAATCTTTGTCTCTTCTTTGGACACGGGTGAGGTCCCAGAGGACTGGAGAATAGCTAATGTTGTACCGTTGTTTAAAAAGGGTAGTAGGGATAACCCTGGAAATTATAGGCCGGTGAGTTTGACGTCAGTGGTAGGGAAGCTGCTGGAGGGGATTCTTAGAGATAGGATGTATAGGCACTTAGAGCGTTGCGATCTGATTAGGGATACGCAGCATGGATTTGTTAAGGGGAGGTCGTGCCTTACAAATCTGGTAGAATTTTTTGAGGAGGTGACGAAAACGGTCGACGAAGGGCGAGCCGTTGATGTCATCTATATGGATTTCAGTAAGGCGTTTGACAAAATCCCTCATGGGAGGTTAGTTGAGAAGGTCAAGGCTCATGGGATACAAGGACAGGTCGCTAGATGGATAAGTAACTGGCTTGGTAATAGGAGACAGAGAGTAATAGTGGAAGGGTGTTTTTCTAGCTGGAGGTCAGTCACTAGTGGTGTGCCACAGGGCTCGGTACTAGGACCTCTTCTATTTGTAATATATATAAATGACTTGGAAGAGGGAGTAAGTGGAATGATCAGCAAGTTTGCAGACGATACAAAGATGGCTGGACTTGCGGATAGTGAGGAGCATTGTCAGGCGATGCAGCAGGACATAGATAGACTGGTAGCTTGGGCAGATAGGTGGCAGATTGAATTCAATCCTGATAAATGCGAGGTGATGCATTTCGGGAGAAAGAATGTAGTGGGGAGGTATATGATAAAGGGTAGACCTATTAAGAGTATAGAAATGCAGAGGGACTTGGGGGTGCAGGTGCACAAGTCTCTGAAGGTGGCAGAGCAAGTGGAGAAGGTTGTGAAGAAAGCATATGATATGTTAGCCTTTATAAGAAGGTGTATAGAGTACAAGAGCTGGCCTTTAATGTTGCAGTTGTATAAAATGTTGGTTAGACCTCATTTGGAATACTGCGTCCAGTTCTTGTCACCTTACTACCGGAAGGACATGGAGACTCTGGAGAGAGTGCAGAGGAGGTTTACCAGGATGCTGCCTGGTATGGAAGGTCTGAGTTACGAGGAGATGTTAGGCAAATTGGGACTGTTTTCCTTAGAAAGACATAGACTTAGAGGAGATCTAATAGAGGTATACAAAACTATGAGGGGTATAGATAGAGTAAACAGGGTTAAGCTTTTTCCTAGGATGGACTCAAATAGCATGAAGGGTCACAGGCTTAGGGTGAGAGGGGTGAGGTATAATTTGGATTCTAGAGGAAGTTTTTTCACACAGAGGGGGGTGGGAGTATGGAATGCGCTGCCAAGTAGTGGAGGCAGGTACTCTGCAATTATTTAAGAAATACTTAGATGGCACATGAACAGAATGGGAATGGAGGGGTATAGAAAATTGATTTAAAATAGGGATCATGAGCTTTGGGAGTCCCTGGGAAGTGTGTAAATAGATGATGATATTGATGTACTTGTTTTTATCCTACAGGTGCTTTGGTCCACCTTGTTGTCTAACGAGGGGCATACACGCGATGGGTCGTGAGAGGGCTGCTCTTGGATTTTTTTTTCGAGAGTATCCTAGTGCTTCACGTCGTTAGTGTACGCTTGACCTGGACCATTTGATGGGCAACACGACAGCTCAGTGACTATCGCTGTGCTGTGCAGATACATGGATTTGGGCCTGTGTCTGTGGGAGTTTGCGCATTCTCCCCGTGCTTGCGTGGGTTTTCTCCGGGTGCTCCGGTTTCCTCCCACATCCCAAAGATGTGCTCTTAGGCTAATTGGCAAAACAAATTCTCCCTAAATTGTCTCAAATTTGGTTTTTAATCCATAGATCTATAAACATGGACAGGGATCACGATAGAGATGGGAACATCGGGGTGGCGGCGCGGGCACGTTGGGCCGAAGGGCCTGTTTCCCGTGCTGTCTTGCTCTTTGTTCTTTGTTCTTTATTCTCCCCATCTCTGTATGGTTTTCCTCCAGCAGTCCAAAATATGCAGGTTGCCCTGTCAGAGAGTCAGAGAGTCAGTGGACCAAATGGCCTCCTTCTGCAGCGTAGGGATTCTATGATTTTCATCAGGGACACCATGGGAAATTGGAAATTTTGCCAAAATAAATAGTTGCATCTGCTAAGTATATTGTTGGTCTCATCGGAATTTTGCCATCACAATAACTAATTGGAGTTATTTGGCCAAAAGTTCAAATCAATAAATTGGTAACCAATCATAACTGAAGGTAGCAGGGATGTGCAAATGAAATAAGAAAAGTTAAGTAGATGAATTTACAATAAAGGGCGACCGTGGCTATGTGAAAATAATAAATCCAGCATGAGCAATTAATGATAGGTAAAGTCCTGGCTTTTCCCCAGAGAATCCATAATGGACCACTGGGAACAGAACTTTCAACCATTGTAAACGGTCCATTACATGAAGAATGGTGTGGCTGGGATCAGAGAGTCCCAGTTCTTCCAGTGACTGAGAGTTGGGTTAATGGACTTGAAAGACTGAGGCCTGCCAAAAGGCGACAGTGGAGGCAACCTGAGATCTAGGATAGGATCATGGTTAAGGTTTTTGGAAAGGAAGTATCTTTTTTTAAATATTATCATTCATTCAGATTATAAAAAGGATGTCAAATCTGCACATTTCTTTATTTTTCAACAATGAATTCATTTCAATGGCTTTAAAAGAATGTGCATATTCTAGCCTATGCTTCAACAAGTTTTCTTTGTGAAGATGATGTTTCCTTTTTCCAATTTCCTTTCACAGTCCAAAGATGTGCTGGTTAGATATATTGGCCATACTAAATACTCCCTCATGTACCCAAAGAGATGCCAGAATGTGGCAACTAGGGGATTTTTGCAGTAAATTCATTGCAGTGATAATATGTCTTCTTGTTACACTAATAAATAAACTTTAAACTTTTTACTTGTGCATAACTAATAAATGATGTCCAAAACCCCCCCAAAAAAAGAAAAAAAATGGATCTACAGATGTTGAAATCAATAATGAGTTGAATATTTTTTAGTCAGTTATGGGACATAGATGTCACTGGTTGGCCAGTATTTATTGCCCATCCTTAGCTTTTGAGATTTGGTGGTGAGCTGCCTTCTTGAAACACTGCAGTCCGCATGCTGTGGATTGACTCACAATGCCAATGGGGACGGAATTCTAGGATTTTGATCCAGCAACTGTGAAGGAGCATTGATATATTTCCAAATCAGGATGGATAATAACTTACTCATTTTTCTTTCAATCTAATACACTGCACTCACTGTTCACAATACGATCACCTCTACATTGGAGAGGCCAAATACAGATTGGTTGATTGCTTTCTGGAAAACCTCTGTTGAGTTCACAAGTGTAATGCTGAGCTTTTGGTCATTTGTCATTCTACATTTCTCCCCTACTCCCACTCTCTGACAGGCTTCCCACACTGTTCTCAACACAAGCTAGAGAAACAACAGCTCATCTTATGACTATGGGTGGCATGGTGGCACAATGGTTAGTACAGTGATTAGTACTGCTGTCTAACAGCGCCAGGGATCCGGGTTCAATTCCAGCCTTAGGTGGCTGTGCGGTATGTTCTCCTTGTGTCTGCATAGGTTTATCAAACATGGCTTCGGCAATAAACCACTATGATTTATTAAACAGGAAGGAGACAAAACATAGTGAGAATAAAGAATAGACTTGGAGGACTCTAATATTTAAACCACCTTGGGATATATAAAATAATTTCGTCATTTCTTCAACAAAACTCAGTGTAAAACTAAACCTTGAAACACAGTGCCTGACATTTAAGTTTGATACTGATTAGTCAGAGTCCTTGACTTATCCCTTTCCCTGAATGATTCAAAATGACTCCGGATCTCAATGAAAGCTATTAAATATAAACACATACCCGTCTACAGAACATGTTGTCAAATGAACTATAAAGAATCATGATCCATCCCTTCCCAGATACCGGACTCAAGTCTTTCATTGATTCTGAACAATAAAAATTTAAAATAGTGGTTTCCTACAGGAGTACAGCTAGAATCAAATGAACTTCAATAGTTCCACAGGATACTTGTCTTTGAAGTGAATAGTTTGACCTGACCTGGGAACAAGTGAGTGTGACTGCTGCTGTAATAATGCAAATGATATTGATCGTCATGTTAAATATAATGGACAAGACAAGGGAACACAGAGTTACTATTTCCACATGCATGTCCCATTGCTATCTACACTGACAATCACCTAGTTATTTCCTGAACTGTTATGTATTGAAAGGATTAGAACAAGTTAAACTGTTCCAACCTATGTCTGTGATAACAGAAAAATAAAATGACATAAGACATTGGGATATGGCAAAATAACAGCAGAAATAATCACAGATTCCAGAAATATAATGACAAAAGAAAATGCATCTATCAGCTAACCATTTTTAATATAGGCAGGATGGGTGGCACAATGGGCAGCATGGTGGCATAATGGTAAACACTGATGCCTCACAGCGCCTGGGACCAGGTTTGATTCCAGCTTTGGGCCACTGTCTGTGTGGAGTTTGCATGTTCTCCTCGTGTCTATTTGGGTCTCCTCTGAATACTCCAGGTTCCTCCCTCACTTCAAGGATAGAGTCATAGTGGTTTACAATATGGAAACGGGCCCTTCAGCCCAACTTGCCTATGCCACCTCTTTTTTTAACCACTAAGCTAGTCCCAATTGTCTGCATATGGTCCACATTTCTTTATACCTATCTTTCCTATGTCACTATCTAAATACTTTTTAAAAGACAAGATTATACCTGGCTCTACCACTACCTCTGGCAGCTTGTTCCGGACCCATTGTATGAAAAAATTGCCTTTCCAGACCCTTTTGAGTCTCTCCCCTCTCATCGTAAACCTGTGCCCTCTAGTTTTAGATTCACCTACCTTTGGGAAAAGATATTGACTTTCTAGCTGATCCCCTCATTATTTTATAGACTCTATAAGATCATCCTAAGCCATATATGCTACAGGGAAAAAGTCCCAGTCTATCCAGCCTCTCATTATAACTCAAACCATCAAGTGCTGGTAGCATTCAAGTAAATCTTTTTTGTACTTTTTCCAGTTTAGTAACATTCTTTCTAACATTAGGGTAACCAAAATTGCATACAGTATTCCACGTGTGACCTTACTAATGCACAACATCAACAAGATGTCCCAATTCCTATATTCAATGTTCTGACCAATGAAATCAAGCATGCCAAATGCCTTCTTTACCATTCTATCTACCTGTGACTTCACTGTCAAGGAGCTTTGAAGCTGTACCCTAGATCTCTTTGTTCTATAACTCTCTCCAATGCACTACAATTAATTGAGTAAGTCCTGCTCTGGTTCAGTCAACCAAAATGCAACACATCGCATTTATCTAAATTAAACTCCTTCTGCCATTCATCAGTTATTCACCCAATTGATCAAAATCCTGTTGCAATCCAAGATAACCTTCTTCACTGTCCACTACGCCACCAATCTTGGTGTCATCTGCAATCTTACTAACCATGCCTCCTAAATTCTCATCCAAATCATTCATATAAATGACAAATAACAGTGCACCCAGCACTTATCCCTGAGGCACACTGCTGGTCACAGGTCTCCAGTTTGAAAAACAACCTTCTACAACATCCCTCTATAAATTTGCCTTCTGTCATCAAGCCAATTTGGTATCCATTTTGCTAAGTCACTCTTGATTCCATGAGATTTAACATTATGCAACAAACTACCATGCAGTATCTTGTCAAACACCTTGCTAAAGTCCATGCAGATAACATCAACTATACTGCTCTCATCTACATTCTTGGTTACCCCTTCAAAAAACTCAATCAAATTTGTGAGATATAATTTTCCACTCACAAAGCTATGTCCCTAATCAGCCCTTGCACCTCTAAATGCTTATAGACTCTGTCTCTCAGATTGCCATCTGATAACTTACCCACAATAGATGTGAGGCTCACAGGCCTGCAGATCCAAGGTTTTCCCTGCAGCCTTTTTAAACAAAGGCACAATATTTGCTACCCTCCAACCTTCAGGCACCTTACATAGGGGACCTACAATTTCCACCCTATCCTCCCACAATGTCCTGGGATAAACTTCATCAGGACCCCTGGGATTTATCTACCTTGATGTGCTTTAAGACTTCCAGCACCTTCTTCTCTGTAATATGTACACTCCTCAACACATCACTATTTATTTCCCCAAGTTCCCTAACATCTAAGCTTTTCTCAACATAAATAGTGATGAGAAATATTTATTTAGGATCTCACCCACTTCTACATTGGATGATCTTGTTGATTCTTAAAAGGCCCTACTCTCTCTAGTTACTCTTTTGCCCTTAATATATTTGTAGAAGCTCTTTGGATTCTCCTTTGCCTTATCTGCCAAAGCAATCACTTGTCACCTTTTTGCCCTTCTCTCTTAACTTTCTTAACTTTACTCCTACATCCTCAATACTCTTCAAAGGATTCACTTGATCCTAGCTGCCTCTGCATGTCACGTGTCTCCTTCTTCTTCTTGACCAGGGTCTCAATATCTGAGTCATCCAGGATTCCCTGCTTCTACTAGCCTTGCCCTTCACTCGAAAAGGAATTTACTTATCCTGAAATCTGGTTAACACACTTCTGAAAGCTTCCCACTTATCAGACGTCCTTTTGCCTGCCAACAGACTCCTCCAATTAAATGTTGAAAGTTCCTGTCTGATACCATCAAGATGTGTGGGTTAGGTTGATTGGCCATGTTAAATTGCCCCTTAGTGTCAGGGAGTGTAGGAGGATAAATACGTGGGGTTAGGAGGTAGGACCTGGGTGAGATTGTTTTTGGTGCAGGCTCAATGGGCCTAACAGCCTCCTTCTACACAGTTAATTCTATGATAATATATGAAGATATTTCACAACATACAATGAAATAAGCTTAGTCAGAGAACAAGAAATAGAAAACAGACAGGAGTACAACTGTAAAGGGGACACAGGAGCAGAAGGATGTAAGTGTAAATACACATAGATCAATGAAAGTGGCAGAGCAGATTGAGAGAGCAGTTAATAAAGCAGATAATATTCTGGGCTTTGTTAATAAGAGTATAGAGTACAAAAGCAAAGAGGTTATGCTGAACTTATAAAAGAACCAGTTAAACCTGAGTGGAATATTGTGTACAGATATGGCACCACATTATAGGAAGGATATGAACACATTGAAGAGAGTGCAGAAGAAGTTTACAACCAGTGATAATAAATTTCAGCTATGAGGATAAATTGGAAAAATTAGAACTGTTCTCTTTGGAAAGGAGAAGGCTAGGAGATTTGATAGAGATGCCAAAATCATGAGGCTATTGGACAGAGTAGATAGGGATAAACTGTTCCTGCTTGTAAAATGATCTAGGATGAGAGAGCACAGATTTAAAGGAATTTGCAAAGAAAATAATGCGATGTGTGAAAAAATGTTTTCGATAGTGAGTGGTTCGGGTCTGGAATGTCCTGCTTGAAAGTTTGGTGGAGGCAGGTTCAATTGCAGTGTTCAAGAGGACATTAGATAATTACTTGAATAGAAACAATGTGCAGGGGTATGGCGAAAAGGCAGGCTAAAGGCACTAAGTTATAATGCTCATTTGGAGAGCCAGTGTAGCCACAATGGGTGGAATTTTACGAGAATGAATCTAAGTGTCCAGCTGGCATGAAAAAAAGAGAGTTGCAGATCCATTTTTTGGGCAAGTTTTTACATGTGATCTTGTGCACATAATGCATGAAAAATTGGGCAAGACTGTTTCTAGCTGCTACAAGTAGTGAATGGGTTTTAATTTACCAGCCAGCAGCAGAGGGAGCTATTGCACATGTGCAGACCTCTGTGTCTGCACATGCGCAATAGCAATAGCAGAGGCCTGGCAGAGAGAGGGGTAAAGTTGTCAGGCCTCTCCTCTTGGAACTAGCTTGAACACATTGCCCCCTGCAATCACTGGGGCTGACAGCTGATCATGAGCCCCACACTGCCTGGAAATATAGCCCTGCTACCCCAAACCACCACTGCCAGAACAATTGTGCCCGCTCCAACAACCGTTTCGATGTAGAGTAGCAGCAGCCCCTCCTTCCCCCACTGCAATTGGGCCACACAGGCCTAGCTCTGCTCCCTTAGGCCCTGCCCCCACAGGGCCCACTCCTCATAGTCCCCACCCTTTGGCACTGCCAGTGAGCAATGCCAAAGTGCCAGGCTGGCACTGTCAGGATGATATTGTTCAAGGGGCATCCCTCTTGCTGTCAGCGTTCCCAGGGAGCTTCAATGGCTTCCAGTTCTACCGACAAGGTCAACACAACTGCTTTCCATTCAAGGGGAGCAGGTATTTTCCTCACTGGAGAGAATGGTTGAGCACTGGGCTCTCTAAACAGATAAGAATAATCGTTTCCATAAATTTTAAATAATTTATTCCTCGCTGGAAATCCAATGCCAATAAGATTGCAAGAGCCAGGAAATCGGACATGATCCTGATTTATCAGCTCTCGCATGATTTTACCAGTTCCTGTCGCTCATTGATGGATAAGGCAAACTGGTAAAATTCTGCTCAGTGGACTGAATGTGTCCTTCTCCACCGTAACAATTCTGTCACTCTGTGAGCAGATAACAGGGTTTAGAAACATAAGCTTGTGCAATGATCAAATCTTTGTCCTCTACATATTTTGAACTGATCTCTTCCTATCTTAACGTTATTTGCTCTCCTGTTGACTAGTCTCTTCCCACTTCCAATCTGGGTTCCCAGTTTCCAGGCCCTAACCACCTCCTCTTTGTTGTGGATGGCCAATTCCTCGATTCTCCCACCAGAATGGCCGGAAGGCCCTCACTTTCTTCCTTGAGCAAAGGCCTGAATAATCCACCATCACTCTCCTCTACCTGGCTGAATCTGTTCTCTCATTCAACAATTTCTCTGTTACATTGTTGACTATATAGGTGCCACATTCTTCTGTCATCTGGACCTGAAAAACTTTATTAATTTTGCTTCCAACTTCTATCCCTCACCATCACGTGGCCCATCTTCAACTCTTCTCCTCCCTTCATTAATTTATTAATGGTGATAGAGTGTCCTCCAATATTTATTACAAACTCCTACAGCTACCTCAACCAGACCTCTTCAAACTGCGCTTTCCATAAGAACTCCATCCCATTCTCCCAGTTTCTCCACTTCTATTGCATATGTTCTGATGATGCTACTTTCCAAACTTGTCTTGTTCTCCTTTCTTTTTTAAGTTTTCCTATCACGTTGGTTGACAGCGCCCTCAACCATGACCAATCCAAATCCTGCATTTCTGGCCTCACCCTTTCCTTTTTCTCCTAGAAAATGACAGGATTTCCAATGTCCTCACTTTCCACCCCACCAGCCCACATTCAAAACCTCTGGAGGTGAATGTTCTCTTGAAGGAGCGATTGTATACCTGCCTCAGCACCGCAGACTCCAGCATAATGCCTCTAAATATATTTTCCTTTCACCTACCCTGTGAGCATTCCTCAGGGACCACCTCCCTCCATGACTCCCTGGTCCACTGCTCCATCACCTCCAAAACGTCTACCCTTCCCCATGCAATCAGGTGTAACTTCTGCCCCTTTATCTTCTCCTTCCTCATCATCCAAGGCCTCAAACACTCTTTTCAGGTGAAGCAGTCATTCAGTTCTTCCAATCTAAAAAAAAATCACTGCTTCCAATGTGATCTTCTCTACAATGGGGAGACTAAATGCAGCCTCAGCGACCATTCACGTAGTCCACAAGTATGACCGGAACCTTCCTGTCACTTGCCACTTCAATCCATCATCTTGCTCTCAGGCTCACATGTCCATCCATGGCCTGTTGCAATGTCTTAGTGAAGCCCAATGCAAACTGAAGAAACAGCAACTCATCTTCTGATTGAGCACATTACAGACTTCCAGACTTAACGCTGGGGTCAACAACTTCAGAACATGAACTCTCTCTCCACCATTTTGATCATTGTTTTTTTCTTCTTTTTACCTCCCTCTCTCCCTCCCTCATTGGATCAGTTCATAACTTGTGCTTATGTATTGTTTTCAGCACTAACATTTGTGATGTTACTTACACATACAGTAACCTGACTTTACTGCCACTATTAGCACCTTCCTTAGCATTTACCACTACTATTAACATTCTCTTTGTCTTGAGTCCATGACATCTTTGTCAAATCTCTCCTCAGTTCCCTGACCTTCTGTTTTGCTCTATTTGCTCCACCCCCTTCAACTGCACAAAATCCGTCACATTTCTACTTCCCTTCAGTTCTGACAAAGTCATACTCCGTTTCTCTCTCCACAGATGCTGCCAGACCTATTGAGTTTTCCCCAGAATTTACTGTTTTGATATCAGCTTCTTCGTTGTATTTGTCAGTTTCGAAATGACCTTTGTTAATGAAAATAGACTCACCAGTTGGTAAATTATGGATTTCCGCAGAAGTAAATACGCAGTAAGAAGTAAGATGATAGAATTCAATGTGCTAAAGTGAAGGATAGGTCAGAAACAGTTCAAAATAAAACGTTTGGTATTTGGCTCATCGCCCAGTAAAACAGTAGTGCTTTTAACACACTGAATCAAATCTAGATAAATATTAAATTATCCCACAAAAGAAAGACCTGACAACATAAAAGCAATAAAACTTTTGAAAATGCTGGATACACACAGATAAGGAGCAGAATTTTCCCAATCAGTGAAGATGGGTTCAGGGATAGAGTGAATGTGAAAATCTAAATATTGTTCTCAGATTGCAATCCCAACTGGATCCCACTTTGTTCCAGTTTATCCTGGGACAGGATTATGGGATGGCACAGTGGCTTGCACTGCTGCTTCACAGTGCCAGGGACCTGGGTCACTGTCTGTGCAGAGTGTGCACATATTATACTCTCCGAAAATACACAGTCCCAATCACCTCTCTCTCGCGCGACAATGGAAAAATCCTCTACTCCAGCTTGAAGGAGCTCATGCATAAAGGTTTATGAACAGGGTCACCTGCACACACCCATTAACAATACGGTTCTTGCCTTGCTCTGTGGTTGTATTTGAGGCTACAGGTGGTGGACTTCAGTGAAAACATTCTTACTAAAGCACAAACACCAGACATACTGTTCCTCACTGAGTTTCGAATTAGAACATATTGCCTGGTTATCCAAAGTGAATGTGGCATTTTAGTTGAAAACGCTCCCTTCTACCCAGTCCCCCCCTCTTTGAGCAGCTTGTCCTGCTCTTTGTTGCCTCTGATCACTTTCTCCACTATGCTGTAGTCTAAGGGGAATAGCCACAACTGCATCCAGGTCTAGGAGGAAGTATTTTTTGCAGAAGCCTTAAATTCAAGGCAAAGTCCTTCAGCACATGCCATATCACTCCCTGTAGACTTCTGCAACCAGATATAAATACTTCTATAATTACACACAACCCTGAGTAGGAATTAAGTGGCAACTCGCCCAAAAGTACATAGTTGGCAATTCCTTTAAATAACACTGATGAGTGTTTTTCTGCTGTCTTTATTTTTTCATGGGAAATGGGCATCACAGGCATTTGTTGCCCATCTCTAATTTCCCTTGAACTTAGTGGTTTAATAGGGCATTTCAGAGGACAGTTAAGAGTCAACCACATTGCCTGTAGGTCTAAAATTACATGTCGGCCAGACCATTAGATTAGTGATCTAAACTGATTGTTCCAACAATTGATGACATTTCATTGGATCATTAACTGAGACTCCTATTCTAGATTTATTCATTGAATTTAAATTCCTTCAGCTGCCACAGTGGGATTTGAACTCATATCACCAGAGTATTAACCTGGACCTCTGGATTACTAGCCATGTGATGTAGCAACTAAATCATCATTTCCCCCCCATGCATGATTTCCACTGTGTGAGGTTAAGGGAAGCCATTAGTTGAGTATTCAGCTCCAAATGGAAGAACTGGTATGGAATATGTATCTGTTGCCACTACTTACTTTCGGCAAACATTGAGTGTGCACATGCAAATAGCATCAGCAAAATGGTTTTTGGCATGACTTACCATTTTGGGCCTCCCAAAGCTCCCAAAAATCCCATTCTGCAACTTTAGTGGGCTTCTTTCTCCTCTTTTCTGCACTACTGTTTCATGCCTAGAAAGAAAATGATTCAGTGACGAGCCAATATTGTTTGTTAAGACCTTGTTAATAAGCCTTTAGTGAAAGGCATAGCAATTATCCACTGAGGGAAATTAAATAGACCAGGTATGAATCAGTTCTACTAAGTTGGAATTGGTTCAACAATGAAGCTGCTAAACTCTTTGATGGAGTATACATTCAATAAGGATTTTTCTGTAATTATTCCATTAAATCTAGTCTGCTGACTGTGGGGGGAAGGACTATGAAGGATTTGTTGGTGTCATCAGAAACGAAGAACTGATATCACCAACTGCTACCGAGCTTTTAGAAAGTTTGCTGCTTTGGATTCAGCGGCATTTATCAAGTTGAGCAATGTTGGGTTCTACTTTCAATTGAGAGAAGTAAATTGCTGAAAAATGTTTACCCATTACTCAGCTTTAGATTCAAGGCTCCTTCATGGGACAAGTAAAATTGTCACCAAAAAAAAATATTATATGTACAAGGGATGGGATTTTACAGCTTTGCTTGGGCGAGATTAGAAATCCCTGTCCAAAGTCAATGGAGATTTCCGTTGTTGGAGCCTCACCCGCGCTGATCCATGGCAGGTGAGGTGGTAGAGTTCTGGCCATCGAAACTAAAATTTATTGATTAGTTTCAGTCGTCTAAGCACTGAGCTATGAAACCAAGTTAAGCTACTGCTAAACCACGTGAAGCATCCATTGAGTGTTTTGATTGGCACTATTTATGTCAATGTGTCTAACAAAACCCTATAGTGCAAAGGGACCTGACAGAAAACTAAAGCAATTAGCTTTTCCATTGATTGCCAGTAAAATAAATAGAAGGAACCAGAACAAACACTCAGATATGTAAGAGGAGGCAGTATTCTCCGATTGTCTTCTCAAGGTACTTAGGATTCGTTGAACAGATAAATGAATAACAGATAATCAAAGAAAGGTATAAGCAGCTGCAGCTGAAACAAAAAACACAAAATGCCGAAAACACTCAGCGGGACGGTCAGCGATTTCACAGAGAACAGACAAGTTAATGTTTTAGGTGTGACTCATCATCCAGTCTAGAAAGGCATTGCAGAGAGCAACATAACATAAGGAAGAGGCAAAACAGAAACATAACAGCCTTTAAGAGGAAATTGAGTAACAGCTTGATGTAGTAAAACATGATACATAATGAGAGTAATTTAAAGATAATAAAGAGATTTGCAAAAGGAAAAGAACATACATGAAACTAAGGCAATGGGGTGTAAGAGATCAAAGCAGAATAAACTGGCAAAGCAAAACTGACTCCAGAGGCCCAAAATGAGTTTCCACATGTCTTAAGTAAAGTGTACATTTAAGCAAAAGCCCTTGCTATTTGTTATGATTATTCTGTTTGTTAACATTTTGGTTGCTCCTTTGGCATTTATTTGCATATTTTTTATAATAGTAAATAAAATGATTATAACTGATGGGCTCTATTCTCTCAATTTGTAACCTTAATTATGATTGTGTCTCAGAGAATCATGATATAGCAGCTGACTAGATTTATTTGTACACATCTTTCTCCTGAATCTATCATTCTTGCGCATTATTGCAAGGAAAGAATCAATACCAATTCCAGCCGTCAGGAAATATTTGAATAGCTGCACGCACCAGGAATTTAGCAACCTTCAATTTGCAGAACGGGAATGTTACATTCTGTACATGATTCTGCATGACTTTTCTCAACATCTAAACATGAACTTTGTTTGCCGAACATTTATTTGTTAGTAAAAGTGTAAATGAGGTAAAGAAATGTTCCATTAAACTCAATGGGCGGAATTTTCCCATCCCATCCACCATGGGAATCATAGTGGGTGGGACACAGACCATGCAAATGTCCATCAACCTTAGGTGGGATTTTCCAGCATTGGCCAGAAAATCCCAAGCAACAACTTGTATTTATAGGTTGCCTTTCATGTAATAAAAATCCCAAGGTGCTTCATATGATTGTTCTTTATAAAGCAACATTTCACACTGAGCAACATAGATGGAAGCTTTAAAATCAAAGTGTTGCTAGTCATGAACATCAACAAGCACCAGGGTGATAGGTGAAGGAAGGATACAAGAAGCAGAGTTGAAGATGACCTGAAGTTTTCAAAGGTTAGAATATAGAAAGCCAAGAGTTGGAATGTCAAGAGTGCATTGGAATAGAATCTGAAGCTAACAAACACATAGAGGAAGTTTACAGCAGCATATGAGCTAAAGCAGGGGCAGAGTTGGCAGATGTTACAGAGGTGGAAATACGTGATCATAATAATGGTATGGATGTGTGGTCAGAAGTTCATAGCGATGTCAGATGTGATGCCAGGTTTGCAAATGATCTGATTCAGCCTCAAGCAGTTGCCAGGCAGAGGGATGCAATCTGAAGCATGGGAGGGGAATTTACAGCAGGGTTCAAAGACAGTAGGTGGGATTCTCCAGCCACGCTTGCCCCAAAACCAGAAAATCCCACCCGAGATCAACAAACCTTCATATGGTCCTATCCTGTACCGATTGTTACAATTCCCAGGCCAGGTGGGATGGGAAAATTCTGGCCAATGGCTTCCATCTTCCCCATATTTAATAGCTGGATGCCATCAGCATACAGTGGTGGCATAGCAGTTAGCACTGTTGCCTCATGGTGCTAGGGACCTGGGTTCGAATCCCAGCTTGAGTTATTATCTGTGTGGAGTTTGCACACTCTCCCAGTGTCTGCATGGGTTTCCTCTGGGTGCTCCCATTTCCTCCCACAGTCCGATGATGTGTGGCTCAGGTTGATTGGCCATAGTAAATTGCTCCTTAGCGTCAAAGGGATTAGCAGGTAAATATGTGAGGATTATGGGAATAGGGTCTGGGTGGGATTGTGGACAGTGCAAACTTAATGGGTCAAATGGCCTCTTTCTGCACTATAGGGATTCCATTCTATGAACAAAAACTAACATTGTGCCTTTGGATGGTGTTTCCACAAATGACAAATAGGGGACAGTCAAGGATATATCCTTGCGGGGAACCAGAAATAATGTTGAGGAACAGGAAGAGAAGCCGTTGCAAGTGATTCTCAGGCTATGATTGAGTAGAAGAGAATGGAACAAGATGAGAGCAGTCCCAGCCAAATAAACAACGGTGGAAGGCACTCGAGAAGGATCTTGTAATCAACCATGTCAAAGGTTACATGCAGGTTGAAAAGGATTGGGGGGGAATAATTTACTTTCAACATGGTGTGTAATATCTCTCTGGTAGATTAACATAGGTAGGATCAAACAGCGTGGAGCATTGATGAACTGTTGTTTAAGTTCGGAGACAGAGGAAGCATGACTGGAGGTCTTTATGTGGGATTGCAGATCCAGAAAACACACAGAGTTGGAGATTTGTCCTTCAGCCTAAAGGAAAGTGAGTTTCTGATCAGAAAGAGACCAGAACAGAGGCTGAAAAATCAGTATCACCAATGGCCAATCATAGGCTCAGTTGGAGCCTCTCTGTGACAGCAGTGACGGTGGTGGGAGGGTGGGGGAGGTTGTAGAGAGAGAGGTAGGGGGTCTGTAAACTCACCAAAGTCGTGTTAAAACATAGCAATAGAACAGCAGATCAGGGACAGAAGCTGTGTATAATGGTACAGCCTGTGTAGTCAAGTGTAGAAGCATGGTCTTCATGTCTTGAGTTGTCAAGGGATTTGGAAGCCAAGTCGGCACAGCATTCAGATTGAGGTTGAAACGAGATCTTTCTGAGAAATCACAGAGTAAAAGATAGAAGTAAGTTAGAGACAGGAGTTGAGTTTTAGCCTTTTATTCAATATAGTCCAGTGCAAACATGTGATTCTGATGGTCAGAGAAGTCCAGGAATTTGAAACTTATAAGGAAAGTAATTCAGCTTCCTTAAACTACTAATTCAGCCCTTGGAGAATTGTTTGGCACTAGGCCTTGTTTCTAGTTTAGAACAGGGAATTGGCTGGTTAATACATCAGTGACATTAGCTCCTTGTGTCAGTTCCAGAGATCAAAACAATCATGAAAGGTTCCTATCTGTAGTCATTGACTCAGCAGAGCTGACTGATGCCCACATGGCTGTGAAATGGGGTCACAAGCAAACAAACAGAGGACTGGGAAGGCAGTAACACAAAGAGATGGAAACGTAAAGTTAAGTCAACCACAGAGGAACGAAGGGAGAGAAATTAAAATAGAAAAAGATAAACTTAAGTGAAGAATATGTCCCATTAGTTAAATATTTTCCCTCATCCTTAACATCCCATTAAAGATAAATTTTATCTTTTATAAATTTTATAAAAGATAAAATTTACCTTTTATCTTTTATTCACCCACTCTCTCTTCCCTACCACTCCATTCAGGCTCTCCAGACAGTGATGCTGAGCGTTGTCACCAGCTGCTTCACAGCACAAGGTACCAGTGGAATGTGACAGTGGAGACACCACAAAGTCAGCCGCCCCTGCCCCAGAGCCTGAGAACTCAGATCGCAAAGATTCTGCTTAATGAAGATTGAGGATTTCACTGAAGCAAAGTCTCTTAAAATCACTGAAGAAGACCTGGGCCAGGTGGATGAGCTTGCGATACAGTCCAGTGATTTTTAATCCTGTCATGTGGCATGGATTTGGTGCCCATCTCTAATTGCCCTTGGGATGGTAAGTCATCTTCCCGAACCGCTTAACCAAGACAGGTTCAAATGCCGCAGCACCTGGGACATGGGATAGTTCAGAAACCACTAAACTTCTGAGTGAGAAGTCCCTAGGCCAGTTAGCGATTCCACAAGGAGGCATTAACAAGTGATCTTCAAACTTTAGATGATGGTTTGAGAAAACGTAGGCAGCCGCCTGAGTTTACATCATCCAAATGGAATCATTAGGTCTACTTTTACATTGATCAATGATCAGACAGATTCAGGACCAGGTATAACACAAAAATTACCCAGCTAATACCTCCTTTATTGCTAATGAGCCTTATGCATACCATCTGATCAGCCATTTCAGATTATGTGTCGAATGTAATGAAGTAAACAGGCTACTACCTACAAAAGAGTCCTCTGAGATCTCAGAAGCAGCGAGGGTACCCATCCTCCAGAATTGCCCTGAAGTCTTCATTGAGAAAAGTAATTAATTTCCCAAATATGATAGCATGAAATTTCAGGAAAAAGAAATCATAGGGGCATTAAAATGCATTGTGCATTTTTTACATTTTCTTTGATTACTTGTTCATTTGTTATAAGATCTCCACTCCGTATTCATCCTCTCGTCAATTGTAGACATTTTTTCATTCATTCATGGGACATGGATGTCACTGGCTGGCTGGCCAGTATTTATTGTTGTCCTTGGAGGGCAGTTGACAGAACATCCCCTGATGCGGATAAATGGCAGATAGACTCCAGCTTCTCGGAGTCCACTTGGAAACGTTTAAAAACTTCACATCTTTACTGGCTCCAGCTTTACCTTGGGGTCCTCATCAAATGTAACACCAACCAGGACAGCACAGGAATAAATAATTGTATTTGGCCAGCATGGAGATTGAACCCAAGGCCTTGGTGTTAATAGCAGCACACTCTAATGATCTGAGCTAACCAGCCAACAGCAACAAAGGGATTGGCACTGAGTATAAGAGGAATCAGGTTTGTTTGTATAAGCATAGTTAATTGCAGTCGGCCACTGCAGCAATTGAACCCATGATCTTGGCATTATTAGCTCTAACCAAGTGAGTTAACTGGCCAATTGCCTAATTCTGCTATACTGACCTGCCTATCGCTGGTTTATTGCCATGGCCAATTGGTAAAATAGCTGATTTAATTGGAGCCTAGTTTGCATATTAAAACAAGGAGATACTAGTTTCAGTGGGAATGGTATTCTTCCTATCCACTCAGACAAGCAGGTTAACATTGAAGAATGAGGAAGGGGCGTCCGCTGGTAACGATGTAAATTTAAGTACTGTTAGTTTCCTTCGGGCATACAGTTGCCCACGGCAATGTCTAAATGTCATTCCTAAGTACAGTGCAGGATATTTAAAATGAAGAATAATACTGAAACAGGTGCACAAACAAATATAATAGGACCGTGTTCTCAACGTTAATCTGTGAAGTTTACTGAAAACAGACTTTACAATTTGCAAAGATGGTGCAGGTGTGCCACCTGGTGGACAAATGGATAAGTAAACTAACAGCCAGGTTTCAGTGTCAATCATCAGTTAAAACTGGCTGAAACATACAAGGTAATTCTGCAATCCTACTCTTCCAGGAAGTCCAAAGCTATATATGATAATCATAATGTGGAACCATTAAGTGGTAACAAAAGTATTTTCCTTAACCTGTTTTCAGATGTGATGAACTCTAACAAGACAGCATTTATTGCCTATCTTGAATTGTCCTAAGATGGTGATGGGTCTTCTCCTTGAACTGCTGCACTTTTGGTTTCAAAAGACAGTAACTCCAAGATATTGATCAGAGAACAATGAATATACACAAAAACAGCCAAATCAGCAGAGTGTGTGACTTAGAGGAATCTTTAATTGATGGGCTCCCTTGTCTTCCTTTGTCGTGGAGGTTGAAAGGGAGAGAGGTGTTATCAAAGTAACCTTAGTGAGCTGCTGCAGTACATTCTGTAGATTAAAAATACGTCAACAGGCAAGTGGATACTGGGCTTGGCGCCAAGGGCGCCAATCAAGAAAACTGCCGTTTTGGTGTCAAACCTTTTAGAATTTTGTTGCAATTGCATTTACCAGTGCTGGTGATTGCGATTCAAACACACTGTTGACTTGAAACTTGGCTTTGAGGAAGAGGTTCTGCCTTGTTCCCATAAAAGTTAATAATTCTAGTCCAGGTAAGTTTTAATTATGACACCTCAAGATGGCCAATAAGGGAAGCTGGTCTAGCTTTCTTTTGTTTGAGATAGACATTGCTATTGTATTTCAGAAAGGCAATTGGCGAAGGATGTCAGGAAGGAACGTATGAAGAGAGGCAACTACATCAGTGTGAGACAACAGCCATATGAGTAAGAAATTAAGATGAAAACAAAATACTGCGGATGCTGGAATATGAAACCAGCTCTGACAAAACGTCATCCAGACTTGAAACGTTGGCTCCATTCTCTCTCCACAGATGCTGTCAGACCTGCTGAGATTTTCCAGCATTTTTTGTTTTTGCCTGAGTAAAATATTAGGTTCATGTGGGAATTCAATGTACACAGGAAAGAGGCACAATATGCATGAGAATTATTCTATGTGGGGAACAGGAGCAGCTCAACAGAAACATACCTTCGGAGGTGAGTTTAAAAAAAACAAAAAAAAAAAATCACAGGGAAGTTGTAAGTTAATTGGTGGTTAAGAAATTGTTGTCAGAAAGTGTCTTTAAACAGCTTCAATTAAAGTGTACTATTTTTAAAGGAGTACCTCCTTGAATTTGAGTAAAAAACAGTAGTATTAAGGGGAAGTCGGGACCAGTAAGTAATATAAATAAACCCAAGTAAAATAAAGTTAAGAAATGGGAGGGCAGCTCGGTCATGTAGAATACATGTCATTTAATTAGTGGGAAGCTGTGGCTATTACTGGTAACCTAGACAACCACATGTACATGAAGTGCTACCAGCTGCAGAAACTTGAACCCCGTGTTTCGGAGCACGACTGGTAGCTGATGGCACAGTGACGCATCTGCATGAGAGTTACATAGATAATTCTTGGAAGTGGTTACACCATCGCTTAGGAGCATGGAGGCAGAAAGGAAATGGATGATCATCAAGCAATGTAAAAGAACCAAGCAGGTAGTGCAGGAGTCCCCTGGGATTCTGTTTGCTCATTGATTTTCTGTTTCGGATACTGGAATGGCAATGTCCTCTACAAGTAAAACAAATGACTCAAATTTATTGATGATCTTGGGGCCATCTAAGTTTAATAGAGCATAGGCCTGTATCTTTTTTGACTTATCAGATAATGCAATGCACCTCAGTAAATATGCCAATCCTTCTCAAACACTTCCCAAATATCTTCAAATTCCTCATCAGAAATGAACAGATTGATGCAACAAACTCCTTGTGGCATTTTATCAGCTTCTAACACCACGTAAATGTTTTAACATCCTGAATCACTGACAGCAGGACTTTCAACAAAGATTTGTTTTATGCATTCGTGAGTCGTGGGGCATCACTGGCTGGCCGGCACTTCCATAGATGTTTCTGTTCAGAGGACTGTTGAGAGTCAGCCACATAGTTGTGGCCCTCGAGTCGCATGTAAGCCAGACCAGGTAAGGACAGCAATTTCCTTCCCTAAAAGACATTAGTGAATCAGATGGATTTTTCCAACAATCAGCAACAGTTTCATGGTTATCAATAGATTCTTAATTCCAGATTTTTTTTTTTAATTCAACTCAAATTCCATCATCTGCTATTATGGGATTTGAACCCGGATTCCCAGAACATTTGCTGATTTTCCAGATTAATAGTCCAGCAATAATACCACTATGCCATCACCTCCCAAGTTTGGTGTATTCACTAGCTTTGCAGCTATTTCAACACTTATGTTCTGCCCATACTCCTAAGGGTAACTCCCATGCTCCCAATACATGATCTCTTTTGTAGCATGTCATCACATTCTCACGTGACCACTTGGTCTACAGTTGACAAAGTATCAAGACCGGATGAGATGCATCCAATGATATCAATGGAAGTGAGAATGGTTATTGTAGGGGCACTGGCCATTATCTTTCAGTCTTCCCTATACTCAGGAGAGGTGCCAGAGAATTGGAGAATTGCAAAAATACCCCCCATGTCTAGAAAAGGTTGTATGGATAAACCGAGAAATTTCAAACAAGTCATTTTAATATCCATGGTGCAAAAGATTCTAGAAATAGTCATCTGGGATAAAATTAATAATCACATGGGAAAATGCAGGTTAATTAGGAAGAGCAGCATGAATTTCCCTTAAGGAAAATTACGTTTAACTAAATTGCTGTTGATGTGGTGTATATGAACTTCCAAAACGCACTCCACACAGTACTGCACAACAGACAGTGGAAAAAGTTATAGCTCCTAAAATAAAAAGCACAGAAACAATTAATAGGAAACGGAATAGTGGTTAATGGATATTTTTAGGTTGGCAGAAGATTTGTATTGGAGGTGTCGGTGTTGGATCCCTTGCTTTTCCATATACAAATGAATTATCTAGATTTTGGTGTGCAGGAGACAATGTCAAGGTTTGCAGTTAATACAAAATCTGGAAGCATTGTAAACTGTGAAGAGGTTAGTGCAGAACTTCAAAGGGACATGGACAAGTTGGTGGAGTGGGCAGACTGCTGGAAGATTCAGTTCAATGTGGAGAAGTGTGAGGTGAAGCATTTTGGTATAAAAAGATGTATCCTTTATTTTATACAGTCTCTCTATACAGTTTCTCTCTGCGCAGAGGGAGCTGGGCAAGTTTATGCATAAGTCTTATGCATAAGTCATTGAAGGTGGCAGGACAGGTGGAAAGAGCAGTTAGTAAAACATACAGAATCCTAGGATTTATTAATCGTGCTATAGACTCCTGGAACAAGGTGATTATGCCGGGCTTACACAAGACGCCAGTTAGCTCTCAACTGGAATATTGTGTACAGTTATGAGCCCCATGTTTTTGAAATGACATTAATATTTTGAAGAGAGTGCAGAAGAGATTTACAAGAATGGTTCCAGGGATGAGAAACTTCAGTTTTGAGGACAGATTGGTTCTAATTTCGCCATTCTCCTCGGAGACAAGACCAAGGAGAGATTTAATAGTAATGCTTAAAATGATAAGGTGGCTAGAGAGTGTAGATAGGGAGAAACTGTTCCCACTTGTAAAAGGATCAAGAAAGAAAGGGCACAGATATAAAATGATTTGCAAAAGAAGCAATCGCAATTTGAAAAATAACATTTTCACACAGTTGAGGTCTGGAATGCATTGCTTTAGTGTGTGCTGGAGACAGGTTCATTTGAAGTATTCAAGAAGTTTTTAGGTGATTACTCAAAAAGCTACAATGCAGGTTTATGGGGAAAAGGCAGGAGAAAAGCACCAAATCATAATGTTTATTTGGAGAGCCAGTGTAGACATGATGGGCCAAATGACCTCTTTCTACAAGGTAACAATTCTGTGATTCTGTGAACTAGAGCCAATCTTTACACATTTATAAGCATTTCTCACACTTGCAATTTACAAGCAAGCACCTCTTAATCCCATAATCAATGTCCACCAGTGGCCTATAATTAATATTAAGTGAACCTGCTACATGTCAGCTCAAGCCTGTATGTTCTCTAGTTCCTGCTGTGGGTTGCCATAGGCCACTTTATTGTAGAAGAAGTTGTAATTAGAGTTGAACACTGGAAATGGCAGTAACCGGCCTCTATTCCTGACCTTACAACATGGAGATGATCATTGGGAAAGTAGCTGATGAAAGGAGGCTTATGTCAGAATGAGCTTGAAGGCTCAGTTAATGCACTGGATAGCTATAGATTAGCCAGGAGGGAGCTAAAGTGTGAGTTGAGAAGAGCTAAAAGGGGACACGAGAAGACTTTGGCTGATAGGATCAAGGAGAATCCTAAAGCCTTCTTTAGATATGTTAAGAATAGAAGATTGGTTAGGGCAAGATTAGGGCCAGTCAGATACAGCAGTGGGAAGTTGTGCGTGGAGCCTGAAGAGATTGGAGAGGCACTGAACAAATATTTCTCTTCGGTATTCACGCAGGGAGATGTAAATGTAGTTGTGGAGAACACTGGGATACAGGTTGTAAACTGGAAAGTATTGAAGTAGATAAGGAGGATGTGCTAGATATTCTTGAGGGTTTGAAGTTAGATAAGTCCCCTGGGCCGGACGGGATTTACCATAGGATTCTCTGGGAGGCAAGAGAGGCGATTGCAGAGCCTCTGGCTCTGATCTTCAGGTTGTCGTTGGTTACGGGTGTGGTTCCGGAGGACTGGAGGATAGCGAATGTGGTTCCATTGTTCAAGAAGGGGAATAGAGACTTTCCGGGGAATTATAGGCCGGTGAGTCTTACTTCTGTTGTGGGCAAAGTATTGGAAAGAATTATTAGGGATAGGATTTATAGTGATTTAGAGAGAAACGAATTGATTGGGGATAGTCAGCATGGTTTTGTGAAGGGTAGGTCGTGCCTTACTAACCTTATTGAGTTTTTTGAAAAAGTGACAAAAGAGGTGGATGGGGGTAAGGCAGTTGATGTGGTATATATGGACTTTAGTAAGGCGTTTGATAAGGTGCCCCATGGAAGGCTTCTGCAGAAAATGCAGATGTATGGGATTGAGGGTGATTTAGCTAATTGGATTAGGAATTGGCTAGCTGATAGAAGACAGAGGGTGGTGGTTGATGGAAGTTATTCATCGTGGAGTTCGGTTACAAGTGGTGTACCTCAGGATCTGTTTTGGGGCCCCTGCTGTTTGTAATTTTTATAAATGATCTGGATGAGGGTATTGAAGGATGGATTAGTAAATTTGCGGATGACACCAAAGTCGGAGGAGTGGTAGATAGTGAAGATGGGTGTTATAGTTTGCAGAGAGACTTGGACAAGTTGCAGAGCTGGGCCGAGAGATGGCAAATGGAGTTTAATGTGGAAAAGTGTGAGGTAATTCACTTTGGCAGGAATAACAAATGTGTAGAGTATAGGGCTAATGTTAGGACTCTTAATAGTGTTGAAGAACAGAGGGATCTTGGTGTATATGTGCATAGATCCCTGAAAGTTGGCAATCAAGTCGATAAGGTTGTAAGAAGGCATATGGAGTCTTAGCTTTTATTGGTAGGGGGATTGAATTTCGGAGCCGCAACGTCATGCTGCAACTGTACAAAACTCTAGTGCGGCCGCACTTGGAGTATTGTGTGCAGTTCTGGTCCCCACACTATAAGAAAGATGTGGAGGCATTGGAGAGGGTACAGAGGAGGTTTACCAGGATGTTGCCTTGTATGGAGGGCAGGTCTTATGAAGAGAGGCTGAGGGATTTGAGGTTGTTTTCGTTAGAAAGGAGGCGGCTAAGAGGGGACCTAATCGAAACATATAAGATGATTAGAGGTTTAGATAGGGTGGACAGTGATAGCCTTTTTCCTAGATTGGAGAAAGCTAGCACGAGGGGACATAGCTTTAAATTAAGGGGTGGTAGTTATAGGATGGATGTCAGAGGTAGGTTCTTTACCCAGAGGGTGGTAAGGATATGGAATGCCCTGCCTGCTGCAGTTGTAGATGTGCCAAGTTTGGTGGCGTTTAAGAGGTTAGTAGATAAGTTTATGGATGAAAAGGGAATGGTTTAGGTTAGAGGGTCATTGCTTTTTCCTAATTGGTCGGCGCAACATCGAAGGCCGAAGGGCCTGTTCTGCGCTGTAATGTTCTATGTTCTACGTTTAGGCATGATGTGGAGATACTGGCATTGGACGGGGATAAGCACAGTAAGAATCTCACAACACCCGCTGACAGTGCTTACTGATGAACTCCTGCAGTGACGTCCTGTGACTGTGATGACTGGCCTCCAACAACTGCAACCTTCTTTTATATCTGGTCAGCAGTGGTGAAAGATTTTGAAAAAAATTCTCATTCAATGCGTTGGAAAATGGGAGTAAATCCCTGTTTGTTTTAGTATGATTTCCAGAATGAATCTCTGACACTCTGTGCATCACAGAATGCCCTAGTGCCACTCCCTGTGCAAAGTGGTGAGTGGGCTATTCCATCTGGACAGGTTGGCAGCAGAGCATTGAGTGGGCTACTGCACATGCACTGATCTGTCAGTATGAAAATTGTCACATAACACAGCAGCCCCGCATTGCTAGCCTCTGGGTCACTAGCCAGCTCCTCAACCCTGCCACCACTGCCCTTTCCACATTCCACCCCCTCACTCCAAAACCTGATCACTGGCCTCCCAGATCTCTTCAGGCAATCCCCTTTGTTCTCCCCCTCCATCCCAGCCCACACTGATCTCCCCGAACCCCCCCCCCACTGCCCCCTTGGCAGCCACCCCTCTCCTCCTCCTCCTCATCAGTCCTAACCCCCAATAAGGCTAGGGCAAGCCATTCAAAAGACAATTGACCTCTGGTGGGACCGGAAGAATCAGCTGGCGAGACAGTGTCACTGAGCTTATTCATTAGCCTTTCACTGTCACTGCCACCCATAGTACTACTTCCCACAGAATAGCCTGACAAACAGGAAGGTAACTAATGATGGTAAAGAGTAGCAAAGTAATAATGCGGAAGTAGCACAGAAAGTATGGAGAGAGAAAGTCAAAATGTAGCATAACACATCACATATATGTCTCTTCTACGTAAGTACAGAAAAAATAAAGAGAGACGCAAGCAAAAAAACTGAAATAAAAACATAACATCCAGAGAGAACCACAAGAGGACGTAGTGACACCATCAAAAAGACAAAGATGAAATACAAGACACAATTTACTCCTACAGATTTACTCTAACCACAAGGCTAAGAGAAAATTCATTAATAAACATAAAAGACAACTACGAGGACATACTGAAAATGTAATACATTATAAAGCCGTGTTTTGACAAATGACCTCCAGATTGCACCATCTAACGAAGGAAAATGTGTCACCCAAAAACATGAGACAAGTGGCATTTTTAGTAAATACGGAAGCTACAAATCACAATAATTTGTCAAATATAATTCCTGAAAAAGAACAACTTTTAAGACAAGGTATTTTCATCTACATTTAATATTGTCAGATGTGTGTCTGGTAATGCAATTACATATTTTTTTAAATATCTGCAATGATTAAATATTTTCTTATCATTTAGTTAACTAGATATTTTGGCAATATTTTTGGTGCTAAATATGGAAATATATTCTGCCTTGGAGATCTGTCTAAAACAATTCCAAATACACAAGCAATTAATGTAGAATCTTTGCAGTACAGAAAGAGGCCATTCAGCCCATTGAATCTGCACTCACTATAATCCTACCCAGACCCTATTCCCATAACCCCTCATATTTACCCTGCTAATTCCCTGACACTAGGATCAATTTAGTGTGGCCAATCAACCTAACCTGCACATCTTTGGACTGTGGGAAGAAACTGAAGCACCCAGAGGAAACCCACGCAGACACAGGGGAAAATGTGCAAACTCCACACAGACAGTGACCGAGGCCAGAATTGAACTTGAGATCCTGGTGCTGGGAGGCAGCAGTGCAAACCACTGTGTCACCATACTGCCCATGAGGATGATTGAAAAACGTGTTAAAATATTGTAACAAATAGTTGTGAACTTTTGTGTCATAGATGAGTGTCAAGTGACAGTTTACAGAGATGAAATGCAATCCATGGCACTGCTTAGGGAAGCCAATTATACATCCATTCTAATATATTTTCTAAGGTTTCCTTTTAATTTGTTGCAGTCTATCGCAGCATTGATTATTCCCCCAATATGACATCATCTGCAAATTCAGAAATGCATATTTATGGAACAGAGCCCCTTAGGTTCCTAAATGATTCTCCTTTGTCCTGGAAGATGCACATGCATGCAATTGGGTGGGAATGACAATTTGAAAGATTACACAAGAATGGAGACACTGAGGAAGAAGCATGTTACCCATAAATATTTGAAGCTCACAGGAAAGGTTAACAAAACCATTAATAAAGCCTCCATGACCCTGACTTGTCTAAACTCAAGAGGTTTATAATGTCAGGATGTTATGCTAAACCTATATAAAACATAATACTTCATAGAATCCCTACATGCAAGAGACCACCATTTGGTCTGCACCAACCACAATCCCATTCCATAACACCTCGTATTTACCCTGCTAGTCCTTCTGTCACTAAGAGGCAATTTACCACACCCAGTCCATCTAACCCACTAATCTTTGGACAGAAACAGAAAAACATCTCCCTTCTGACTCTCAGAGCTGTTTTCAGAGAAGGATATATTCTCAAACAGCAAAACTTCTGAGAAATAAACCTGGTTTCTAGCAGACTTCATACAGGCTCAAAACAATATCTTCTTTCTACAGTTCCTAAAAAGCCACTGAATTGACTTGTGTGTAAGCTTAGTCCCGCCCTGTCATATGTCCATATCAACCTAATCAAGTCCCACTCTGAAAATCCCCAGAGAAAATCATTACAATAACAACCCTGCTTTAGTCCAGATTAAAAGAAACATTTTAGCAATTACGATTAAGTATGATGCTGGAATAACAGCGATTCCATATGGAGACAAAATGGCACCAATACACAGAACTGCTAAAACAGATCCTGCACAAGAAATATGACACATATATAATTTTTAAAGTCATACTGGCTTTGTAGTAAAATACAAATTGAAAATTGTCGTAACTTGTCAAGTGTCTCTTTTGGATTTGGTTAACTCAGCACTTCCCACTTGTCTTACCATAAACACTTCCCAAGCTATCCATCTGTTTACTTTTATATGTTCCCTATATTTGCCTCTGGCCAAGCATTTGGTCATCTGTCCCATTACCCCCTTTTGTGGCTCAATGCCATTAAAACAAAATCTATAATACTTCTGTTGAGCATCTGACTCCATTAAATGAGCTTATTATTATTCTTCACTCGTCATACTTCTACTATTAATACAGCATTTACATGGGCACTTTCATCTTCATCAGCCTTGGCCAGAATGGTGAAGTCATTATAACATTACCATATGTAGGTCACTGGCCACCCCAGCCACGTTGTCAAACAGACTTAACCTTTCTTTTCTTGCCTTATCTTTGCCAACATCTCTACTGCAACTTCCCAAAACATTGGGTCTTCATCCAGTACTAGAGAATCAATTAATATTAAGATCTTCACTCTCAATTTTTTCCTAAACACAAATAGATTGATACTAAATAGGATCATGTGGGCTAGTGACAGAAATCCCATATGACGGACTTCTGAAAATTCTTGGTCCAAAGAATTTTCAGCTCCAAAGAAAAATATTAGATGAACTAAATGAACATAGAAAAGGGTATAGAATATAAGAGTAGGAGTTTGATGTTGCAGTTGTATACAACTTTGGTTAGGCCTCACTTGGAATACTGCGCCCAGTTCTGGTCTCCGTACTATCGGAAGGATGTGGAGTCCTTGGAGAGAGTGCAGAGGAGGTTTACCAGGATGCTGCCTGGTATGGAAGGACTGTCCTATGAGGAAAGATTAGATAGACTGGGGTTGTTTTCCCTTGAAAGACGTCGGCTTAGAGGGGATCTCATAGAGGTGTATAAGATTATAAGGGGTATAGATAGAGTAAATTGAGGTAAACTTTTTCCACCTTTAGAAATGGGTAGGACGAGAGGTCATGGCCATAGGGTGAGGGGGGCTATGTATAGGACGAATATTAGAGGGCAGTTTTTCACACAAAGGGTAGTGGGGGTGTGGAATGCACTGCCGAGTAAGGTGGTGGAAGCAGGCACGCTAGGGCTGTTTAAGGGTCTCTTGGACAGCCACATGAGCGGTATGCAGATAGAGGGATATAGTAGGACTGTTTAACTAGGGCTTTTTTTCCACAGGTAATTCGGTCCATACTTGACCAACAAGGAGCATGCATTCGGCAGGTGGTGCGAGGACAGCTCTTGGATGTTGATTCATGGGTTGCCTGGTGCTTCATGTCGTATATGAGTGCTTTATGTGGACCATCTGAAGGGCACCATGACAGCTCAGAGACTATCGATGTGGCTGTGCAGACACTTGGAATTGGGCCGGTGTCTGCGGGAGTTTGCGCGTTCTCCCCGTGGTTGCGTCGGTTTTCTCCGGGCACTCCGGTTTCCTCCCACAACCCAAAAATTCGCTCTTAGGCTGATTGGGTAACAAATTGTCCCTATGGTGAAAATTTTCCAAATTAGGATTAATATATATACTATTATATAGGACTATTAAAATAGGATAATGATTTGGTATTACGGTGGCGCGGGCTCGTTGGGCCGAAGGGCCTGTTTCCCGTGCTGTGTTGCTTTAAATGACGTCAAAGCGCCACCTAGTGGCTAAAACCCTGCAGTCACATGCAGACGTGATCAAGTATTTTTAATGGGAAGGGGAAGATTCATTGCACTCAATGAGAAAATCCTATTACAGCCACACCTAGAGGCAATATGAAAATATGGGAATAGAAACGTCCATACTAGATGTTCAAAGGATAATAATGATTTAAAATAAAAATAAATTACTGCGGATGCTGGAATCTGAAACAAAAAAAAAACAGAAAATGCTGGAAAATCTCAGCAGGTCTAACACAGCTGTGATTAAGATTCATCCAGACTCGAAACATTGGTTTTATTCTCTCTCCATGGAGATTGTCAGACCAGTTGACACGTTCCAGCACTTCCTGTTTTTGATACTGATCTAAAATACTTCCACGCCATTGTACATGGGGACTTAAAATAAACATTATTATTCAGCTGAAATTAATATAGATGGACTCTTTTTGGTGCCAAATGGTAGGAGTAAATGGGGAGGAAAAGGCCACACATATCTGGTGACTCCTACCACACACCGTAATTAACTCAATTCCCTCACAGTATTTGGAGATGAGCAATAAATGTTGGCTTTCCAATGTTACCATGGATTCCCCCCAACCCCAAAAAGAAACATTCATAGAAAGGAAAACCATCCTTGCCACAAGAGAAGATACGCAAATCCAGACAAGAAAAACAGCCCAAGGCACATTTTAAGTTTCACTTAATGCCTGTATGCAGCTGGAAAGGTATTCTGCAAGTGTAGGATTATCACAGGCCATTACAATAGGAACATCCTAATAAAGATTAACTGAGCATGCAATACAAGATGCAAGATTGTAATGGGAACAACTCGTGTTGAAATATTCATAAAGAATGTTGACATGACAAGGCACACAAATATTAATATATTACATTATCTCCCATGACATTGAACGTGATTGCTTGTGCTCAATTGCAATACTCAGGTTATGTAATGTAGGAGGACTAGATGATTAGCAAACAACAATGGGAAGAGGGCAGGATGGTGTAAAGAAAGAAGGAACAACTCGATGCAGACAGCGAATGGGAAAAGAACAGAAATCAATTGTATTGCGCCATGTTTCAGTATAGGAAGATAAATGTTTGGCTCGAAATGGCTAAGAAGAGAAAGGTTTAGATTTTGGGAAATTCTGGGCAGGTCTTGCCAAAGCAAGACCAGGACCAAAGACCTCAGGAAGAGCAATTTATGTTGTGTGTAAAAGATCAATAATATAACAATAATAAAGCAGTACAGTGGTTAGCACTGCTACCTCTCAGTGTCAGGCACCTGGGTTTGATTTTGCCTTGGGTGACTGTGGAGTTTGTACAATCTCCCATGTCTGCACGGGTTTCCTCCTGGTGCTCCAGTTTCCTCCCTGTCCAAAGATGTCCAGGTTAAGTGGATTGGCCATGCTAAATTGTCCCTTAGTGTTCCAACACGTGATGGTTAGGGGGATTAACCACAGTAAATGTACAGAGTTACAGGCTTTTTTCAGAGTTGATACAGACTCAATGAGCTGAATGGCCTCCTTCTATGCTGTATGGATTCTATGGCTCTAATGCAGGACTAATAAGAGATGGAAGTAACAGAGATACTACATGAATCCTTTGCCTCAGTTTTCACCAAGTGTAATGACAATAGGTGGGGTGGCAGGGGAGAGGAGAGGGGAAAGGAAAGTAGTAAAGAAAAGGATGAGGTTCACTCAGTACTTAAAGAAATTGGTGAAACTCAGCAGAAAGAGCACTAAATCATATTCGCACATCTACTGCAATGCTGAGAGACATAAGGGAGAAATCAACAATAGTTGCCCACAATCTTTTAAACATCTTTAAAACTTGCAAGTTATGGAGAACAGGAGAACTAATCTTTCCGGCACTACATTAGTGACTATACTTCTAAAAGTACATCATTGGCTGCAAGGCACTTGGGATTGCCTTAGGTCTTGAAGGGCACAATATAAATGCAAATCTTAATTTTCCTTTCTCAGGTCAGAGATAAGGGATAAGCCAAACAACTAATGACTAATTAAATTAACATTAGTGGATAAGCTTTTAAAGAGCACGGCACAGGATAATCATCCAGTAAGGTACGGGTTAATTAAGCATAGCCAGTGTGCATTTGTAAACCAAAAGGTTATAAACATTGCTATCCCTTAGGGATCAGGATAAAGGCCTGCTGCAAAAAGAATATGGTCAAGATGCCAAAATAGAGAATAGTTGTTATGAACAGGAATGTTACAATTAAGGAAAACGAGTGGGTTAGGCAAATAAATGTGGTGTTGTTGGGAAAGGAGAGGTAGTACATTATTGGGCAAGAGTACATACACTTTATCATAGAATCCCTATTGTGCAGAAGGGGGACATTCAGCCCATCAAGCCTGCACTGACAACAATCCCACCCAGCCCCAATCCCCTGCATATTTATCCTGCTAATCCCTCTGACACTAAGGAGCAATTTAGCACAGCCAATCAACCTAACCTACACAGCTTTGGAGTGTGGGAGGAAATCAGAGCACCCAGACACAGGGAGAACGTCTGTACAGAGTTCGCACAGTCACCCAAGGCCAAAACTGAACCTAGGTCCCTGGCACTGAGAGGCAGCAGTGCTAACCATTGTGCCATGTTGTCCAATGGTGGTAATATTTTTAAAAATTAGTGGAGGAGCAGAGCATGAGGTTCATATTTCTAATAGCTGTAAAAAACAATTTCAGATTCTAGGTCTTAAGAGTGCAAAGAGAAAGATAATACAAAATCTGTATAAATCAATAGTTTGGATGCATACAAGCATAGAAGCTTATTTTAGAAAAGATGTCAAAGGTTGCAGAAAAGATGCAGAAGAGATTTACTAAGATGATACTTGAGAGGAGTGACCAAGGAAAGCCAGGCTCTATTCATTATTGTATGAGATCAGGCATACCTTCAAAATTGAGAACTTTTGATAAAAATTTGAAAAATATTTTTCATTGGTTTATGAGTTGAGAGCTGACACGATCAATGCTTCATTAAATGAATGGAATGTGAATTTAGGAGAATGTTTCTGTGCAGCTCACAAAAATATGAAATTTGTGAAAGGAATGTGTAGAAATATTTGAAAAAACAAAAAGGAAATAGCGGAAAGGGCTAACTAAAAGCATAATGGTTAAATGGCCTCCTTGCTTTATCCTGATCCCTCTGATTTTACCTACATCTTGGTGGATTGCTACTTTGGAAACAGTCTCAGAAATCAGACCGTAGGTTTAGGAATGCATAATTTCAATATTTTGTTCGCAAACATGCAAAAAATAAATTGGCTCTTAATGACTGCAAGATGCAGTTTATATTTTCTTTCTGTAGCTAGTCATAAATCTTTAAATTTGACACCATCTGTATACAGGTCAGGTCGAGAAAGTCACTTAGCTCTGCTTTCTGCTCGCAGGTACTGGCATAACATTTTTTCTAAGCATCAGCCTGTCACCTATTGGTTCTCAGATTACAGTATCATATCAACAGTTAATTTTAAAGTGGCTTACACTTTAATGCAAATATCAGAAGTTTTAAAATAAGCAGGAAAATTTAAAACCTTTGCCAGACAATCACAATTTGATATTGGTGCTGCACTGTTTTAATTGCTCACAGTGAATATAAAACAATGCTTCAAATTCTAGGCACTCAGTTGGATCACAAGTTGTAGCCTGTGGATTATGTTACAAATATTCATTCATTTTTGAGTATCTTAACCAGTTACAAATGAATTGTTTAAAGTTCCTAAGAAGTGAATTAAACACCAATTCTTGTGTGTACTAATTGTAATTCTGTCCCATTGGCTCCTTGGTGCAGAAGCATTATTTGGAAGGAAATTACTTCAGCAGGGAGCAGGGAAATAGTCTGTTTCAATTAGTTTTACTATCAATCCACTGAAATGCAGCACACCCCGCTGGTAAGAAAATCTCAAACTCTCTAAATTACTTAACTAGATCCTGCAGCATAATACAAGGATAAAGATTTGGCTGCAGTCAGGACTTCATATACAATATCTTGCTCATCTTTCCTAACAAAATACTTTCTCCTCTGCTATCTCATCCCCCCACCCGACCCCCAATAGATATGGATAGTCCCGAGGGCCATAACTCTTGCGTTGAACGCGGCAAAATATAAATCAAGACTTCAGTCACCTCTGAAAAATACTTTTTTTTATATAAATATTGATGATTAAGTTCTATGGAATGCTTTTGGCATTCAACACAGCAAGAGTGGTCAATTATAGCAAGGTCAATGACCTACCTGTGTGGTTGATCCACATTTCAGAAAATAAGCTGTATGATCTCACTGTGACTAGCAGCTTCTCATTTCAAACATATTACCCTGCCTTCCCTCTTCAATAGCTAGCAAGGAAACCATCAAATGAAACAGGTTAATGGGACAGGCAGAATACAAGCAGCATCAAGAAAATGCTTCATTGCATCCCTAGGATGGCAGCAGGAATATCAATGGAAGGGTTCGTGTAGGGAGTACGTGGATTATCTTCTGAGTAATCCATGGTGTTACTGAAACATTAATAAGTATTTCTGGAATCTGCAATCTCTGCTGTGTAACCAAAATTAGTCAGACTTGCAGCTATGTGATTTCTTTCCATGCACTGTAAGTGAACTACAAGTACACTTTAACGTACCAGTAAGAAACACTTGAATGACATTCAATCACCTCAAATAGATGAGGAAAGCCTTCAGTCCATTTGTTTATCCATTCAGTAAAACGACAGCATTTCTTTTTTTGCCTCTCCCACTACCATTGTGGAATGTAATTACTTAATTTCACATTCTTGTCTACAGCTCTAACCAAAGGTTCAGAGCTTATCTGAACTAGCTCTTACCCGTCATAACTGTGTCTCTTACTAGTCTGAACCCATTGTTGTGCTATTGAATACAAACAGCAATTAATTTTCCATCTTGAACACCCTCAATGAACATTTTGCCTTCTTTTCAAGTTTCTGCACCCTTCTCATACCTCATTCTACTGAATCTAGGAATCAGCCTAAATAGCTATGCAAGGTCTTCTTGAACCTTGTCATAAAATATCCCACAAAGCTAAACGTTAAAAACACAATACATTGCAAATATGATTTCATCTATCCAGATAAAAGTATCCAGTTCGAAGTTAATTTTACAATTTTGCCTGAATACTTTTGGAACTGGTTTTGAGAAAAACACTTATATGGGTTCAATAGTCCCACTTCAAATTTAGAGGAAACGGCATTGCTGATGAGTTTCTCTAACAGTCATCATCTGACTGTTCAATACACAATCCGGATCTTACTGAAATACAGGAAGGAGTGTGATACAATTGCTCTGCATTCTTGGACTTTTGTTCACAAGAGACCTTCACAACGCAAATACTTATTGCCATAGCTTCTGAAAGGCTGAGCCAACATAGCTGATCCAGTATTGGATCTCCTCATAAATGGTGGCCTTTTTGAGTATAGGCAGTATTTAATATGAAGCCAGGGGGCAGTTGGTCTTCACTGAAGTGAGCAGCCAGTCAAGTAGATTGTTAGAAACAAAGGGGCTAGTGCATAGCTTGAATAGTGAAGACATCTGTTTTAAATATCCCACTCAAGACCCGAGGGCAAACTTACCAGAATTTGACAAAGTGCCATAATTTGACTGAAAAATCAGTGCTCAATTTGAATTGGGAAGCTTGTTAGCTGATGTAATATGATAGCAGTTCTTTCTTCCCCAGATGGTTCCTCAAGATTAGGAGTGTCCTAACATTCCAAGTTGAAAAATTTTAAGTATTTTCCTTTGCGGCAGTACAGTGGTTAGCACTATTGTCTCAGCGCCAGGGACTCGGATTCAATTCCGGCCTTGGGTCACTGCCTATGTGGAGTTTTCACATTCTCCTTGTCTGTATGGGTTTCCTATCACACTGCAAAGATGTGTGCATTAGGTTTCTAGATTGTCCCTTAGTATCCTAAAATGAACAAGTTAGGGGGGATTAACAGGGTAAATACATTATTAGTATAATGTATAGGAGTTAGGGGAATAGGACCTGGGTAAAATGCTCTGTTGGAGGGTCATGCAGGCTCGAAAGGCCAAGTGGCTTCATTCTGCACTTAGGGGTTCTATGATTTGACCATAAAATGGCATAAGTTATGGCTCTATAGCCTATATTTTTCAGTATCTTTCATAGCCTCTTCCCTATTTGGGGTGAGCAGAGGGTATCCTGAAGGATTTCCAGCATTCACAGTAATTTGCTTTTACCCTATGTCATAGGTTACCAATTAAACTCATTCTACAGAATTTTGGTTGTCATATTATTGAGCTTTCTACAGGCATTTCGGATGACATTTATAAAAATTCATAGTCAGATGGAGCTTCTCTTAGCTGTTTTTAGATCATTTTACAGCTATATGTATTCCAGATAATTTGTGCCACTACTTTACATGGTGCTTAAATATGACTAATGCATCCGTAGAGCTGGCTGTGCTCCTTTTGAAAATTGGCACATTCTTAAATTATTATAGTCCTTCTAGGCACATTGACCCAACACATGATTTGTAGCCAAACATGATCAATGACTATAGTGAGCATTCTCACTATTAGTTTTTAATCACATATAAGATGCCCTTCATGTCAGCAAACAGAAAATCCTTAAATCTTTTAAAATACACAAATCAAGAACTCAAAAGTAAAACTGATTTATAAATGACAGAATGCAAAATATTAAAACATTTCTGTTGTGGCTGTCTGGCCAAAAGATGAAAACAATTAATAAGCTACTACTAATGAAATTAGCTAAGTGGCAAATTAACTATGTTATGAGTACAATGAGACATAGCCTCATCTTCGTGCAGCTTCAACTTATGAATTTCTGCTTGCACACTGATTTAGTCCACTGCTTCTAAAGACAAAGCCAGTGGATCCTTATGACCTCTGAACAAAACTGAGTTTCTATTCAGTTCTGAACAAATTCGCACCAAGCATTTTAACAAATGAAAAAGTTTATTGAGCCCAATTCACATGTGATAAGTAGTCTTTACAGTGGGGATATTCTCACTATGAGATGCATTTCCATCCACTCCCAATAACAAAGGACAGAATGCTAACTCAGAGCACCATCCAGTTTTTACTGATTACTTACCAGGAAATTGTATTGGCATATATTGAATATTATTGCCATTTGCTGCTTAAATACAACCATTTTTTAATTTCACTGCATGAAATAAGAATTTCCTCTAAACTAGCTCTAAATATAAAAAAAAGTAAAAGATTTTACAAATATATAAAGAAGACTGGCTAGAGTGAATGTTGGACCCTTACAGGACAAGGGGGCGTATTTAGCGGTGGGCGATGAGGCAATGGCTGAGGCCTTAAACAAGATTTTTGCGTCAGTCTTCACAGAGGAGGACACAAATAAATAGTTTGCTGGATATTAAAAATAGAAGGATGGTAGGAAATGAGGTCCTTCATGCAATTACAGTCAGAGAAGTAGTGCTTGATAGACTAATGGGGCTGAAGGTAGATAAGTCCCGGGCCGGACGGAATGCATCTCAGGGTTTTGAAAGAAATGGCAGAGGTGATAGCGGATGCCTTAGTAATTACTTATCAAAATTCGCTGGACTCTGGGGAAATGCCGGAAGATTGGAAAATGGCTAATGTTACACCGCTGTTTAAAAAAGGTAGCAGACAAAAGGCAGGGAATTATAGGCCGGTTAGTTTAACATCTGTAGTCGGAAAAATGCATGAATCCATCGTCAAAGAAGAAATAGCGAGGGACCTAGAAAAGAACGGTTCGATTAAGCAGACGTAGCACAGATTCGCGAAGCGGAAGTCATGTTTAACAAATTTATTGGATTTCTATGTGACTAGTGCAGTAGACAGAAGGGAACCGGTGGATGTGGTGTTTTTAGGTTTCCAGAAGGCATTTGATAAGCTACCTCACAAAAGGTTGCTGCAAAAGGTTACAGTGCAAAGAGTTGGGGGTAAGGTATTAGCGTGGTTAGAGGATTGGTTGTCTAATAGGAAGCAGAGAGTAGGAATCAGTGGGTGCTATTCTTGTTGGCAGCTGGTGACTAGTGGAGTGTCCAAGGGATTGATGCTGGGGCCTCAACTGTTTACTATATATACAGATGATCTGGACGAAGGGGCTGAGTATAGGGTAATGAAATTTGCTGATGACACAAAGATGAGTGGAAAAGCAAATTGCGTGAGGGTGTGGAAAGTCTGCAGAGAAATCTGGATAGGTTGAATGAGTGGGCGAGGACCTGGCAGATGGAGTATAATGTTAGCAAGTGTGAGTTTATCCACTTCGGTAGAAATAATAGTAGGAGAGATTATTATTTAAAAGGCGAAAAGCTGCAGCATGCTACGGTGCAGAAGGACCTGGGGGTCCTTGTGCACGAATCACAGAAACCCAGGTACAGCAGGTGATCAAAAAGGCAAATGGAATGTTGGCCTTTATAGCTAGGGGGATAGAATATAACAGTAGGGAGGTCTTGTTGCAACTGTACAGGATACTGGTGAGCAGCTGGAGTAGTGTGCGCAGTTTTGGTCGCCGCATTTGTGGAAAGATATATTGGCCTTGGAGTGAGTGCAGAGAAGGTTCACTAGGCTGATATCGGAGATGAAGTGGTTAGCCTGAGGAGAGATTGAGTAGAATAGGTTTGTAATCGTTGGAATTTAGAAGGCTAAGAGGGGTTCTTATAGAGACATACAAGATAGTGAAGGGGATAGATAGGGTAGAGGTAGAGAGATTCTTCCTGCTTAGAAAGGATAACAGGACTAGAAGGCACAGCCTCAAAATAAGGGGGGAGCAGTTTAGATCGAAGTTGAAGAGGAACTTCTTCACTCAAAGGGTGACGAATCTTTGGAATTCTCTGCCCATTGAACTGGTGGAGGCTACCTCGCTGAATATATTTGTCACAGGTAGATAGGTTTCTGATAGACAAAGGAATTAAGCGTCATGGGGAGAAAGCAGGAAAGTGGAACTGATCCACTTCAGATCAGCCATGATCTTATCGAATGGTGGGCAGGCTCGAGGGGCTAGACGGCCTACTCCTGCTCCTGTTTATGTTCTTATGCTTTTAAATCTAATTTGGATTTCAAAAATTGCATTCAAGATTAAAGCAACAATCGGCATTTTAATAATAAATCATTTTTTTGAATGTGAGATCATTTTATGTGATCACTCATTTTAGATAATGCCTTCATTAATCGAGGAATAGAGTTCAGGAGTCAGGAGGTAATGATGCAGCTCTAAAAGACTCTTGTCAGACCCCAGTTGGAGTATTGTGCACAGTTCTGGTCGCCTCATTATAGGAAGCATGTAGAGGCTATTGAGAGAGTTCAGAGGAGATTTACAAGGATGCTGCATGGATTGGGAGGCAGGCCTTATGAAGGTAGGTTGAGGGAGCTGGGACTCTTCTCACTGGAGCGACGTAGGTTGAGAGGCAACCTGATAGTGGTTTATAAAATGGTAAGAGGGATAGATAGGGTGGACTCTCAGAGACTATTTCCCCAAGCTGAAATGGTCACTACGAGAGGACACAGATTTAAGGTGCAGGGAAGCAAATACAAAGGAGATGTCAGGGGTAGGTTTTTCACTCAGAGGGTGGTGAGTGAATGGAACCGACTGCCATCGGAGGTTGTTGAGGCAAACTCATTGGGGTCTTTTAAGAGACTTCTGGGTGAGTACATGGAAACGAATAGGATAAGGGGTTATAGATAGGTCTGTGAATTGGTAGATGTGATCGGCGCAACTCGTGGGCCGAAGGGCCTGTTTGTGCTGTATTGTTCTATGTTTTAAGTGCCACAATACAGTTACTCAAATGCCAATACTGAGAATCAAGACTGGCACATTAATGTTTCAAAATGTTGTTAGTTGAATTATACTGTCACACAAGAACAAAGTTAAAAGTTTAAAATAGAAACACATCATCTAAATGACCAAATTGTGTTTGATCAACCAAGGTTCAACTGCAGTTTAAAGATCAACTACAGTCTTACAAGTTATAAAGAAATGGAAAAACATTTAATTCTGTCCACAAATCATCACTTGTCAAACCAGTCTCAAGCTAGACAGTTACCTTTTGGATATGCATATACAAAAGTCAATGTATAAATAGCAGTTACCTTTCACAAAATAATTTTCCATTTATTAAAGAAATTTCCAAAAATAAACTGCTCCAATGACAATTCTGTTAATTCTGGGGTAGTGCCATAGGTGTTGCCTGTCGGCCATTACTTCAGTGTGGCCATTTTCTCCATTATATTCAAACAATAATTTTAAGTACTATATGGCTTTGAAGAGCATCAACTCCATCTTCTCACCTCTGTCCTAAGTTCACTACCCTCCAAATTTCCCTAAATCTTTCCCATATAAACTCCACAATCCATATACATAGCCACCTCATCTAGTCTTGCTAATGCATCATATCAATTAGACAAGGCCATCTCTGTTCACTTTCTTCATCACTCATTATCCAGATTCCTCTCCATTTCCCCACAAACTACCCAGACCATTCCTGCAGGCCCCATACAATTTAGATCATTGATTTTCCCCCACCATACCTTCACCTTTGTTGTCACAGTATCCAACAATACCATTATTCTCTCCCCAGAGATTTTCTGATATTGTCCTCATCTCTGCTCTCTCAAGTCCGTGGGATGTAGACTTAAAAGGGTACGTTGGACAAGTGTTTCTACCGTCCACTCCCAGACTTGGCTGGCCTATTTTAAACAAGGTGTGGAGATGCCAGCATTGGACTGGGGTAAACAGTAAGAAATCTCAAAACACCAGGTTAAAATCCAACAGGTTTTTTGATAGCACAAGCCACTAGCTTTTGGAGCGCTGGTCCTTCATCAGAAAGTGAGAGTTCTGTTCACAAACAGGGCATATTTACAAAACTCAATTTACAAAATAACGGTTGTAATGCGAGTCTTTACAGGTAATCAAGTCTTAAAGGTACATAGAACATTGCAGCACAGAACAGGCCCTTCGGCCCTTGATGTTGCGCCGACCAATTAGGAACAAGCAGTGACCCTCTAACCTAAACCATTCCCCTTTCATCCATAAACTTATCTACTAACCTCGTAAACGCCACCAAACTTGGCACATCTACAACTGACGCAGGCAAGGCATTCCATACCTTTACCACCCTCTGGGTAAAGAACCTACCTCTGACATCTGTCCTAAAACCACCCCCCTAATTTAAAGCTATGTCTCCTCGTGCTAGCTTTCTCCATCCTAGGAAAAAGGCTATCACTGTCCACCCTATCTAAACCTCTGATCATCTTATATGTTTCCATAAGGTCTCCTCTTAGCCGCCTTCTTTCTAACGAGAACAACCTCAAATCCCTCAGCCTCTCTCATAAGACCTGCCCTCCATACCAGGCAACATCCTGGTAAACCTCCTCTGTACCCTCTCCAATGCCTCCACATCTTTCTTATAATGTGGGGACCAGAACTGCACACAATACTCCAAGTGCGGCCGCACTAGAGTTTTGTACAGTTGCAACATGACGTTGCGGCTCCGAAATTCAATCCCCCTACCAATAAAAGCTAAGATTCCATATGCCTTCTTAACAACCTTATCGACTTGATTGCCAACTTTCAGAGATCTATGCACACATACACCAAGATCCCTCTGTTCATCAACACTATTAAGAGTCCTACCATTAGCCCTATACTCTACACAATTATTCCTGCCAAAGTGAATTACCTCACACTTTTCCACATTAAACTCCATTTGCCACCTCTTGGCCCAGCTCTGCAACTTGTCCAGGTCTCTCTGCAAACTAGAACACCCCACATTCAATGTGAATGGAGAGAGGATTAAGCACAGGTTGAAGAAATGTGTATTATCTCCAGCCAAGAAAGTTAGTGAGATTTTGAAGCCCAGACAAGTTGTGTGACACGAACCCACGACTCCAGTCATGATTCCGCACAGAGTTGCTGAGCAGAGACTGATAGCCAAGTTCTGCACACGAGGACAGCCTCAACGGGGATCATGGGTTCGTGTCATATTATCTGTAACCTCCACAACTTGCCTGGGCTTGCAAAATCTCACTAACTGTACTGGCTGGAGACAATACATCACTTTAACCTGTGCTTAACTCTCTCTCCACTCACATTACCTGTAAAAATTAGTATTCCAACCATTATTTTGTAAATTAAGTTTGTGTCTTTATATGCCCTGTTTGTGAACAGAACTCCCACTTATCTGATGAAGGAGCAGAGCTTCAAAAGTTAGGGCTTGTGCTACCAAATAAACCTGTTGAACTTAGACCTGGTGCTGTGAGACTTCTTACTATTTTAAGCAATTCAGTTCTGCACTCGTATGTTAACATGTTCATTATTTCAGGATCATTCATGAATGCAAAGAAAACCCCAGGATCTTTTCTCTACTGCAAAAGATCTTCTCTAAAACCTCTCCAGTCCCCATCAACAAGCTTGAGGAGCTGTTGGATTTTTGTGTCACTCCCCTCCCTTCCACTAACCCAGTTGGACAAATATAAGCCCCATTCAAATTCCTGCACTAATGGAACTTCATTGACATCCAGTTATATGATCTCTTGATTTAAAATTGTCATCCTAGCTTTCAAATCCATCCATAGACTTACCCTTCGATATTTATATTCTCCTGTCACCTTCAATTCTCTTAGGACAGTGTAAGTTCTTCTCATCCCACAATCAGAGGCATCTACTCACTGCCAATTTGGAACATCCCAAACTGTAACAACCAGGTGGCAACATCTTCAGTTCCCTAAACTCTGGAATATCCTTACTGCCTCTCTAACTCGTTTTCCTTCATTAAGACACTCCTTAAAATCTAAATTTTCGACCAAGCTTTTGGTTACCTGACCAAATAACCCCTTATGTCACTCACCATCGTATTTTATATTATAATGCTCCTGTGGAGCACTTTGGGACATATTACTATGCTAAATTTGCTTTATAAGTTGTACTGCTTCTTCAAGAGTTACAACAATATAGAAAGATATCCAAATGCATAACTTAAGCATTCAAATATATAAACAATGCACTAGAACATTTCGAAAACAACTTGGCAATGTTTTTCACAATGCTCCCATGACCATGCATAGTATAACTTGTGTAACTGACACTACTTGAAATTTGCATTCAAATTTTTCATCTCATGCACTCAGAAGTAGTTAATTTTTTGCAATTCCACATAGTCTGTCACTCACTCTCTATACTAGATTTGACATCATATAAATTTGCAAAGGGAGATCTTAGTAGTGACATCTTGAAATAAAATTGCTGGCCAGACTGAGTGGTGGAACATGACCACTTGACATATTCAACTTTATTCTCAAATGTGGTAATGTTTCCATATCAGAATTTACTTTATGCAAGAGTGTTATCTTAATTTGTGATTGCTATAGGACAATGTTTTCTAAAACAGATTTTGGAATATAAAGAATGAATAATTCTATAAATGCACACAATTCTGTAAAATCCAGCTAAGTTAGAAAAGTTTCACACACAAACTTCATTATCTGCAAATTCTGATACACAATATAATAATTGCTTTTAGAAAAATATCAATTTTTTAAAAACTTGTTTTACAAAACAATGAATACCAAAATTAATAACACTTAGGAATCTGCAATGATAGGAGTCAATATTTAAAATTTGGAACTTTTTGGCATTAAAAGAAAATCAGATAAATCAGCAGTAATTTTAGCAGTTTGAAGTAATACTGTCATTTCACATAGAAAAACAAATTCTAGAAAAGCACAATATTTTTAACTACACACGGTCACAGACTTTCCTAAATGTATAAAGAAAATTTATTTTCCTTGATAATGTAGATTAAAATTACAGTTGGAGGCATCAGGGACTTATTTCAGTTTGGAGAAATAAAGAACATGATCAGCAAAGTATATCCCCCACCCTAAGACATGTTCACGTTAGATAAATGCATGCACCAAATAATTAAAAAGGCAATAATGTGACATTTTAACACTTGCTACCAACTTTGTGGCAACCCACCCTTGTAATCACACTTCTTGTAAACTTAAGCATGAAGACAAATTTTAAAGTGCAAACTATTTACAGATTACCTGGTCTAAATAAATGCACACCCTTGTCCCAATAACATTGGTTATACAACTAACCAACTGTATTACTGGTAGAGTTTTTTGTTGTTAATTACTAGAGCAGTCTGCGCAATTGCACATTAAGTGTTTATCTGCAATTGTAAGTTTTCAAAACAAAAATCCGCACTCCTCCAACTTCTTCAATAGGAGCACTACCAACCAAACATGTACTCCATTGCTTTGGAAACAAGGCTGTCATCTTTTCTAGGGGTCTGCCTGTCTGAAACCACCTAAACAAAGAGAAGTAAGGTAATATTAAATTTAGCTCAAACCACACATCAAAAAAAATGACTAAACATCCAGGTTTTCCCACACATACCTGATAATCACTGCTAGAAGCTTTGAATGCTGCAGCCAGGGGCCTCATTGTGGTTGTTCTTGGTGTACTTGGCGACTGTATAGATGTGCCCACTGTGTTGATGGGAGGAGTGAAGGTGGAAAAGAGTGTTCCATAACCTCTATCAGCTGTCTCCATAACACACTGCATAACAAATAAAAGTTTATTATTTGTCACCATCTTCTATCCTCATTTTTGTCTGTATCTTCAGAATTCAACCACAAAAACGTAAGCAAATTACATTTTTGCACCCTGTCTGAATATCATGAGGTGGTTAGGAAATTTGACTAGCTTCTTGCTGACAAGGAATGGGCTGGGAGTGGATACATTAAAATATTTGTCTTGTCAAAAATCTCAAACATTCATGAGCTTCAAGAGGTGGATTTTAATTTTTCCTTCTTTACCCCTTCTTCACCTGAAGTATTTAATTTAATGGTGAACAATATTGACAACAGGGAAACTAAGCAGCTCCCAAACTCAGATAATATGAAGCACTCTAAGCTGCTGATTACTTTAATTATTTTGCAAGAACAACTTCAACAGTAATCAGCACCTTTCTATAGATGAATGCATAGTCAAGAATATAATTTTTTGTGTAATTCCCAAATGTTTTCTGAGTTCCATTTTAGTTGGCAACAAGACATTTCATAATCCAACAACATCTGTATTTATGTAGAGCCTGTAATATAAATCCTCACAGGAGAGCTATCAAGCAAAATTTGACATCAAGACTGGCCAAAGACATACATTCAATGCACTAGCAACATTTTCCTCCAAGTTTCTACATCTTGGGTTTCATCAATAAACTATCTGACAGCAAGCATGACTTCAGCTTAAATTTTCAGAGTTGAAATCAGGACCACCAACATCACTAACTCACCTTGTCGATACATGGCTTCACTCCAACCATGATAGCTTCTCCAAAAATCTTGCCATCTTTACTCAAAGCTTTCCTGGCCTGTAGTTTAGACTGATATTGAATATGCATCCAATTTCCATTGTTTGACATCTGTATGATGTTTCAGCAAAGAGAAAAAAAATCAAGATTAAATATGAAACTACTTTTAAAAAATAGAACAAGTTCTTTCAGGTTTTTTTTTTGCAGCTTAAGTGTAGATTACCTTAGATTGGCAAAAATCTAATAAGTCGGAAGCATACTTGGCAAATTATAAAATTTTATGAACCAAAACATGTGAAAGTAACATTATCAAATTGTACACTGAACAGGATAACTGTTCCATTATATACACAAGATAAAGGAAACACCAACAGGATTTATCATATTTTATATTTTAATAAAAATTGGGCTCCAGTTTCAGAAAATCTTACATTTGCAATACTTGAAGCACCTGAACTGCATACTGTGCTAAAGGTACAATAGTTTTGTTTAGACTGAACATAATCAAACGCTTTGATTCTCGTTTCTATCATGATATCAAAACATATAATCTTTAATTTCCGGATAACAGCATTGTAACCGTTTAATATAATGCGGGAAGACTATTTTGGTGAATAGTGGTACTTGGAGAGGGAGGAAAGGGGAAGCACAATATGAACAGAAAAGAATCATGGTGCACCTTAGCAAAGAAGCTAAAGCTCTGATCCAGAAAATATTCAACTGAATGCATTGCAAGAATGTGTTATTTTTGAAGGGAGGAAAAGATGATAGGGAGGCACAGGAGGGTGAAGGGCACTTTGTAATAATGCGAAAAGACAACCACACTGGAAAGAAAGCACAAACAGTTGATTTATTTCCAGACATCTACAAAAATGCAGAATTTGACAGCCTCACAAAAGGAAACAAAAAGGCCTTTTCCCACAATATCGAACATAAAATTACTCAGCAACAGAAAGATTAAACATTTTAATATTTTACAACTAATTTATAATGACTACAATATAATTAAATTATATATATTTTGGCTTCAGTCAGAGAGAGAATCAGCTTCAGCACTTAATTTAATTAACTCAAGGAAATTACTTTTTTGGCTGACATCAGCAGTTCTTTGACTTTCTGTTGTCATCGTCACAAAAAAAAACATTGTTTGCCAATATGGAGCACTGAGCAGTACATTTCGCTTTCACAGCAAAAGCTCTTTAAAGTGACTCTAGAAAATGCACAAATATTTGCTGAATTTTCCAATGGTTAAAATGTCAAAACTTCAGCTTGGATCATGTGAATAAAACAGTGTAGCAATCCACTGCAAATAAGCTCACGTTATGTTCTTTTCATTTAATAAGGGCACCAATTTATTAACTGAATCCACAAGAAAAGTTTTCCAAATATGAAGCCAGTTTCTATTTAGGAATATTGCCAAACATACATCCACACATTAAATTGCTCATGTATGTACACCTTTTGTGTAGGGGATGGGAGAGGTGAGGGGCTGCATGGAGTCTTGTCATCAGGGAGTTTGGCTGCTAATTACATCAGTTCATAAAATAACATTTTTACCAAGCACTCTAAAACACAGATCAAATCCATTGAACATTACAGTGTAAAATAAGCCAACTGCTCTAATGAATATACACCAAATCTCTGAAATAGTACCTTACCCAGTTCCACTCCCAACAAACCCCTCCCCCATATCTGTAGCCATGCACATTTATCATCCACCTTACCTACACATCTTTGGCTTGTGGGAGGAATCCTAAGCAACCAGAAAAAACCTACATAGACACAAGGAGAACATCCAAACTCCACAAAGATAGTCACTAAAGGCCAGAATTGAACCTGGGTCCCTGGTGCCGCAAGACAGCAGTGCTAACCACTGTGCAGCCCTGTTTCCCATATGTTGTAATGCTTATCTAATATACACAAACTTCAGTAATTATATACTGAATGCCACTGTACTTGATTATTGTGGTTTTGTTTTTATTGGCAGCAGGAATCAGATAAACTTCAGGTGTTAAAATGGGGCGACATTGAAAAACAGTTTGGAAGCATTGGACTAGTATACACCAATTAAACTAATTTTTTTTAAATGAAAGTGAAATCATTTTTTATTATGTTGGTTAATGGGTATGTATTTGATTACACAAAATTTGGCAGAAACTTGAACCATAACTTTACTTCAGAAAATCAGTACTATTGCATCCAGTTTGTCGATTGTATCCAAGGTGAAAACTCTATTTCATTATGTTTCAAAATCAAGAGCTCCTAGAGGTCATAGAAAAGCTCATTCATTTTACACTAAAGAAATCTGCCAATAACATTTAAGCATTAAATAGGGAAAATACAGCAATAAACGTACAGCTATTGGAAAGCTTAAATTGGTTTGCAGAACCTTACCACATGCTTTAAAATGTTTCCATATTGTGCAAACTGCAGGAGGATGTACGAAGCAGATGCTGGTGGAAACCTGCAATGAGATTTTACTTGGCTTAATTAATCTTATTCCCAACGTCAGCAGCCCAATCCATCAAGCAAACCAGTCACTTTCCATTGACTACGTCTACACTTTCCACTGCCTTGAAAAAGCAGTGAGTATTATCAAAGACTCCATGCACTCTGGACATACTCTCTTCTACCTTCTGCCATTTGGAAAAAGGTGCAAAGATCTGAGAACACATACCAATCAACTCAAGAATAGCTTCTTCTCTGCTGTCAAACTTTTGAACAGTCCTGCCATACGTTAACCTGATTTTTCTCTACACTATCTGCGATTTCAGTGCTTTATTCTGCACTCTCCTTTCCTTCTTCCGTGTTCTATGAATGGTATCTTTTGTCTGTATAGCACAAGAACCAACTATTCTCACTGTATCCTAATACACGTGACAGTACTAAATCAAAATTATCAGACTAGAAGTTAAAGCTACAAATTCAGGAACTAACAATGACGAAGTACTTGTAGGAGCAGGAAACAACTTCTAGCCACTAGAATGTGTCTTTTCTAAAAAAAAAGATTTTCTTTCAGTCATATATACTACACCCAGGCAGGTTTCCCACACCACATTAAGCAAGCTGCTCAGTCTCCATCTGACATCTTTCAACAGCAACGCAGCAAAGACTGGATAGTCATTCGTGAAAGAAAGATTACATAGCCTACTACCATCACAGCACGATCCTTGGTTGCATTGACTTAATGACATTTCTGAAAGGACAAGATATTTCTTTCTTACTAATCTGCTACTTAACAATGAATTTATTCATTGCAAAGCATATACCTACAGGCCAGATCAAATTTTCAAATTCCAAGATAGAACATTGCTGAATTATAACTCTCAAATTTAAATGGACAAATCCTTGGTGAAAAATAAGGGTCAGAATGATTCTCTCAAAACAATATCAAAAAGATGCAACTTAAGACACAGATAAAAAGCCTAATTTTGTTACAGTAACTTAGATATCAAAAAATCTTTCACTTCTTTCACAGAGTAAACCAGAGGACTGAAAATGCCTGATGAAGTCAATGCAATTGGGTCTGATCAGTAACGTAGGCTTTCTACCTTAACTTCCCAATTCAAAATATTCCCACCATCAAAGCCATGAGATTATTAAGATTTAAGGAGTCAATGTAACCTAGCATATACTAGGTAACATTAACTGACAAAAGAAAAATTTCATGTGAAAAAGCAAATCACCACAAACTGAAGCCCATGGGAGAAAAAGTGTTAGCATGGATGCAAAAATAAGCTAAGGGATAGAGTTGTTTTGAATGGATATTTTTAGACTGGACAGATATACAGTGGGACAATAACGTGTTATTAATATATGGAACGTTTAGGGGGACTTTAAGATTACATTCCATTCTTTTTCTGAAAGAAAGTTGGTTTGTCTGGAAGAAATGCAGCAAACGCTGAGAAAGCTGCATAATTAAATCTTAGCTAGGAATGTTATTGAGTTACTGCACTTAAGTTCTCCTGGGATTTCAGGTTAGGTTGACCAAATCATGTGATTAGGTTAATGGAAAGAGCTAGACTTGTAGAAGAAAAGAGGTTTTTTTTAAAAAAAGGTACAGTAGCTTTAGAGAGCTAGTTAAAGGTAAAAGCCTGCAATTAGCTCTCCCTCTCTCTTCAAAATCTCTCTGGAAATGCCAAAACGGCAAAGGTTAAAATAAGTATGTCTGAAAAATATTGCTTCATGGGAACTGAATAGTGACAAGTTAGAAGAAATTTATTTTTCATGTTTCAAGTTTGCTCAACAGTTAAGAGATCATCTGTTTCATTTTGTTAAAGATGAATAAGGCCTGTTTTAATAAAAAATTCCTAGTTTGTCAGTGGAATCACTCCTGAGGCAAAGCGTCCTTTTCTCACATTCGTGCCAAAATAAAATGTTGTTGATGTCTAATCTGGCTTCATAACATATCTTGGAGTTCTGATCTGGCACCCTAATAACAATGGTTACCCAAGGATCGATATTGTTTATGATTATACATTAACGATTTCAAGATATAGGACACAATTTCAAAAGTTGCAGATAACATGGTATTCCGAAGAAACAGACTGCAAGACAACACTGACAAGCAGATGGAATGCATAAACACATAGAACATTACATCATAATACAGGGCCTTCGGCCCTCAATGTTGCACCAACCTGTGAAACCAATCTAAAGCCTATCTAATCTACACTATTCCAATGTCATCCATTTGTTTATCCATTGACCATTTAAATGCTCTTAATGTTGGCGAGTCCACTATGTTGCACGGAGGGCACTCCACGCTCTTACTACTCTCTGAATAGGGAACCTCTGACATCTGTCCCATATCTATCGCCCCTCAATTTAAAGCTATGTCTCCACATGGTACATGAAAGCATGAAGTGATTGGTAGGAAGAATGAGGAAAGTTAATAAAACTAAAATGACACAATGTGAAAGGTTACACAAAATGGAGACACTGAGGAGGAAGCATGTTGCCCACAAATATTTGAAGCTCACAGGAAAGGTTAACAAAACCATTAATAAAGCCTCCACGACCCTGACTAGTCTAAACTCAGAGGTTTATAATGTCAGGATGTTATGCTAAACCTATATGAAACATAATACTTCATAGAATCCCTACATGCAAGAGGCGACCATTTGGCCCATTGAGTCCACACCAACCACAATCCCATTCAACAACACCTCGTGTTTACCCTGCTAGTCCTTCCGACACAGAGGCAATTTACCACAGCCAATGAGATGATAATTTAGCAACTGTGGAGGTGGTGGCAGCAGTGAGGTCTGGGTGCTTTAAGATAGAACACGATGACTACATGCGAGTACAATTGCTGTACTTGTGAATAATGTGATCAATGAACAATATGTAAATGAGAAGTCAGAGGGAATCTCTTACTTCTGTGCTGGAACAGGAAGATAAGCCATTGCAAGCAATACTCTAGCTGAGGTTACAGATGAGAACAATGCCACTGAATTAGATGAGGTATGCTGTAAATGGCAAGAAAGGATAGTTTATTTTTATCACACTAAAGGACAGCAAGGAGGAATAGTTTATTTTAATTGTACGTTATTTTTGACTAATCAGAGGGATTAAAACTTGGAGCTCCGCAAAGAGGAGCACATTTTGAAAGGTCATAACGCATTCACAGATTTGAGTAAGTGAACTTGCTGATAGGCTGGTAGATTTCAAAGACAATGGGTAAAGGGCTGTTTTTTGTTTAAGAGAGGGATGGTGATGGAAGATTTAATGGAATGGGATACAAAATCTAAGAGAAAGAACCATTATTTTGCTGGGCCAGATAACAATGCTTTTAACTTGTGGTATTCTTGAACAGAAATATGCTGCACAATTTTAAATGTCATTGCAAACAATGTAATCTTAGAAAACATAGCTGAAAAAGATATAGTACTGCACAAATTGGCATTCCTTGCAAATTAGATTAATTGCTGTCATTGCTATGTAAACAGTGCAATTCATTGAATATATGTTCTGAGACAAAAAAATTTTTTTAAAATATACTGGCTAGAAACCCCTAATTGATTTTAAATCAAAAACATCAAAGATGGTCAATCTCTGTAAAGTTTATATTCCAAAACACTTGAAAGAGATAACCTATCTGTACAGATGCATCAGGAAGAATTGGTTTGAAGTTATAAGTCTTTCCTGTCCTGTTACTGGGTAGATTCAAACCATTAGACAAAATCACATGGACAATGGGATGCTAGCTGAAAGAGGAATTCCTAACCACTACCTAATCACGTTACAACTGGAATAATTGATCATGACCATATTTGGATCACTGAACAATTGGAGGAAGGTCATATGACAAAGCAGCTACCCTGTTGAAGAAATTTTTTTCTGCAGACCATAAACAGCTGAAATGCTAAAATAGGTATCCTTTTCTCTTTATTCAACTTGCAAGTTTTGAACCTTCTCCTAATTTTGACTACCCTGATTCCACACAGAACTTTACAAAGAAATCAATCCTACACCATCTTCATAAATCATTTGTCTACATCTTTAAACTACCTTAACACTGACCCAGAAGGACCACAAGTTCAGCCTGAAGCAAAGTAACCCACCAATGTTTAAGAACTATAACCTTTTAGTTTTACTGGATTTTAAACTACTTGATCAATCCTCCCAAACTGTCATCTATTGCGTGTGTGCGCGTGTCAGAGGGTTTTTATATTTTTCTTCGACAAGGTTATGTATAACTTTTCTTTCTTTTCCAAAAAAAGAACAGCCATATGCCTTTTATAGTAACATCATGCAAACAGTTAAACACTCACTGATTTGGAAAGCATAATGTTTATACTTATATCATAACAGGGTCCATTATGGTCAAATCAGAACTGGGAAAAGAGGGAATCCATCCTACTCCTTTTCACTCAGTTGTAACATATGCGTTAAGCTTTTTATATATGCATAGAGAAACAGTCTACAATTCTAGGAGAGAATACAAATCTTACAAACCCAAAAACAGTAATCCAAGTGTCATCTAAACGATCATCTGATGTCAGAGATTCTCCTTGCGTGTAGAAAGGATCCGCTTGTGCAGGAGAAAGAGTGGCCTTTCTGTGTTGGCCAATAGTGGTAGGACTATATACACAAGGACCTACGGTAGAAAGGGAATGTTTACTATTAAATGCTATAGAAGTAACTTTATCATGCTCCTGTTTGAAACATGAATTGTTAAATACCCAAATTTAAAATGAATGCACTTCTCCTTTATTCAGCAATTAAGGAAATTAAGCTTTATGGAATTAACTATCACACCTGTCATCTTAAAGCACAAGGACCCCACTGGAAAATTTTGGACTCAAGCTATGTGAAAGAAACCAGTTATCCTCAACAAAATTTCAAGTCTTAGATTCTTGCACAGTGTGTTACTCCATTTAGAAATGACTTTAAGACACCTACCTTACCATTATGACAGGAGGTGTTGCAAATTATTAGGTTCTAAAGTATAACTTTGTGTGTATGTTGATTGGTTGTTGTAAAATGTTAAGATAACAAATCTAATGATATGTTTATAATCTAGAGGACATACCACGTCACGAGTAGCAATGATATGAAACATCAGATTGCAAGTCACCTGGGAGACTTGCTCTGCAAAGATGGCTGGACTTGCGGATAGTGAGGAGCATTGTCAGGCGATGCAGCAGGACATAGATAGGCTGGTAGCTTGGGCAGACAGATGGAATTTAGTCCTGACAAATGTGAGGTGATGCATTTTGGGAGAAAGAATGTAGGGGGAAGGTATAAGATAAAGGATAGACCTATTAAGAGTATAGAAACGCAGAGTGACCTGGGGGTGCAGGTGAACAAGTCTCTGAAGGTGGCAGAGCAAGTGGAGAAGGTTGTGAAGAAAGCATATAGTATGCTAGCCTTTATAGGAAGGGGTATAGAGTACAGAGCTGGCCTTTAATGTTGCAGTTGTATAAAACGTTGGTTAGACCTCATTTGGAAAACTGCATCCAGTTCTGGTCGCCCTACTACCGGAAGGATGTGGAGACTCTGGAGAGAGTGCAGAGGAGGTTTACCAGGATGCTGCCTGGTATGGAAGGTCTGAGTTACGAGGAGAGGTTAGGCAAATTGGGACTGTTTTCCTTAGAAGGACGTAGACTTAGAGGAGATCTAATAGAGGTGTACAAGATTATGAGGGGTATAGATACAGTAAACAGGGTTAAGCTTTTTCCTAGGATCGACTCGAATAGCATGAGGGGTCACTGGCTTAGGGTGAGGGGGGTAAGGTATAATTTGGATGCTAGAGGGAGTTTTTTTCACACAGAGGGTGGTGTGGGTATGGAATGCGCTGCCAAGTAAAGTGGTGGAGGCAGGTACTCTGGAGTTATTTAAGAAATACTTAAATGTGCACGTGAACAGAATGGGAATGGAGGGGTATAGAAAACTGATTTAAAATAGGGATCATGAGCCTTGGGAGTCCCTGGGAAGTGTGTAAATTGATAATGATATTGGTGTACTTGTTTTTATCCTACAGGTGCTTTGGTCCACCTTGTTGTCTAACAAGGGACATACACGTGATGGGTCATGGGAGGGCTGCTCCTGGATTTTTTTTTTAACAGTATCCTAGTGCTTCACGTCATTAGAGTATGCTTGACCTGGACCATTTGATGGGCAACACGACAGCTCGGTGACTATCGCTGTGCTGTGCAGACACATGGATTTGGGCCTGTGTGTGTGGGAGTTTGCGTATTCTCCCCGTGCTTGCATGGGTTTTCTCCGGGTGCTCCGGTTTCCTCCCGCATCCCAAAGATATGCTCTTAGGCTAATTGGCAAAACAAATTCTCCCTAAATTGTCTCAAATTTGGTTTTCAATCCATAGATCTATAAACATGGACAGGGATCGTGGGTAAAGGTGGGAGCATCGGGGTGGCGGCACAGGCTCGTTGGGCCAAAGGGCCTGTTTCCCGTGCTGTTTTGTTCTTTGTTCTTTATAATATAGCCAATATTAATATTGGATGTGTTATTATGTAACCAATAATAACTTGGTGTGAGGATCAGCTAGCCAGGTATACAATGTAACAATAATAAAATGATGTGATGGTCAGCTGACCAGTATAAATAAGCAGTAGTTGGGAATTGTAGGGAAACTTGTATGGCCCAGGGTGTAGCCTCAAGTGTTGGAGTAATGAAGTTTATCTATTAAACCTTTTACTTTGATTTACTTTCTGAAGTTTTTTTTATTGCTTGCAACTGAAATATTCCTTCTGCTGGATGAACATTTATAACCTCAAACATCTACTGGCATTAACAGAGATATCTATTTCCAACACCACATTCACACAGCAGCCTTTTACAAGTCTCCTGGTCCCACAAGTGTTGCCCTCATCCAGGAGAATTGCTTTGATTAACTTTTGAGTTTGTTAAAGAAATTGACAGATCTTAGATTTGCCAAAGCTCTTTTCAACTGACAGTGTTTTGGGAAGAGACTCATGACTTAAGGATAAGTTAAGGACTTATCATTAAGGACTTATTAAGGACAGAGGAGGAGTCTCAGACTGGATATTCATTTTGCATCCAGCAGAAAAAGGCCATCCATTATTAAGGAATATGGCAACTGAGCACTGAAGGGTTAAACTGTTGCAAGGATCTGCAGTCTTCATTAAATTTATGTTATTCATTAAGAATGTAAATACTTCAGTGAAGAACTACACTTGACAGCAAACATACCTGATCCAGGTGTTAATAAGTTAGTTCCAGAAAGAGGAGTTTGAACTTTTGAAACATTTACCTGCAATTTTAAAAAAGTCCAATGAGAAATTATCTGAAATAATCTTGTATTTAATTCACAGGCAATCATGACTCACTTTTCTGGCAATTTTTAAAGTAGAACTACACAATGCAGTGGCAGGGAAAAAAAGAAAGTGGAGTAATTCCTTGCATCATCCGGGTACATCATAACGTTTGGAAAATCACGTTGCCAGAGATTTAGAAGCAAGGTGCACATGCACCCAGCCACATTCAATATATGACAAAAAAAGTAGTTTCTTTCTTTGCTAAAATTCTGAGAGTAGATTTGTAACATTAAAGTCAATATAAATGCATGGCAAAAGGGCATTCAAAAGTACTGATGAAAGCAGAATGACAGGCAGCACCGTGGTACGGTGATTACCACTGCTGCTTCACAGTGCGGGGACCCTGGTTAAATTCTAGCCTCAGATCACTGTCTGTGTGGAGTTTGCAAATTTTCCCCTTGTTTACGTGGATTCCTTCAAGTGCTCCGGTTTCCTCCCATAGTCCAAAGATGTGCGGGTTAGATTAATTGGTCATGCTAAATTGACCCTAGTGTCAAGGGGATTAGCTAGGGTAAATGAGAGTTACAGGAATAGAGACTGGGTGGAATTGTCTTCAGCACAGACTTGATGGACCAAATGGCCTCCTTCTGAACTGTAGCATTCTATGATAACTTAAAAGTACACAACTTTCAGACATTGCAACATTATCAATTGCAGAATTGTTCCAATGTCTTTCCAACTGTAGCCAAAAAAATTATCTGCAATGCTTTCATTCTCAACCCCTCACCATTACCTGACAAATTGCACTTTCTGGCCAATGACTCTGTAGTTAACTTGATCAGAAATTCTGCTGCTTGTACTTTGAACTGCACCAACCCTATTCACCATCACTTTTATGCTCATTAACTTATACTGGTTCCCAGTTAAGCAATGCCATTTTAAAATTCTCATCCTGATTTTCAAGTTCCTGCATATTTCTTCCAGTCCCATAATCCTCCAAAATATCATCATTCATCTAATACTGTTTGGCTTAAGCATCTTCAGTTCTAATCATCCCCTAATAGTGATCATACCTTTAGCAGCTTGGGCCTGCCTGTTGTTCCACTTCCCTTTCTTCCTTTAAGAGGCTCCTTTAAAACCTCTACCTCTTTGACCAAGCTTTTCTGAAATGTTCCCTTAATAAACTAAACTGCAATGCACAGCCAGTTTTTCCAGTGTGTAGTCGTCCCTATAAATTTTACACAGCCACATCAAGAAGCAAGACCTGTGCAGCATCTTCCAGGCTGCTAGAGTTTAAGGCAAACATTAGCCATCTGTCCTTAAGTGGCTCGCTGTCGAATTTCACTTTACAGGGCTCCTGTGAAATACCCTGTTCTCTAAACACCCTAAAAGATACAGTCACATTCAACACAAGGGAGTGCAGAAATACCTTGCCCAGAAAAACCACCTTTGCATTGTATCTAGTCTCTTACCAGCTGTCGTGAACTTAAGGGTGAAAGTCCAGCTCTTGAGCTTCCCAAATCATCATATAAACTACGAACTGGTGGTGCGCCACACTTATCCTTTGGAGTGGGGACAACTGGTTGGGGAGGAGTGCCTCCTGAATTGAGAGAAAAATGTGATACGATGTTTTTCATTTACCAGAAATCTTTGTTATTGTAGATTTAATAATTTAATATAAATTTGAGCAACTTAAGAATAAAGCCAACTGGAAAATAAAACTCAACAGACCCAATTTGAAATATTACATATCCAACATCACTGCCCAAAACCTGTAGCTTCATCAGATTTCAAAACCCCAAAGGTTTAATGGAATACTTATATTATTTCAAAACATAGATCCAATCATTACTATTTAGCCACTGTTAATGCCAGATTGAAAATTTTGTGGATCACAGCTTAGTGTCCAAGCAACATCTTATACAACTCTATGATAGCACGTAATCTGAAATACTGCTTTTGTTCAGAGCAACTTACAATAATAACTAAATATAAGTTTTTTTTAATTTATTGGTGGGACATGGCTGGCCAGCATTTATTGCCCATCCCTAACTGGGTGAGAGCAGTTGAGAGTCAACTACATTGCTGCCTCTGGAGTCACATGTAAACCAGGCAAGGATGGCAAATTTCCTTCCCTAATGGATATCAGCGAACCACATGCGTTTTGCAGACAGTCGACAATGGATTTATGGTCATCAGTAGAGTCGAACCTGGATCCCCAGAACATTAGCTGAGTTTCTGGATTATTAGTTTAGCAATAATATCACTGGTAAATTATTTTTTATTTTACACATTAGTCAACTAAATACCTGTTAAACATGAACCTACCCACATGGTATATATTAAATAAAAACTAAAAGTAAACCTTCCAAATATGATTGAAAGGCTAAGACTCAAATGTCAGCATCAATCTACTTACCTCCAAAGGGAGGTCGCACATCTGATATTCCTGCCAAAGTGCCACAAAAATTCCTTGGTTGAGGAGTTACAGGAGCTGGTAAATCTCCCATTAGAAAGCCAGGTAAAAATTGAGCACCAGCACCAGGCTTAGGAGATGTTGGAGATCCCAATGCCATTGGTTCAGATCCTATAATTAAAAAAAAACAAAGTGTTTGTGTATATATTTTATACAACTTAATTATGCATATCTTAAGAGACAGAAACTGACTCGTAAGATCTGATATAATTAGAAAGATTTCAAGGAAAAACGGAAAGAAGGGAATGTCAACTTTGGATGGCTTGAAATGTGAAAGTAATTAATAGCAAGTGGAAAGATTGGCACAGGACAGAGGGGCATGGAAAGATTACTATGTGCTGCCTACAAGCACAAAACACATGGTGAAATACTAACATATACACACAACTTGATTTATTTTAAATGTTTGAATTTTGAGAGAGTTGGTTAAACGATTATATGAAACTATCAGCCCTGTCTATGGCTATAGTGAAAATAGCAAATAAGGTACTTGGCAGCCTAAATGGATAGAAACCAAATCAGAAGTTGTAGATCAGTAAAAAGTATTAATGCCTTTGATTCAAGTTATAAGAGGCATCAATTTGATCGTTCACATGAATTCAAGTTGCAAGAAAATTGTGCTTGCTTTATTTTGAGATATCTACTGAAGTTAGAGCTGAAACAAATTGCAAAAGCTGATTTATTATTGGAGAGGGGGAAGGAGGGAGGGGAACAGCCAAATGTTCAACTATTAAACAATATGTAAAAATAACCATAAGCAACACCAAGGATAATCTTGAAAATAAGCAAAGAAATACAATTCTCCTACAAAGCTGGCACAGAAATGTTAAAAAAGTTATTGATTCAGTTTGCTTCTATCATTTTTTCTTTGCCAGAATTTGTCACCTACAAATAATGGAAGCTGTAAACATGAAAACAAAAGTCTAATGTGACTCCAAAGTGCAACTTAATTTTAAATAATTCAGCCCAGGAATCAAATTATAAGTCCTCTGTGTAATTCTGTGTAAGCATCAACTTAACACTGCATTCCCACATTTCCAGGGTGATGAATTCAGCCCTCTGCTGATGACAGAAAACAGCAGAGGGCTGAATTTCACTTTTCATTTAGTCTAAAGAAAGCCATCAGTGAATTAAACTGTTCAAACATAGGAAGCAACCCATGGTGTACACTGAAGTCTAAATACACTTACTAACCCCTACCAAAGAAATCTTCTATGTTGCAACCACACGTTCAACGCACTGACACTAATCAGGACTATTTCTCGCCGATTGTATACTCCTTGCCTATTTCCCACACCTGGTGTGCGGAGGGCCTAAAAACATTCAATATTTGGTTTTGATTATCTAAACTTGTGTAGTCTTAGACCTCAAAGCAGAGAGGAGAGGGGAAGAGAGCTTAACTTCAATGCAGTGAGAGGGGGAAGAGGTGGCGCAGAGAGGGGAGTTGGGGAGGAGGGAGGGTTCAGACCTCAACGCAGGGAAGGCTCAGATCTTGGTATCGCCAGCCTGCTTTCGATTCAAATTCAGTGCGAGCAGCTGAACAGGAAGTGTTGGGTCCAGGAATCCACTCCAAGAAGTGCTTCCTCTTGGTAGCTGCAGACTTCCTTCAGGGGGGGAAAAAAAACTGACCTCTGCTTCAAGCTCAAATATATCACACGGCAACATTTATTTTCCTGCACTTCACTCCGAGTTTAATTATTTGAGCTGGTTTTAGTCCCAGTCACTGTGTTCTTTGGCCTCTCTCCGTATATGCCAGGCATATGCTGGGGGGATTCACACAGGAATCAATCTTTACAAACAGGACTCTTTCAGCTCCAGCCGTCACGCTGCCAGCTTATTAAATATTACAGAATCGCACCGTCCAGAGTCACAGCAGCTCCCCATTCACATTAAACAGCCTGTCATAATATGCTCCCACGTTGATTCGGAGAAATTCCAACTCAAGAGACCTGGAGCCGCGAGGCTCGAGCGCTAACGCTCACAGCGCGCGGCGCATTTAAACCCGCTCCCGCCGGGGTGACGGTTAGTGAAGGTGAATCCACTCCCCGACCTCAGCTCGACTCAGCCTGAGAAACAGTGAACCCGGCGGCCCGGGATGGCACCAATCGGATCTCAGGGCGAGGCTGCGCACCGAAGACGGCCCCCGCCCCACACACACGCCTCCTCCCCACACACACCCCTCCTCACCTACCCCCTCCCCCACACACACGCCCCTCCTCACCCTACCCTCCTCCTCACCCTACCCTCCTCCTCCCTACGCCCCTCGCCCCTCACCCTACCCCCTCCCCCACACACACGCCCCTCCTCACCCTACCCCCTCCCCCACACACACGCCACACACACGCTACCCTCCCCCCTCCCCCTCCCCTCCCCCACACACACGCCCCTCTCACCCTACCCCCCTCCCCACACACACGCCCCTCCTCACCCTACCCCCTCCCCCACACCACACCTCCACCCTACCCCCTCCCCCACACACACGCCCCTCCTCACCTACCCCCTCCCCCACACACACGCCCCTCCTCACCCTACCCCCTCCCCCACACACACGCCCCTCCTCACCACCCCCTCCCCACACACACGCCCCTCCTCACCCTACCCCCTCCCCCACACACACGCCCTCCTCACCCTACCCCCTCCCCCACACACACGCCCCTCCTTCACCCTACCCCCTCCCCCACACACACGCCCCTCCTCACCCTACCCCCACATACCAGACTTCCAACCCAAACGACCAGCTCCACCCGCCATTGTAAACTATTATCCAACCCTCCCATCCTCAACCCAAACACTACCTTCAACCCCACCCATACCTCTCAAACCTTCACCAACACCCAACTCACCAATCACAGCTCTAAACCATTCCAACCTCCACATCCCAAATACCCGCAACAATTCCTCACCTCTGAAACAACATCCCCAATTCAACCTAACACTTCCAAACCCATATCCCCAAACACCTCCAAAAGTTATTCGTGTGTCACACGTAGGCTTACATTACCACCGCAATTAAATTACTGTGAAAATCCCTTCGTCGCCACACTCTGGCTCCTGTTTGGGTACACTGAGGGAGAATTTAACATGACCAGTGCACTTAACCAGCACATCTTTCGAAGGGAATCAGAGCATCTGCAGCAAACCCACACAGACACGGGCAGAACATGCAAACTCCACACAAACAGTAATCTAAGGCCAACAATAAAACCCATGATCCTGGTACTACGAAGCAGCAACGTTATTGTAGAATCCCTACAGTGTAGGAGGTCATTCAGCTCATTAAGTCTGCACCCACCAAATCCACCCAGGTTCTATCTCCCATAACCTCACATATTTACCCTGCTAATCCCCCTAACGCTATGGTCAATTTAGCATGGCCAACTAACTTAACCCGTATATCTTTGGATTGCGGGTGGAAACTGGAGCACCCAAAGGAAACCCATGCAGACACAGGGAGAATGTGCAAACTCCACACAGTGACAGTGCAACTACTGTGCCACCCCACCAAACCCAACCCCACACCACCCAAACATTATCCAGCCCCCAAAACAAACCGAACCAGCCCTCCCAAACACGTCCCCCACATTCCAAATAGACCCCAACACCCTTTCTCAAAACCACATTCCCCCCTCTCCCCCCACTCCCCCCTCTCCCCCACTTCCCCCCTCCCCCCAAACCTCACAAAAACAACTCTCCAAAGAACCATCTCCGTTCCCGCCCGCCTGGCCTGAATGGAACCTTACCTTGGAATTCCATGACAATGGGTTCGAAAACGTGGGCGACACATGGACCTGCAGCAGCTCAGTCCGTCCGCCCTACGCCGCCGGCTCCACGGCAGCACACACCCTTTCCCAAACACGATTCCTGTAGCAGCGAGTCCTTCCTCACCCACCTCCAGGAACAGCAACTCCCTCTCTTCCTTCCCCACCCCTGGCACCGGCAACTGCACTCTTGCACTTTCAAATATGGCGGAAAATCTCCGATTGCGAAAGCGGAGCTGCAGGATGGGAACAGCGTCACTCACTTCACTCGGATGTATTTCCTTGCAGGGGCTGGGCTTGGAGAGACTGTCAGTGTCTGCTTCATTGACCTTGTAAGAGGACCGCCCTTCTGAACCACCCATTGCCTCTAGACTCGGCTCACTGGAAAATATGCTTTTTTTGCGCGGTTAATGTTTGAAGAGCAAAATCTAACTGCTGTTAAATAGCAACTGTAAACATATCGGAAATATATGTGGCAGTATTTATAATCGAGTGGTAAAATTGAAAGGGGTTTAAATGCTGTTCAAATGATTTAGATTATGCGCTGAAATGGGATGAGTATGGGACCATAACAACAGTCATTAAATATTTAACAAAAATGATCTATTTGGCCAATAGAGTCAACCAATACTTTCAAAGAACAATTCAGTTTGTCCCATTCCCCACTTTGTCAACACAATCTTACATCTCTTACTTCTTAAACTCCCTCCAATTTATTTTTGAAGGTTACTATTCAATCTTTCCAAATGTTAACCACTCATTGCAAAATAAATCTTTATGTCACCTTGGGTTCTTTTGCAAGTCACCATAAACCTCTGTTCTCTGCCTTGAGAATAGTTTAAATTCTGCGCCTATATCAAATCTCTCCTCAGCCTATGTGAATAACTCCTGATAATAAAGAACCACTTGTATACTTTTTCCCAAGTGTGTTCACAGTTGGATGCAATGCTCCTGCTGGGCCTGAACTAGTCTTTAAAATATAGGTTCAGCATTAATTTCTGGCTCCACACCTCTATTTATACAGGATGTGGAGATGCTGGCGTTGGACTGGGATAAATACAGTAAGGAGTCTCAAACATCAGGTTAAAGTCGAACAGGTTTATTTGGTAGCACAAACCACAAGCTTTCAAAGTGTTGCTTCTTCATCAGGTGAGTGGGATTTCAGTTCACAAACAGGACATATAAAGACACAAATTCAATTTACAAAATAATTGTTGGAACGTGAGTTTTTATAGGTAATCAAATCTTAAAAGTACAATGTGAATGGAGAGAGGGCTAAGCACAGGTTAAAGAGACATGTATTGTCTCCAGCCAGGACAGTTAATGAGATTTTGCAAGCCCAGGCAAATCATGGGGGTTACAAATAGTGTGATATGAACCCAAGAGCCCGGTTGAGGCTGTCCTCATGTGTGCAGAACTTGGCTATCAGTCTGTACGCAGTGATTCTGCGCTGTCATGTGTTGTGAAGGCTGTCTTGGAGTACGCACACCCGAAGATCAGAGGCCGAATGCCCATGACCACTGAAATATTTCCCCAACAGGAAGAGAACACTTGCCTGGTGATTGTTGAGCAGTGTTCATGCATCTGTTATTGTAGCGTCTGCATGGTCTCCCCAATGTACTATGCCTCGGGATATCCTTTCCTGCAGCGAATCAGGTAGACAACGTTGGCCAAGTTGCAAGTGTACGTATTGTCTACCTAGTGGATGGTGTTCTCACGTGAGATGATGGCATCCATGTTGATGATCCGGCATGTCTTGCTACAGCAATTCTGACTCCCCCTGGGATTATTCCCCACTCTGAGTCCCAATTGGTCACCCGGTCCAAATAATGCTTAGTCTGCTGTGTTGCTCTTCAAGAACATTCACCACAATTTTTATATTAAATTTCTTGTGCCCACTCATTTGTTGTGTTAGTATTTGGTTTTTCAATGTATCATCTGAATCTATTAAGTATCTTCTGTTATGCTTTAATCTCTGTTGTGTTCCCCACCTGTTTTGACTGTTTATTGCTGAGCGAATATTGTAAGAGGCAGTTTAGATTAACTTGGGACTAAAAGACTAACAATCAGAGTGAATACAGTATATAGAAGTCAAAGTGCCTGGAATATATTTTACAAAGGTACTGTTTACATAGAACCACTGTTAGAGAATTTAAACATGTATTTTTGAAAATATTATATTCTATGTTAAAAGCACACACCTTGGCTAATGACAAGTGATTCCAAGGCACGATAGGATGTAGTTAAGTAAAGAGAACCATATTCTTTGGAACAATACACTACTGAATGAAGGGAGAAAGCAATGCTTATCAGTACCTCTAGTTAGTCCTAAATGAAGAGAATATTTACTAGGCCAAGAACAGGACTAGAAATCCCATACAGGCCAATTAATAGATCATACATTACACCAGATAAGAAAGTCTAAAGAATATTAGGAGACTCTGAGAAAGACTTTCAAAGTCCACAAACTCGCATTTCCCATGTTGTCACAGGGTAAATGCTATTGGCCCGAATAAATAATCCATACAATAATCATAATCGGGCTGGGGTGAGCAGAAGGGTGGGCAAATGACCTTTGAAAATTGTATAATTATAATAGAGAGTAATGTAATTTCAGAGTGATTTGGAACTGCTCAAAATTACTCTCCCTTGGAAAATAAAGGTACATCTTTAACCAGAATACTGTTTCCACTAGTCTTTGTGTTAGCTGAGTTGTAATTAAGAAGGGAAATTCCTCACATGAAAGCCAACATACTTAGCCTCTGAAAAACACTCTAACAAGTATCATTCTGTCACAATTCCTTTGCCCCTACTTCTTTCTGCTTCGTTGCTTGGAATCTTTTCTCTACCACCTCATAGATTGTAGGTAGATGTCAAGAATCAAGGAGCCACGCTGTAGCAGAAGGGCAGGAGTTTAGGCTGAAGTGGCAAGCCCTGCCAGTGGGGTGCAATTTAAAACAGTAAACAACTAGTAAACCAGATAAGGAATGCCAGTAGTGAGGCTGGCAACAGGCAAGCCACACTATTGATAATGGGATATTTTGAAGTGGCACATAGGGAAAATAAATTATTTGGCTTGGGTTAGTAGGAAAGAGAGGTAGCATTCACAATGAAAAAATAGCAAGAAAAATATCAGCAAAAGTAAAAACTTGGGGAAAGTTGAACAGAAAAATATTACTTAATGGATTTAGGAGACAGTGTTGTCAACTACAAAAGTGAGGAGTGAAGCTGGAAAATTTAACTTAAAAGGACTCATAAGTATAAAGCTAAGTGCATATACCTTACATTTAAAATTAACAGTTAGATATTACGCCTAGGCTTGACAAAATTCTGGAATAGGAAGTAGGGTCTTGCAGGAGACAACAGAAAGAATTCCCCTACTCCACCTTGCAACCTATCATGGATTTAACTTCAGTGGACCAATTTTGTTGTTAACTTTTTCAGTCTGTCTCTACATAAAATAAAGCTCCTGTTATGAGGCAAAACTGCTTTGCGCTATCATTGTAGTTATAAAGTAAGTGCAACCTGATCAGTATTAGGGCTCAGCATTCCACTAGTGTACAGTTTGCTGAGTGTATCTGGAGGCAGTCATCTCTTTCTGTTTCATTTCAGAGTTACTTTGAGCCTTACACCCTAGAAATTTAGTACAGTGCAAAGCTTATTACACAGCATAGCCATTCTCTACCAATATCATTTCTGCATTTGTTTAAAGAAATATATTCCTGAGAAAGTCATCATTAATAATGTTCTGTGAATAAACATAAGAGTACGTTTCAAGGTTTTAGTGAAAAATCAATAATGTTTGAAACCTGATCAAGTTTTCCATTTTGATTCTATCCAACCCTATCATCAACCACAGATCAGTGACTTGTGGTTTATATCATATGAACCTTTTTTCTTTTCACTTTTACCAATAAATGTTGACCTTTCAGTCTTCAGTTATGATGAAGGATATATAAGTGAAACACAATAATCATCGTTTTCTTTAAAAATGCTGACTGACCTGTTGTGTATCGCCAGCATCTCCCTGTTGTTATCTGAATTTCTTGGTCGAATTATAGCTTTCTAATATGTACTATTCTGACCTAGTATTGATGCATTTTGGACTTGAAATTTCAAATCAGGTAGGATTACAGCGAATCCCTGGGGTTGGTGATTGTTGCAGTGACCTAATCAGGTTGGAATGACAATGGGACATCTTTATGATGTAATCAGTGTGTGTAATTGAAAAATATGGCTGCTAATAATTATTTTGAATTTTGTATCAGCGTCTTGTCTACCTGCAGTGAAACACTGTAGACGCTGAAAATCTGAAACAAAAACTGCTGAAAATACACAGTGGGTCAGGTAGTATCTGAGAGCTAACATTTCAGATGAATGAACTTTAGTGAGATCCAATATTCCCCTGCCTCCTGGTTTTGAGTTGCAGAGAACCATTCCTACAGGGCCGGAAGTTGTTTGCCTATTTATCTTCTGAGCTGCAGCTATAATATTAGGAAAAGGAGCAAATAATTGGAGGCAAAATAAAATCAGGGTTAAACAACAAGAAGGTAACCATTGCAGTAAGTCCAAAAAGTAATCACTGCAGTATGCATATATAATAACTTGTGTTGTAGACATTTGGGGTAAATTTTTAACCCAGTCAAAACCCATTCACTGACACAAGTTAAAATCAAGTCTAAATTTTTACTCAATAAATAATATGTGCAGTGAACTATTCTATTAAAGTAATCATTTCTCTATGACTTTGAACTGCATTTTTTTTTGCATTGCATGTTTCTTTTCGATAAACTTTACTTCCAGTTGTCAATTCCTTTAATCATAATAGATGCAGCAATTCCCTTTATAAATTCCTATGCCCACAGTTTCTCTATTTTAGTAACATCAATTTTCATCAGCATAGCTTGCTGAAGAATTGATCAAATTACTTAATGCTTATCAAATAACCCTGGCTACCCATCTTCTAGCTTAGAAACAAAAATAAAACACTCACCAACTGCTGCAGATAAAAAGAATAAAAAGTAGCATTTCCGTCACATATACCAAATCGAATTTTCTGCTGCGATGTGCGGGTTAGGTTGATTGCCCCTTAGTGTCAGACAGAGTAATAGGGTAAATATGTGAGGTTATGGGGATAGGACCAGCGCGGGATTGTTGTCGGTGCAGGCTTGATTAGCCAAATCCTTTTGCACTGTAGGGATTCTATGATTCTATTCTAATACAGCAACTGTGGAGTGAGAAAGAGAGTTAACAGCCGGAATTTTACTTCCCACCCGCAATGGGAATCAGAGCAGGCAAGAGGCAGAGCAAGGAAAGTTCTGTTGACTTCGGATGGGATTTTACTGTTTCAGGACACATGAAGGCATAAAATCTTGCCCAAAATTTCAGGTTGATAAGTTTGACTGAAACATCATTGATCTGAAAGGTTGACGAAAAAAGCTGGAGAAATCCCCTCAATAAATGGTTGCAACTTTTCCTATAAGAATTCACTTAATGTCAGCTAAATGGTAAGGATTTATCCACCCCTCCCTTATATATGGGTGCCATGGATGAATCAGCATTATAAAGTTGTAAATATCTCATTATATACAGTGAAATGTTATAATTTTGGCCTCATTTGCATGAACTCATCTTCTCTAATATCAGATGAAACACCAAATAGATAGAACTTAACGTACCCTAATAGTTTATATCCATTATGTATAACCAATTAGAAAATGCAGTTTTGTACTTTATAAATAATAAAATACAGTTTACAATGTATCCAATGTAAAAACAAAATTCTATTTTACTGCATGCATTGGGAGAAGTATTTAGGTACCTGAACATTAGCTGCCATTGAAACAAGAATCAAAAATATTCAATAGGTCATTTGTTGCAATGTCATAACATAGTCTTCCTTCTTCCTCCTTTAACAACTCCAGTTCAGAGAAGTACATTTCAAACATTGTTTCCAGATTTTGAAGTTATGAAATGTTAAATTCTAGAGACTTTTGGTATTTCTGATGAGTAAATATTGAAATGAAAACAAAGAATTTGTATTACAACAAAATCTACTGCTCCAACAGTAGACTTAAAATCGACAGTATGGTTCAATAACCCCATTGTGTCTCCAGTTCAAAAGAGAAAATATTGTGGATACCAGCAATCCGAAATAAAAGCAGGAAATTCTAGAAATACTCAGCAGGTTTAGCAGCATCTGGGAGAAGGAGTCAAATTTAATGTTTTAGATCAATGATCTTTCATCAGAATCTTCGACCTAAAAGATTACAAGAGCAAAATACCACAGATGCTGGAAATCTGAAATAAGATGCTAATTATCTTTTTCTCTCAGCAGATATTGCGTTATTTCCTGTTTTTATTGCTGCAGTTTCAGATAGTTGTGGCATTTACTAGATTAAATAGTTGTACAGCAGTCTGTTTCCTAGCAATAAATATTATTGTACTGTTTATTTATGTACGTATGTCACAAAATAATATTCCAAATTGAACAATTTTATGTTGCTTTAACTAACATCTAGGAGATTAGCAAGGCAAATATGTGGGGTTACGGGGATAGGGCCTGGATGGAATTGTTGTCAGTGCAAGCTTGATGGGTCAATTCTATGATTTCCCATTTAAACGGATACAAAATGTAGAGAAACATTGGTAAAAGATCCATGTAAAAACCTCCAAAAAATGTGCAATTTGATGATCAGGATAATTTGTTGATTAAAAAAAAAAGCACATTTATTGTTGCAGGAAAGGGCAAGTGAAATCAAGTAGCCATTTTATTGATTATGCAGACATCATTTCATTACATTTTAATACATTTTTATCATAATGCCCCAAGCTACACTCATTAAGAAAATGAAATTCAAGTGCTTTTTGAGCATGTCTGTCTTTTCATATCAATTTAAAATGATATAATTACTTGTATATGTGAAGATCCCTAGAAGCAAATTAAGAATTCAATTGGAAATATATTGAGTGAATAATTTATTTTAAAAAACATGCTGAAATAAATAAATGACATGGTTTAAGGTAGGATTCCATTGTACATATTGATTCTAATGGCAGCAATCTGAACACATATTCCTGCACCGTAATTACTGCACAGCATTTAGGTTTTTTAAACTATTTCTACTGCACAACTAATTTTGTATAATTTAAGTATTGACAGTATTTGATAGATTGACCTGGATTTTCACCTTCGAGGTGGCTTAGTAGGAGTCAGTAAAATTCCCTGCCAGAATTTCCCACCTGAGGAGAAAGTGCCCAAAGGATGGGATTTTAATTGTGAGAAACGGGACTGGTGCAGATTGGAGTAGGGCCAGCAACCCAAGAGAAGGTTGATGGTAGCCGCAGGGATTGCTGAGTGCATAAGCAGGTTTTTTTTTTAAAAAGGCTTACCCTGATGTTGTGGGACATTGTCCCAGTTATAAGAAAAAAATTTCATGCCTTCTACTAGCCCTCACCATCAGAATCATGACCCGGCCTGCATTTTTAAATAGCACCTCGGTTATCCCAACTCTGAATTGCCAGACCATTACATTTTTCTTTAGTACAGCATTCTTCACAATCATTCAGTCTTAGAATATGTATGCCAGAATTCGCCAGCCATTCACACCCTGCCAGCAAGAACAGAGAATTTGGCGCTCAGCCAAATCTCCGTTCACTGCAGCAGGACCAGAGAATCCCAGCCGTGAGTGAAATTGAAGAATCTGGTCTGTAATGTCACAAAGTATTACACAACATGTAAACACTGTTTTATATCTACAAAGTCCTTTTAATGTTCCAATGATCCAAAATTACCTAACACAAATCACTACATGCACAGAAAAAAACTTCCTGGAACATATTTGATCCATATCAATAAACACATCTACAGTCTCATGGTGAGGATACAGTTTACAACAGAACACAACTTCCTTGTAGTCGATCCAGATTTTCATTGGTTGCAAATGAACAGCATCCAAATTACAACTGGCATCCCATTAATGCAAATGTCACTACTAATAGTCACTTTTTATATATATGTTCGCACTAAAAATATTATCAGTAATGAATAAAAACTGTAAATTCAACAATTAAAAATGTATAATCTCACCATAGCTTTCCTTTTGAAAGTACAGAGCATCCATAAAGTTATAAATTCTCTGCATTTTATTCATTTCTTTGGCTGATAGTTCTTTAGTTGTTCCATGAAGCCAGGATTCGGATTGATAGCCTGCCTTGCATTCTTCACTATTGAGAAAGCATCCTTAAAGCCAAGTCCATTTTCCCACATAAGATAACCTATGACTATAGATGCAGAACGTGACACTCCAGCATTGCAGTGAACCAGCACAATGCCATTCTTGAAGAGGAGACATGAAAAACAAGACAAATCGTTTTTAAGATAAAAACATTTAAAAATGACTGATTCATTCTTAATTCTGGAAGGGCAGAAGCAAACTTTTTAATAGTAATAGATTTTTATGAGCATACTTTTCAAAAACAAAACAGCAAATGTTTGGTTTTTAGGCAATGCCATTTTTATCTAGCATCTTTGAAATTCATTTTTCTAAACTGTGCACACGATTTTAAAAGCTGCAGAGGACATTTCATTCTACAGTGAAAATCTCAATTAACAAAAGAATAATTAAAAGTTTTTACTTTTGTGTGCAGGATATATGTTGAAGCTACTATATTCCTCTGCATGTGCTTTCAATTAAATATTGATAGTGTCCATCAACTTGTATAATTTAATCATGCAATACTGTCATTCAATAACTTCACATCAACCCACTACAAGAAAGCAGCGCCTAATAGCTTTGTGTTCGGAGTTCAGGCCTTCGGATTTATTTTTCAATCTTCATGAAGACTACGATTCCAAAGCATTCCAATTGGCTCCTTAGAGTACAATATGCAGAAATCAAGCAGCATACCTTAATGACTATCATCCAGTGGCTCTAATATCCATCATTATGAAGTGCTTCAAAAGTTTAGTTATAGCATGAATCAATTCTGGCTCTCAGATTGCCTGGATACATGACAGTTTGCCTACCGCCGCAATAAATCCACAACAGAAGCCATCTCCCTGGCCCTCATCAACCCTAGAACACCTACATAACAAAGACATCTATGTCACTCTCCTATTTATTGACTACAGCTTAGCCTTCAACACCATTATTCCCACAAACTCATCTCCAAACTCTGTGGCCTGGGCCTCGGCTCCGGCTCCTCGCTCTGCAACTGGATCCTGAACTACCTGACCCAAAGACCGCAATCAGGAAGGATGGGCAACCAGCACCTTTTCACGATCATCCTCAACAGCTGTGCCCCACAAGAGTTGTGTCCTCAGCCCCCTATTATACTCCTTATACACCTATGACTGTGTGGCCAAATTCCTTCAAACTCCACTTTCAAGTTTGCTGATGACACCACCATAGTTTTCAACTTTCCAGATCACCAACAATCTGTCCTGGACCCTGATGCTGACATAATAGTTAAGCAAACCCACCAACACCTCTACTTTCCTAGAATACTAAGGAAATTTGGTATGTCCACTGTGGCTCTCACCAACTTTTACCATTGAAAGCATTCTTTCTGGTTGTACGACAGCTTGCTTTGGCTCCTGCTCCATCCAACACCACACAAAACTAAAAAAGGTCATTAACAAAACCCAGTCCATCACTCAAACCAGCTTCTTACCCAATGACACAGTCTACACTTCCCGCTGCCTCAGAAAAGCAGCCACATAATTAAAGATCCCACTCACCCAGGCCATGCTCTCTTCCATCGGGAAAAACATACAAAAGTCTGCAGATGTACCAATAGAATCAAGAACAGCTTCTTGCCCGCTGCTGTCAGACTTTTGAATGGACCTATCTTGCATTAAGTTGATCTTTCTGTAAATCCAAGCTATAATTGTAACACTACATTCTGCACTCTCTCCTTTCCTTCTGTAAGTACAGTATGCTTTGTTTATATATAGCACAAGAAACAATACTTTTCATTGTATACTGATACATGTGACTAATAAATCTAATTTTATGTTTTTGTTTTCCTCAATTTCTATTTAAACTGTGTCCACAAATATTATTTGTCTTCTAGGTTACTATGTAATATGTTGGTACCACAAGCACCACTGTACCAAATTTAATTGAAAACTAAAAAGCAAAGTAAACAAAAATAACTAACTTTGCCATTTCAAATGAGCAGTGGAGTAGCTTAAATGCTGAACAACGGGTTTCAACATTTAAAACTGTAGAATATTGATAGTGCAGAAGGAGACCATTCGGCCCATCCAGCTTGCACAACAACAATCCCACCCAGGCCCTTTATCTGTAACCTATGTGTTTACCCTGTTAATCCCCTTGACACTAAGAATGTGGCCAATCTACCTAACCCGCATATCTTCGGAGAAATATTTTCCGGTCATATGGACTCGAGAAGACTTGTCTCCATTACTTTAATGTGGCTGAGTTTGAAATGCATGTTTTAACCTGTAGAGAGGAATCACCATAAACTTCAACTGGAATTAACCTCTTGTCTTTATATGTTTATCTACCCTCTTGTAGAAAAATATGATACTTTATTATTTGGTTGTGTGTTCAGAACAAAGTTTAAATTCAATTATGTAAAATGGTCAATTTACATGATGACTACTGAAATATCAAATGTAGTTCTTCAGACTTGTTTAGTGTTTTGGTACCAATGTTGCATTAAATTCAATTTGTTTCCACCATTATTTCTGGAGTTCTGTCACCTGGATTTGAATCTAGCCAGAATGGGACTGGGATGTGTGGTGGGTGGCAGTATCCTCTGCTTTCAGACTGTTTCTAATACAAGATTAGTTTGGCCAGACACAATCAGGTTTACAGAGGATGATGCTTCCCAGAACAAAAGTTTCTCCAGATTGTGGTCCGCTCCTAAAATAGCTTCTTCTCTGGTCTTCATCAGCCTCCCCCTGCCTTCATAAAGTAAAGTTTATTTTTTAGTCATGAGTAAGACTTACACTGCAGTGCTGCTTCCTACCACACAACATTCCTTAGCACTGATCTCCCCAATCCTGTTTTTGTCATTTTCTGCATGTTTCCAACTGCTCACTATCCTCTTGACCTCTTACTGATGCCAGCAATCTTGCAGGCTTTCCCTACCCAGCATTCACCTCTCACTGGCTGAAGCCACTTTTCTGACATTCAGCAGCTTTTGGTCCCCACTATCAGTACTCTCCAACACCATCGTGGCCAATTTTGAAACTTCTTGCCACATTTCTGCCTACATGCAAAATTCACTGGCCTATTCTCACTCTTTGCCACCCTGGAGTTCATCACTTGCTGCACTGTCTCCTCCACCTCCTCTTCATGATCCAACTCATTCTTAGCTGTTTTGAAGGCTATGATCTAACCAACGCTGCCAGTCCAGGGTCCAGCACTAGCAACAGATTGGTTATTCTACCAACCATATGTTTTGCATGTTTAAAAAACATTCAAATCAGGTACAAGGAGAGCATTACGACGAAGGGAATATTTAGGAGTTAGAAGGAGTGGGGGGTTTGTAAGATGAACTTTGGAGGGAAGATATGTGGGGTAAATGAATGGGCCATGCTCCTTAGTGTCAGAGGGATTAGCAGGGTAAAAACACGGGGTTACAAGAGGGACCTATAGGGAAAGAAAATGTAGACACAACATTAAGACACCAAAGGGAAGTGTTCAAGGGCAAGGGAGCAGAAGGGAATGCAAGGGAGTGGTACAAAGGGAACTTCAGGAATCAGAAGGCATTTTTGGAGGCAATGGGAGTGCTCAGGGTATATAAGGGAATATGGTCAGTGAAATACCAACGTGGAAATGAGGTGGGTGGGAGTGCATTGGAAAAGAATTGGAGGAAGTGTAAGTGCAAAGAAAACAAACACAAGTGTGATAGGAGAGGGAGGATTCTGGAGTCATGGAAGGAAGGAAAGAGATGTCATCGGAGAAAGAAAGGAATATGGTGCTGAAGAAACAGATGTACAACAAGCTACTTACAGTTCCTCAGATTGTTTTTTAATAATATCCAATAACCTGACCAGGTCCCTTCTCTCTGAGTCAGGGTTTGCAACAATCCTGTCTGGATCCTCCAACTCCCCACCATCTCACCCCAGACTTCTACATTCCTCTCTCGAATGGCACCCACTTGAACATGTGTCCTACAGCAATCCCCAATGTGCTTCCCTACCCAACCTATGCATCACTATTAAAGTAAAATATCACTGCTCACTTCCCAGTCACGCCATCCAACACCTCATACACAATAAAAGACAAGCAAAACATCAGACAGAACAGAAAAAGAACAAGGCAAAACCAGAGGGAAGCAGAATGGAAAGAGACAGGGAAGCAGTACAGTGGGTGGACACACACACACAGAATAACACAAGAATGATATACTCAGACATCTAAGTAAGCAACAAACGCCACAGGAGGTTCAAACAAAATGTTACATTTAAAATAGCCTTGGTCAGTTTGTTACCTCAGATTTACTGCCAATGGGTACTTGTACCTTATCAAAGTAAGATCATTTGTATTATGGGTACATTCTGAGTAACCATAGTGATTTTTGCAATGGTTGTTTTTGTTTATTTCTAACTCCAGTACAGTCACTGCAGAGCGGCTGTCATACTGAACTCCCAATGAAGGTTTTAAAACAGCTCCAGAAATGTTGGCTTTAAATGATCAAAACCATTCCAAGCATTCCACACTGCCGGTGGTGATATCTAAAGGTAATAAGGACATTGTTTAAAAGAGCAATTACTGGAATAGTCTTCGCATGGTCATCAGTGATAAATGACAAAAAACCAGTTGTTCGCTGGTATGTGTGTGTGGAGTCAATTTCTTTTTGTATACATTCCTTTGTCAAAAGAAAACTAAGTCTAGTGCAGTGGAAAAAGGAATAAATTATTCATTACACACATAAACAATTTAAAATATATTTTATTAATAGGTCATCCAATTTATCTCATTGCAAACGTTCTTTAAACATGTTATAATTAGAAGGATTTAATATTGCAATTCTCACCTGCACCTTGGCTTGATCAATAAATTCAAAGCATTCGTGAAAGTATGAGATGATAGAAGTCTCAGGTAAATCCAATATGGAAATGCTTTTATAATTGAATTCACCTGGAAAGGCATTTTCTATTCCATAGCCTACATTCAAGATGTGAGAAATCTTGAGAGAGAAAAAACAGTCAGAATTAATTGGTACAGAACTGTATGATTCACATTTAAATCCCATTTATAATAAATTTCTTTAGAAAAAACAAACTGTCTAGTACAAGTGATACATCCATCCTGCACTTTGGCTGATCATTAGCAGATAGAGGTGACTGACACAGAATGACAGCCTCTGGCTTTTGTTTCCTCAATAAGGAAAAGTGCCATGGAAACTTTTACAAACAATGCGTTCAGGCACTTGCAGCATAGGAAATTATAAAGACAAACATGTCCATAACACCATATCACAATTCACGTAGAAAAGAATTCCAAAGTGTTTCAGAACAAAAAGGAAGCAGGCATTGTGTCTTTGTGGCAGGGTTGGGAAGATCACCCAAAAGCTTGATTGAAGTTCTATGTTTTGAAAATGTTTTTAGAGGTGGTAGACTAAGGCAACTATAGTTTCATCTCTTCTGTCATAGAATGGGGGCATCACCAGCATTTGTTGCCCAATCCTAATTGCCCTGGAACTGAGTGGTTTGCTAGGCATTTCAGAAGGTAGTTAAGAAGAGTCAATCACATTACGTTCTGGCCAGGTAAGGATGGCTGATTTCTTTCACAAAAGAGCATCAGAAGAACCAGATGGGTTTTTTAATGACATTCGATGATAGCTTCGTGGTTACCATCACAAAGACTAGCTCTCAATTCAGACTTTTAAAAATTGAATTCTAAATTCCATCAGCTACTATAGTGTGAATTAAACCCGTGTCCCCAGAGTATTAGCATGGGCCTCTGGAATACTAGTTCAGTGACATTAGCACAATGCCAGCATCTCCTCAAAGCGTCAGCCCCTGAAGATAGAACAGGAGGAGTAGGAAGAAAAAACAGCAAACAAGATTTGTGGAAGTAAAGAACGCAAGAAATTCAAGATGTAAGGTTGGAGAAGGTTGCAGATGGATGGCAATGGCAAGGACAGAGAGGGAAATGAAGGGAGTAACAAGATTGGTTATAAACAGACTCAGCTGGAGTGAGCAACCAATGTTGGCATCGTTATTAAGATATAATGGTTGCACAGGCTGAGAGCAAGTGCTTTAGACTTCCCAATATTCAATTTGGAGAAATTTGGCTTACGCACAACTTAGTGAAGGGAAAGCAATTTGACAATTCAGATGTTCATTGTGGTCTATGAAGGTGGTGAAAAGACAAATCTCTGTTCAAGCTACATGGCCATAGAGCAGCAACCTGGAAGTTTCCACATAATCTATGCACAAATTGGCCCTTTTAGATTACCTTAAGCCAGGAAAAACATTTTCAAAGATCCACACAATTAAATGAATTACCAATACAGTACCAAAAAAAGAGGATAGTTGGGTGGGTATCATCAATACACATGTGGAAACTGACTCTATGCTTCAGGATATTGTGTCCACAGAACAGCATAGAAACAAGGTGCAGAGAGACCACAGATGGATCCTTGAGGAAATTAGGTGTGACTGTATGAAAGCAGGAGGAGATGCCACTGCAAAGGAGGCAGGGAAAGTAAATACCCAAGAGAAGACCTACTCAGGTGCATCATAGAAGAAGGGCAGGGAAGGACAAGGATGAAAACAGATTCATGATCACAAGCATAAAGGACAGGCATTGGTCTCTTTAATCAGAATGGCCTTAGTGATGTATGCAAGGAGAAATCTGAATTAATAAGCTTCCAACAGAGAGCTATAGCAGAGGTCAATGCATATCAGCAAAACAATGGCCTGTTTAGAGCTTAGGACAGGATAATTGTTAGCAATGATACTATAACTAGAGAAAATGGGCTGATAAAGCATAGCTTTTCGTTGCAGGAGTTTTGATGACTCTTTGAAGAGAGGGACAGTCTCTGAATAAAAAATATGCAGGGGGCAGGAAGACATAGTTGAATGTTCCGGAGTCAATAGGAAAGGTATGTATCATATATATTTAAAAAAATTGCTTATGAAAGGGAGGAGAAACGTAAATGCAAGTGATCACAGGGGTTAGGATGAAGAGAGAAGTTGGGAGGTGATTGTTACAGGTTGGAGATGGTGGGACAGATGCAAAACAATTGATGGAATAGGTGGATTGGACCATTGAAAGAAAATGCAGGAGTATTCAACATGGTCCAAACACATTATGTGCTGGATGACTTGACCAGTCATGCAAGTGATCTATGCTCAAATATGTGACTCTCAAACTGAAGAAGTGAGAAAGGTGGGAGCTGCAACAATGAAGGAATGAGGATGGAAATGGTGAGCGACTTCATGAGAATGAGGTGTCAAAGACAGAGATTGGACAGCTTTTTAACAGACCAGGTTCCAAGGCATGGAGGGAGCTAAGTTATCTGGAGCAGTTTTTTATCTCCGGGGCCAAGGGTGGAGGTAGATTGGGAGGTTTCAACTGTAATGTAAATAAGGAGATGAAAGGCCATCAAACTTAAACATTAACCACATTTCTCTCTCTAGAGATGCTGCCCGACCCTGTGTTTTTTCAGCACTTTGAGTTTTTATTTAAGATAAATAAGGAAGTAGTCAAAGATGAGCACTATCTGGGTGGAGCTGACTTGTAGTCAGGAATGGGAGCCCTGGATATTTAGAACATAACAACTAGGAGCAGGAGTAGGCCATCTGGCTCCTTGAGCTTGTTCCACCATTCACTAAGATCATGGCTGATATTTTTGTGGATGCAGCTCCACTTACCCACCCACTCATCATAACCCTTGATTCCTTTACTGTTTAAAAATCTATTTTTCCTTGCCTTAAAAAAATTAAATGAGGTGGCCTCAATTATTTCACTGGGCAGGGAATGCCACAGATTCACAATCCTTTGGGTGAAGAAGTTTCTTCTTTACTCACTCCTAAATCTGCTCCCCTTATTTTGAGACTATGTCCCTTAGTTCCAGTTTCACCTGCCAGTGGAAACATCCTCCCTTATCTATTCCCTTCATAACTTTATATGCTTCTATAAGATCCCTCCTCGTTCTAAATTCCAATGAGTATAATCCCAGTCTACTCAGTCTTTCCTTATAAGCCAACCCTCTCAATTCTGAAATCAACCTAGTGAATCTACTCTGCACCCTCTCCAGTGCCAGTACATTCTTTCTCAAGTAAGGAGACCAAAACCCCAGGTGTGGCCTCACAAGCACCTTATACCGTTGCAACATAACGCAGTTTTTAAACTTCATTCCTCTAGCAATGAAGGACAACATTCCATTTACCTTCTTAATTACCTGTGCATATGCAAACCAACTTCTTGTGATTCATGCACAAGGACGCCCCGTTCCCTCTGCATAGTCCTCCAAATGGAGGACTTCACATTTACCCTGCATTGTACTCCATCTATCAGACCCTTGTCCATTCACCTAAACTATCTATATCCTCTGCAATCTTTTAGTGTTCCCTGCACGCTTTGCTCTGTTACTGTAGTGAACTTTGATACATTACACTTGGTCCCCAATTCCAAACTCTTCTTATCATCAATTTTTGACATGTTATTTGTCTTCCACTATGAAGACTGACAAAATATTTGTTCAATGCTTCTCACTTCTTTACTTCCTTAGTCAAGGAGTGTCAAGATCCATTCTAGTGCCTGAACTGCCATTTCAACTGCTAAAATCACCTCACTCATAAAAACATAAGAAATAGGAGCAGGAGTAGGCCATCTAGCCCCTCGAGCCTGCCCCGCTATTCAATAAGCTCGTGGCTGATCTGAAGTGGATCAGTTCCACTTTCCTGCCTTCTCCCCATAATGCTTAATTCCTTTGTCTATCAGAAACCTATCTACCTGTGATTTTGAACATTCAACTGAGCAATTATTGAACAGTGCATTTACATACAGGGCTTTAGAACAGCTAAGATTAGATATTTAACATAGTACTTTCACTTTTTTGACCAAACACATTTAATTCTACCCCTCCCCAACCCATTCAGCAAATCCAACTGAAAAGGTAGGCAAACCACTTGCTCCCAGTCTCACATGTGCTGCTTGGACTGCTCTAGGATATATCAGAGACGCTCAATAATAATTTCACCAGATGTTTTATATCCATAGTAGCTTCTGCTTACCCACCGTTGACTATCCTGAGGTAACGACATGCACAAACATACCACGAAGCAGTACCACTTCACAGCTAATACTTTTTACTGAAACACCATCTAAACATCTCAAGTAATTCACATTACCTTATAATCTTTTAATTTCTCATAATCGTGAGCCACATCTTGGGATGCTAGAAGAAAATTAAATGCAGAATAAAAATAATTCTCTTAATTCTGGGGAATCATAGAGAGGGGCAGAAGGTACCAAGACCTATACAGAAACAACTTTTGGATAAGGTCATTCAGGCTAACATTTGAGCAAGCCCATGCAGCTTTCTGAAACATTTTGAAACTAAACAGTAACATGATGCCAAAGGGCTGGATGGGAGAATGGTTTTCCAACTTATAACTTTACACTCTGCAAGTAGTTGAAATGCTGGATAGAATATCTATACACAAACTAAGTCATTGTGCACCGGCTGAAAGTAGATCCAACTGAATCTACCATGGGATCATAAATACCAATCACTACTTCTAAAGGCAGATTTTAGTGCATTTTCATCTGCTCTAGGAAGTATTAATTTACGTGATAGCAGCTCAACAAGAATAGTATAAATAAAGAGGTAACTGAAAAATAATTAACTAAATTAAACAATTAACTAGCTAAATAATAATTAACTAACTAATTTAGATAACTAAAAAAAACAAAAAACCTTAAGGTATAGAATCCTTTCAAAAGTTGCTCTAAATTATTTTTTATATAGTAATGTTGTAGCATCAGTTATTTCATGTAGTCAACTGTGTTAAACTAAAATCAATTAACTAAATTCTGACAATAATTCTACCAATCAATTCGAGAACAGCTTCTTCCCTGCTGTCCTCAGTCTTTTGAATTGACCCACCATGCATTAAGGCGATGTTTCTCTTCACCCAAGCTAAAACTGCACCACCATATTCTGCACCCTCTCCTTTCCTTCACTCCTATATACCTATGAACTGCGTGTTTTGTCTTAACTCGTAAGAAACAATCCTTTTCAATATATCCCAATACATCTGACTATAATAAATCAAATGAAACATAATAATCCCAGATCAATCTGGGAAATAAATTGCACTCTCCTGTTATGTAACAGCAGTTGAGAAAATATTTGACCTTTTCTGATCTGTCAAATATCCTTATTCTTAGATATAAAATTATAGAATCTACAGTGCAGAAGGAGGCCATTTGGCTCACTGAGTCTGACCAACAATAACCCACCCAGATCCTATCCCCATAACTCCATATATTTACCTTCCTAATAACCCCTGACACTAAGGAGCAATTTTTTATCATGGCCAATCAACCTAATTCACAGATCTTTGGACTGTGGGAGGAAACGAGTATCCTGAGGGGAAAAAAAACGCAGAGGGAAAATGTTCTAACTCCGCAAGACAGTGACTCAAGCTGGGAATCGAACCCGGGTCGCTGCTAACCACTGTGCTACCCAATATGTTATTGTAAAATGTATCTTAACTAAATAATAAATTATTTTAAAAAGGAAAACTTTAAAAAAAGTTCATTCCCCCACCTCCCCTTAACACTCAAATTAAGTCTACAAAAGAGGGTGCAGTAGTCAGATCACAGGAGCTTCAGAAAATGTTAGATTTCGCTCACCCAGCATCAGCCATGGTTTGACAACACCAATTTTCAGATCAAGGCTGGTGTCCTCGACATACCCACAGGCTCCATCCAACTGTTGAGCATCTTCCACTAACTGCACCCGAGCGTCTCTAAGAGTTTCAATGAGTCTTTTCCCGGATAGGGTTGTCACTCTGGTGCTCTGCTTCTTGAGTGAAGCCTTTGAGAAAGCCTTGATTTCATCGACAAGCGAATGCATCACATATGAATGAGAGAAACGAGTTAAGGCAAAGCGGTGGGAAAAGAAATGCTGCCAAATGTTTGTTTTAACGCAACGAGATACAAATGTCAACTATCTGGAGTTTAATATGTTGAAATGAACATCATTGTACTCGGCTATTGGGAGATTATAAAATCAGCCCTAAATCAAGGCTACCTTTACAGTGATCCTCTTATTCAGTTGTCTACTTCTTCACTTTCCACATCGCTTGTTGATCATAATCGAACGTGCAACCACCAACAACATGTTTAAAACTGCAGAAGCACAAAGAAAGTGAAATCTTGCTACTCCAGAGCTATCGCCACCTATACCAGGAAGATCAGTTTGATGTTTTGTAATACATTTCACTTCTACAAGTTTATTAGAGAGCTGCTTGTGATCCTCCAGCAAGATACTATAGATTCATGTGCCATTGTGATTAGATCAGTGATTTGGGAAAAGCACCGTCATTAACTCCCCCCTTCCCTCTACGCGACAAGGCACTTAATCATTTTTAAAATTTAATTTACGTGGCCATCACTGACTGATGCCAGCATTTTATTGTCCTTTCCTAATCGCTCTTTAACTAAGGGCATTTAAGAGTCGTATTGCTGTTGATCTGGAGTCACATGTCGAACAAATACAGTAAGAATGGTAGATTTCCTTCCCTAAAGAACATTAGTGAATCAGGTGGGTTTTTATTGCATTCAAATTTCACATCTGCCATTGTGGGATTTGAAACCAGGTCCCTAGATCATTACTTTGGGCCGCTGGATTAATAGTTCCAGTGACAGTACCACTACACCACATAAACTCTGATTTCAGGCTCTAAATAGGAGCATAAATAATTAACAAACCAGCAGGAAATAAGTCCATAACATGATAAGCCAAACAGAGAGTAAAGGATATGGGTGCAGGGTGCACCGAGGGTACAAGGTGAGCCCTCAATCTTGAAAAGCTTCACCCAATGAGCTTCCAGTGGTATAATGATCTAGGACATATAGGTCTAGCTGGTATTATCACTAGACTATTAATCCAGAAACTCAGCTAATGTCCTGGGGACCAGGATTTGCATCCTACCACAGTAGATGGTAGAATTTGAATTCAATTTTTTTTAAAATCTGGAATTAAAAGTCTATTGATTGTTGGAAAAACCCATCTGATTCACTAATGTTCTTTAGATAAGGAAATCTGTCATCAAACCTGGTTTGGCCTATATATGACTCCAGAGCTGCAGCAATGTTGTTGACTCACAACAGACTTCAAACAGATCTAACAAACCATTCAGTTGTATCCATTGCTACAAAGTCTCAACAAAGAAATGAAACCGGACAGATCACCTGGCATTGACCTAGACACCAGAAAAAGATAATGCAAAACAAACAACCCTGATGACCTCGTAATGTCCTCCTTACTGACATCTGGGGACTGGCGCCAAAATTGGGAGAGCTGTCTCACAGACTTGTCAAACAACAATGTGACAATCATTCTCACAGAATCATACCTTACAGGTAACATCCCAAAAACCACCATTACCATTCTTGGATATGTCCCGTCGCACCAGCAGGACAGACCCAGCAGAAGTGATGGTGTCACAGTGATTTACAGTATAGAGTGTGCTGCCCTGGGAGTCCTCAACAATGACTTAATGGGCCAGGAAACCTCTTAATGGTTATCACTTACTATCCTCTTTCGGCTGATGAATCAATGCTGCTCCACGTTGAATAACACTTGAAGGAGACACGGAGGGTGGCAAAGTGTAAAATGTATTCTGGGTGGAGATTCAATGTCCCCAACCAAGAGTTGCTCGGCAACAGCATTACTGATCAAGCTAGTTGGTTCTAAATGAATTGCGAGATTGGGTCTGCAGTAGGTGTTGAAGGAACCAACAAGAGGAAAAAACATACTTGACCTCATCTTTACCAATCTTCTGGCTGCAAATGCACTTATCCATGACTGTATCAGTTAGAGTGACCACTGCACAGTTCTCCTGGAGATGACGTCCCAGCTTCACATTGAGAATAATCTCCATCGTGTTGTGTGGCACTATCACCTGCTAAATGGGACAGACTTCGAACTAATCTAGCAACTCAAAACAGGGCATCCATGAGGCATTGTGAGCCATCAACAGCAGCGGAACTGTATTCCAGTGCAACCTGCAATCTCATAGCCTGGCATATTACCCCCCTTCCCCCAATCATGAACATCAAGTCAGGGGATCAACCCTGGTTCAATGGAGAATGCAGGAGCAGCACTAGGCATACCTAGGTGGCAAACCGGTGAAGTTATCAAACAGGACTACTTGCATGCCAAAGAGCATAAACAAAAAGTGATAGAGCTAAGCAATCCCACAGCTAGCAGATGAGATCTAAATCCTACAGTTCTTCCATATCCAGTCCTGAATGATGCTGGGCAATTAAACAATTCACAGAAGGAGGAGGCTCCCAGTCTCAATGATGGAGGAGCCCAGCACATTAGTGCAAAATATAAGGCTGAAGCATTTGCAGCAATCTTCAGCCACAAGTGTTGAGTGGATAATCCATCTCAGCCTCCTCCAGAGGTCCCCAGCATCACAGATGCCAGTTTCCAGCCAATTCAATTCACTCCACATAATATCAAAAAATGGTTGGAGGCACTGGATACTACAAAGGCAATGGGCCCTTCCAGCAATAGTACTGAAGACTTGTGCTCCAGAAATTGCCGCCATCCTCATCAAACTCTTCTAAGTACAGTTATGCTGGCATCCAGCCAACAATTTGGAAAATTGCCCAGGTATGTGCTGTACACAAAAAGCAGGACAAATCCAACCTGGCCAATTACTGCCCAATCAGTCTATTCTCAATCATCAATAAAGTGATGGAAGGAGTCATCAACAGTGCTATCAAGCAGCATTTGTTCAGCAATAACCTGCTTAGTGATGCCCAATTTGGGTTTTACTCAGCTCTTGATCTCATTACAGTCTTTGTTCAAACATGGACAAAATAGTTGAATTTCAGAGGTGAGGACAGAATGACAGCTCTTGAAATCAAGGCCGCATTCAACTGGGTGTGGAATGAAGGAGACCTAGCTATGGGTATCAGGGGGCAAACACTTCACTGGTTAGAGACATACCTGGCCTATAGGAAGATAGTTGTTGTTATGGAAGGTCAGTCATCTCAACTCCAGGACATTTCTGCAGAGATCCCTCAGCATGGTGTCCTAGGCCCAACAATCTTCAGCTGCTTCCTCAGTGACCTTCCCTCCATCATAAGGTCAAAAGTGGGTATGTTTGCCAGTGATTGCATAATGTTTAGCACCATTTGCAACTCCTCAGATATTGAAGCAGTCCATGTTCAAATGCAACAAAGTCTGGACAATATCCATGTTTGGGCTATTAAGGGGCAAGTAACATTCATGCCACACAAATGTCGGGCAATGACCATCACCTTGCCCTTTGACATTCAATGGTGTCACAATCACTAAATCCTCCACTGTCAACATCTTTGTGATTACCATTGACCAGAAACTCAACTGGACTCACCACATAAACACGATGACTGCAACAGCAGGTCAGAGGCTAAGAATACTGTGGTGATTACTTCACCTCCTGACTCCCCAAAAGCCTGACCACCATCTACAAGGCACAAGTCAGGGGTATGACAGAATACTCCCCAGTTGCCTGGATGGATGCATCTCCAGCAATGGTCAAGAAGCTTGACACTATCCAGGACAAAGCAGCACACTTGATTGACACCACATCTACAAACATCCATTTCCTCCATCACCCACAGTCAGTAGTAGCAGAGTGTACTATTTAAAAATGCACTGCAGCAATTCACCAAAAATCCTTAAACAGCATCTTCCAAACCCACGACCACTTCCATCTAGAAGGACAAGGGCAGCAAATATAAAGGAAGACTATCACCTGTAAGTTCTCTTCCAAACCACTCACCATCCTGACTTCGAAATATATCACCGTCCTTTCGCAGTTGCTGAGTCAAAATCCTGGAATTCCCTCCCTAATGACATTGTGGGTCAACCCACAGAATATGAACTGCAGCGATTCAAGAAGGCAGCTGACCACTACCCTCTCAAAGGCAACTAGGGTTGGGTAATAAATACTGGCCAGCCAGTGACACCCATGTCCCATGAATGAATGTAGGACCCGTTATAGTAGCACCTGCACAGCAATGTAAGACAGTACCCAACCTGCATCCAATGTCAGTTGAGTGTCAGACAGAGCTGACATTGGTAGGAAAAGGGAAGAGGTCCTGAAAGGAGAATATAGGGAGTTAGAAAGGGAGTTGAGAAGAAAGACCATAAAGGTAGTATCTCGGGATTGCTGCCTGTGCCATGAGACAGTGAAAATAGGAATGGAATGAGGTAGAGGATAAGTACATGGCTGAGGAATTGGAGCGGGGGTAAGGATTCAGGTTTCTGGATCATTGGGACCTCTTTTGGGATCAGTGTGACCTGTACAAAAAGGATCGGTTGCACTTGAATCCCAGGGGGACCAATATCCTGGTGGGGAGGTTTGCTAAGGCTACTGAGGAGACTTTAAAGTAGAAAGGTGGGGGGGGTGAGAATCAAATTGAAGTGACTGGGAGAGATGAGGTTAGCTCACAAATAGAGAAAGCTTGTTGAAGTGTGAGAGGGAGGATAGGCAGATGATAGAGAAGTGGAGTGCTCAGACCAGAGGTTTGAGATGTGTCTATTTTAACCCAAGGAGTGTTGTGAACTAAGTGGATGAACTTAGAGCATGGATCACTATTTGGAAATGTGATGTGGTGGCCATTACAGAGACTTGGATGACTCAGGAACAAGACAGGTTACTTCAAGTGCCAGGTTTTAGATGTTTCAGAAGGGACAGGGAGGGAGGAAAAAGAGGCGGTGGAGTGGCACTGTTGATCAAAGATAGTGTCACGGCTGCAGAAAAGATGGATGCCATAGAGGGATTGTCTACAGAGTCTCTGTGGATGGAGGTTAGGAACAGGAAGACGTCAATAACTTTACTAAGTATTTTCTATAGGCCAGCCAATAGTGTCAGGGATGTTGAGGAGAAGATTGGGAAGCAGATCCTGGAAAGGTGTAATAATAACAGAGTTGTCATGACGGGAGGTTTTAATTTCCCAAATATTGATTGAAATCTGCCTAGAGTAAGAGGTTTAGATGGGAAGGAGTTTGTTAGATGTGTTCAGGAGGGTTTCTTAATACAATATGTGGATAAGCCTACAAGACTTGATTTGGTATTGGGAAATGAATCTGGTCAGTTGTCAGATCCCTCAGTGGGAGAGCATTTTGGAGATCGTGATCATAATTCTATCTTCTTCACAATTGCATTGGAGAGAGATAGGATCAGACAAGTTAGAAAAGTGTTTAATTTAAGTAAGGAGAATTATGAGGCTATCAGGCAGGAAATTGGAGACTTATATTGGAAAGAGATTATCTCAGAGAAATGTAAGGAAGAAATGTGGCAAATTTTTAGGGAATATTTGTCTGAGTTCTGCATAACAACGTTCTAATGAGACAGGGAAATTATGGTAGGTTACAGGAACTGTGGTGTACAAAGACTGTAATAAATGTAGTAAAGAAGAAAAGAAAAGCTTATGAAAGATTCAGAGAGCTAAGTAATGTTAGAGATCTAGAAGAGTATATGGCTAATAGAAAAGATCTTAAGAAGGAAATTAGGAGAGTCAGAACAGCTCACAAGAAGGCCTTGGCAGGCAAAATTAAAGAAAACTCCAAGGTATTCTACAAGTATGTGAAAAATAGGACCTAACAAGTGTGATGGTGGGAAAGTTTATATGGAATCTGAAGAAATAGGAGAGGTACTTAATGAATCCTTTACTTCACTATTTACAATGGAAAAGAGTCTTGGTGGTTGTAGTGCAGACTTGCAGCAGACTGAAAAGCTTGACCATGTAGATATTAAGGAAGAGGATGTGTTGGAGCTTTTGAAAAGCATCATGTTAAATAAGTTGCCAGGACTGGATGATATACCCCCAGGAAGTGTGGGAGGTGAAGGATGATATTGCTGAGCCTCTGCCAATGATCTTTGCATCATCAATGGAGATGGGAGAGGTTCCAGAGAATTGGAGGATTGCGGACGTTGTTCCTATATTCAAGAAAGGGAGTAGAGATAGCCCTGGAAATTATAGACTAGTGAGTCTAACCTCAGTGGTTGGTAAATTGGTGGAGAAGATCCTGAGAAATAGGATTTATGAACATTTGGAGAGGTATAATATGATTAAGAATAGTCAGCATGGCTTTATCAAAAGCAGATCATGCCTTACAAGCCTGATTGAATTTTTTGAGGCTATGACTAAATACATTGATGAAGAAAGAGCAGTAGATGTAGTATATATGGACTTCAGCAAGGCATTTGATAGGGTGCCCCATGCAAGGCTTATTGAGAAAGTGAGGCGGCATGGAATCCAAGGGGACATTGTTTTATGGATCTAGAACTGGCTTGCCCAGAGAAGTTATAGATGCGTCACATTTTGCATGGAGGTCGGTCACCAGTGGAGTGCCCCAGGGATCTGTTCTGGGACCCTTACTCTTTGTGATTTTTATAAATGACCTGGATGAGGAAGTGAAGGGACGGGTTGGTAAGTTTGCTGATGACACAAAGGTTGGAGGTGTCGTGGATAATGTGGAAGGATGTCGGAAGTTGCAGCGAAACATTGATATGATGCAAGACAGGGCAGAGAAGTGGCAGATGGAGTTCAACCCAGATAAGTGTGAAGTGGTTCATTTTGGCAGGTCAAATAGGATGGCAGATTATAGTATTGATGGTAGGACTCTTGGCAGTTTGGAAGATCAGAAGGATCTTGGGGTTTAAGTTCATAGGACGCTCAAAGCAGCTTCGCAGGTTGAAGATGTGGTTAAGAAGGCGTATGGAATACTGGTCTTCACCAATCAAGGAATGAAATTTAGGAGTCGGGAAATCATGTTGCAGCTATGTAGGACACTGGTCAGACCCCACTTGGAGTACTGTGTTCAACTCTGTTACCTCATTACAGAAAGGATGTGGAAGCCATAGAAAGGGTACAGAGGAAATTTACAAGGATGTTGCCTGGATTGGGGCACATGCCTTATGAGGATAGGTTGAGGGAGTTCAGCCTTTTCTCCTTGGAGAGACAAAGGATGCAGAATGTCCTGATAGAGGTGTTTAAAATGTTGAGACATATTGAACAAATGGATAGTCAGAGGCATTTTCCCAGGGTTGAAATGTTTGTCACAAGAGGACACAGATTTAAGGTGCTGTGGCATAGATACAGAGGAGATGTCAGGGGTAAGATTTTCACTCAGAGTGGTGGGTGCATGGAATGGGCTGTTGGCAATGGTAATGGAGGCAGATTCAGTAGGGTCTTTTAAGAGACTTTTAGACAAGTACCTGGAACTTAGTAAGATAGAGGGTTATAGGTAAGTCTAGTAATCTCGAAGGCAGGGACATGTTCGGCACAGTTTTGTGGGCTGAAGGGCCTGAATTGTGCTGTGAGTTTTCTATGTTTCTATGTAGATCTGTGTATACCAGCAAATATGGAAACAAATCCCAGCCTGAACCCTTTAAATGTATATTTGCAAATAATGCTATGAGTCAACAGACTTGTTAACCTATGTGTGACCAGTGCTGGCCAGGGACAGCTAAAGTTTACTTGAACTCCAATAACTGGTTTGAATCAGCTAAACTTATTTAGTTCTGTAAAAAATACGAAGGAAATGTTGTAAGGCTGGGGCCAATGAGGGAAAGATACGAAATATGCGAAAAAGATTAAAGCAGTTTATCTCGGAAAAGATAAGCAACAAATATTCCTGAACAAGCAGTAGTAAAACTCCAGAGATTAACAGCGCAGAAGGAAAAGACACTGTATTGTGGACATGGATACAGCAACGAGAGGAGGATGAACACTTGGCTATTGTTAGCTCTCCCGATTAGGTAGTAGCTCTCATATTCTGCAATTACTTGGGAATTGCCATGGAGTGCATTTAGACTGCTTTGTTTTGATACTGTATGCTTATATTCTAACCAGATGTATGATTTATATGTGCACAGCCGAACAATGATAATGAAGCGGATTATTAATTGTGAGAGACCTTCCTTTTCTCCTCTTTGTACAGAGCTGATAATGGTTGCCAGTAAGCTATGATCATATTAGGAAGATTTCTTCAGACCTACTGAATTGTAACCAACATCCTACAATCTGGTGGCAGCTTGTGGTAAAAGCCAAAATCTCACAGAAAATGCAGCAAAAAATTAAAATGCTGGTAGTCTGAGAAAAGATTCAGCAAAGAAGTCCAATCTAAAAATAAACTCCAGAAGAATAGGCACAGAAGGAAGATCAGGAAAAGCTTCAAAGAAGGCTTGGAAATTGAAGGCAGAGATTAAAAATTCCTTACTGCAGACTCCATTCCTGCTCCTTTGGAAATCCAACTTCAAATTCCAGAGTGCAGAGTCAGCAAGGTGAACTAAGTCATTTAGAACTCCAGGTTGCAGCAAGTCCTGAGAAATATTCAAATAATTCAGAGTGCAGTTTGAAAAAATCTGTCATTGAAAACTAACCTCTTATTAGTATGGTGTCCAAGCGTGCTCTGAAATGGAAAAAGATAATTATTAAATACTTGTGACCATTAAATTCAGCTGAGAAAGCAAAAGCTAAGATTCAACAAGTTTGTGACTTGAGCAAGAAAACTCTGCAGACAGTTGATTCTTGCAGCCATTGATGAAAATATTGGTGAGTATGCTCACCATTGCAGCAAGTCTGTGAAAATTGGCAAGAGCAGGCAATCCATTTGTCTCCAAGTGAAATCTTGAAATTCAAAAAAGTAGATCCTACACTTGTACATTTTTCACAATGAATCAGAGTTCCACTCATCTTGAAGAATTTGGACTTACCCAAGTGCTAAATTTAATGGGAAATTTGGTGTTCTTGATAAGAGAATTTCTATACTTTCTTAAGTACATCATGTTCTGCAAAGTCCAGATTAGTGCTGTTTTATACTGATTTGCTGAATTTGACAAAGAAGTAATCCAAATGCAAGACATTGGTAAATCCTCAACCAGTATCGATAAAATATTTAAAAATTTCCGATGGGTACTTTAATCTTCAACTTGTGGAGTGCACAGAGCATAAAAAGAGATATAGAAACAACCCGTAAAGCTATGAAAGGGAAAAAGATGATTCTCAAGCAAACCACGTCAGGTGACGAAGAGGACAGCCTCGAAAGCTTGTGAGTTTACTATCAAATAAATCGGTTGGATTTAAACCTGGTGTTGTCAGACTTCTTACTGTATTTACCCCAGTCCAACGCCGGCATCTCTACATCACACTTAGGGTCAGTTCAATGTTAGACAGAGCTGCGTGCACCAGCAAGTATGGAGACAGCTCCAAGCTTGTACCCTCTGCTGTGTATTTGTAAATAGTTCAAAGAACAAATAAAGACTTCCAGTTAACCTATATATGACTACAAAGACTTTTCAGACCTACTACACTGTACCAAACACCCTACAACACTTCCCTCCATCATAAGATTAGAGATAGGAATGTTCACTGATGATCGTCCTGTATTCAATTCTGTTCTCAACTCCTCAGGTGATGAGATAGTGCCCATATGCAGAAAAACTTGAAAAACATTCAGACTTAGGCTGATAAGTGGCAAGTAACATTTATGCCAAACAAAAGCCAGGTAAGATCATCTTCAATAAAAGAGAATTAATCACCTGTCATTGACATTCAATGGCATTACTATAACCAAATCCTCACCACCAATACCCTGCACAGGCAGTATTGACCAGAAAATTAATTGGGATGGCCACGAAAATACTATGGATACAAGAGCAAGCCAGAGGCTTGGTAATCTGCAGAATATTGCTCACCTACTCTCTAAAGCCGCCTTACCACCTAGAAGGCACAATTCAAGAGTGTGACTGGATAAGTGCAGCCATAAAAACACCCGAAAAGCTTCGGACCATGCATGACAAAACAGTTGGCTTGATCAGCACCCCATCTATCACCTCAAACATTAAAACAAAACAAAATACTGGAAATTTGAAGTAATAGAAGAAGATGCTAAAATAGTCAATGCCAAGTAGTGAGAGAACCAGAGTTAAGATTTCATATTGATCAGCCTTCATCAGAACTTAACTATTCGCTTCTTCATCAATGGTGTATCATGGCAGCAGTATGTACTATCTACAAGATGCACTGCAGCAACTTCCTAGGCTTCTTTGACAAAACATTATAAATCTCTAGATATGGAAGGACAAAGGAAGTAGGTGCATTGGAAAACCACATCCTCCAAGTTTATCTCTAAGCCACATATCACCTTGACTTGTCATATATCACTGTTCTTTCATTGTCACTGGGTCAAAATCCTGGAATTACTCACTGAACAATATTGTATCTGAACTTCCTCAACACATGGATTGCAACAATTAAAGCAAGCAATTCACCACTACCTTCCTAAGCATGGTCAGAGTTCAACAATACTGGTCTTGTGAGCGATGGTCATATCCCATGCAAGAACAAAGGGGGGAAAAGGCCCTGATTTGTGAAAGGAGATAACAGGAAATCTTGGAAGAGGGTTTTGTCAATTGCTTTTATGATTTCACCAAGGGAGTCTTCCAATTTAACATGAAAAGATTTTGTGTTTATCTGGAACCTTACATGAGCTGAAAGCATTCAAAAGCACTCTATAGCCAATGAAGGGCTTTTGGTTTTGTCATTATGGTAAAGTGGGAAATTCAGCAGTTAGTTTGCACACAATAAGATTGTATAACATCAATAAGATAGTAGACAGATACTGATATAATGATGCTGAGTGACAAATAAATATATAAGGACACCCACCATAGTAAACTTCCCTGTTTTTATTAAAAAGCAGTGCCATCTGTTCTGTTACATCCATCTGAGAACCTCAGTTTAATGTCTCCTCTGAAAGCTGGCCACTCTGATAGTGCAGCACTCACTCAGCCTAGATTTTGTACCTCAATCTTTGTAGTGGGGCTTGAACCACAATCTTCAGCCTTAGAAGTGACAGTGCCAAACACTGACCCACAACTGACTAGAAAGGTGATTTTAAAGATCTCAAGTTAATTCCTGAAACTGGCCATGCTTTTCTATATGGCATGTAATTTCATGATTGATTCCAAGCATATAAAAATGCTGACATTTAAAACACATATAAATTGCATGGAAGAAAATTCATCAACCATGTTTCCTACAGATCAATTTTCCTGTTGACTTGTCATGCCAAGAGCCTGCCCAAATCTGCTAGCATAATGCCAAAATGATACTGTTCCCAATCTGGTACACAAAGACGGACAGACTTTGTCAGTAGCAAACACTCGGCAGACAATGGGAGAGAAAGTGAACTGGTACCAGAGACATGAGTATACTGGTATGGTGTGGTTATATCACATACCCGATCAGGTGAGAGAGAAACATGAGGAAAATAGATGCTTAGATCTCATTTGACAAATGTTGGTAAACTGCCCGATCTATCTTTGCTGTTCACTGACAGCTTGACAATTGAGGAGTTGGGAAATTGGGTGTCAGCAGCAGTATTTAAAGGCAGCAAGCACTTACTCGTGGGCTTTGGTTGCATTAAATTGAATTACTTTTGAATATGGAAATGGCAGGAATATGGGGGAAAAGACTCCCTATTTTTGCACAGTGTTCTGGAACTGTTAGTGTAGGAGGTAAGCAGAAGGAAGGAGATGCTCTTTCCTTTCAATGGCAGAAAGATGCCCAGACAAGTTGTGCAGCATATTTGAACTGCAGTGGTAGAAACAGAGAGCATATGATCACTAGGATTTTGGTACTCAAAGTTAATAATACTAAAAGTAAAAGTGGAAACTTTAATCACATGCAGCTTTCTTTAACCTTGAACCCAGAACATGGCTGCAGAGTTTGAAAAGCTTACTATTCAGACTAGAAATGGTAACGTGACTGCAGCTTGCACACTCTAAACCTGCTACTATCCCCACAATGATTCTCCACTTATCCCTCGCTTCCACACACAAGCAACACAGTTTTACCCCAACATCTTCCCAAATGTTCATCAGGTTATACATTAAAATACTCCATTTCTTCTTGCAGAGTAAGTTGCCACGCAACACTGGGAAGCAGGAATGGGCTGGAGAAAATCCACCAAGTTCATATCAAATCGCATTAGCAGAAACTGACATGGAAATAGCAGGTGGTCAAGAGAAGACTCAAAAATTTCCAGATTTCAAAATAATCCAGATATTGCATTTAGGCATCAATAAAACAGAAGGATTAAAGACATGTGAATGAGAATGAAAGCATCTTTAGCAAATCTAGCTATTACAGCAGAAAATAAAATTGGAACGGTACAAATGGATGAATGAATCCGAGGGATTCTCAAAAAATGGATAATAGATGTTTCAGGTGTGATTCAATACATTATTTTGAAGTGAATACCCAAAGTGAATACGTAGGGTTTTTAAATAATACATGCTAAAGAGAATTCTGAGGAAAATGATAAATTTCCTTGACAAGTTATACTGCCACAAGAAGTTCTAATCTTTTAATATTTTAATCATGACACTGTACAGAACTAGATATTGCTTGTATTTCAACAGTATGTAGGACAGATTGGCTGAAATATTATTCTGTTTTATTAAGTCATGAGGATCAATGCAAGGTTAAAGAATATAAAATTACTATTTGCTTTAAGTTTGTCAATTATAACACTTTTTTGTCACAAAAAGAGTTTTAAACCCACATAAAATAATTGGAGTAAGCCATTAAATAAATATGAATGCATTCCCAGTGAGATACCTATGCAGTTCAGAAAACCTCCTATGCAAAAGGTACAAATAAAACTTGCCACAGAGCATAATAAGACAATTATTTTTGGACAGTGGATTTTCAGTTTACCAATCAGGATATTATTGTATCCCCTTAGCAAAACCTGATATTTTTCATCCGATTGTTGGACAAGGATTAATAGGATCAGGCAATAAGAATCAGACAGCAAAAACAAATTGTCTTCAAGATTATTTAACAAGTGCTTACTCTACTTGTCAAAGATATAAACCTTGCTGAAAAATTCAGTGGTTGATGAAGCTAAAAGAAGAGCTTATTGAGAAGTGCAAAAAGATACTCCTGCATCCTTTTGTAAGCCTTCCATTGGCAACTGATTTTATTGCTCTGAAACTACAGTTGAGATAAAGACTGAAATATATTTTTAATAACTTGGCAACCATGTTTAGTATTTCTACAATAATACATAATAAAAACAGAGTAATTCATGGAGAAATAGATTGTATTGTTCTTGTAACACTAACAAAGATTCTGATTGATAATAGAGGCAAATTTAATAAAGGCAGTTTCAGAAACATGTGTGATACTCTAAACAGCATGGTCATGAATACCACAGTTGAAAGCCGTTTCAGCAATGCCCTTGTGAAAGGAATCAAGCATCAATCAATAAAATGGTGCATAAAATTTTCACTTATCAGTCAGGCTGCAAGTTGAGAACCAAACTGGCATAGGCAGCTCACATTAATAGTTTATAGTGGAAGAATGATACTGAAGCTTGTCTTTTACCTTTGGCAAGTTTATGCTTCAAACAACACAATAAACGCCTTCTGTGCCCATTGGGCACCGCAGGGGCTGGGGTGCATTATTGACCCTAATAATCACATTTTAATTTGATGTTTTAAGTTTCCTTTGTACTTTGTTTTTGTTCAGGCTGTTTCCCTTCCTTTTACTTTGTCCTAATTTAATTTGAGTTTGTTTATTTGGTTTGACCTTTAAAGAGGACACCATAATAACATCCCATCCTCCTTATAATTCCCCACACCCAACTGTTGGCTGTATCTATTTATATCCTTGACCCAATGCTCATTGTATGTCATTTGGCTTAACAAGCTAATTGTCAAAGAATGTATCTGCTCAGACATTGACAGTTCATGCACAGAATTCGCTCCAAATAGTTGGATGGTATAGTACCTTTCAATTAGTAAGTTTGCAAAATCCCTAATCCATTCTGTCCTGTGTAATAGTGTTATTTCTCGAGAGGTACAATATTTAGTTCTTTTTGCACATTTAAATGTTTTTCATATAAAAATACAGCTTTCTATCAGGGCTGAAGTCTCAGAGTAAGTTCAAGGAGCACTGAAGTACTGTCCAACACTGTCTTTCTTAAAAGCAGCTGAAACAATGGAAAGGAAGAAAACACAGTGCAAGTACTGATAGTGGATTTGAAGCAACTCTAACATCAGAAAATGATCACATACCGGTGAAGAATCCTCTGATTGTGCAAGAAAACTATCCTGCATTCGTACTGCCAACATATGTACAAGTAGAAGCAAAGACAGTAGCTGGAAATGATTAAACTGTTAATAAAATGCAAGCCAGTTGGTAAAACGGAAACCAAAACACTGACATTCTCTTTTCAGATAATTTGTTTACTTTGCTCAGCCTCATAGCTTTACTTTCACATCCAATTTGGATTTCTCCCAAAAAAATTCTAAGTATCAAATTTGCAGGAAAACTGGAGTAATTCACACTGTCTTTTTTTAGTGAGAGTTCACTAAAATCTCCCACACTCTGTGCAGTGCAGAGGCCATGAGCATGAATATAATTAGAATTTGGGGATGGGGCCTATTCCCCCCCAGGAGGCTGAAACCACTGGGCCTCTACACATGTACAGTGGCCCAGAACTGTCGGGCTCCCATTTGCTGGTCAGTCCAGGGCTCTTCCAGTGCTGCCCTTCAAATACCCCCATGGCTATTCCCACGGCAGTCTCGACCACCCTCCATCCTGGACTACCCTGATTTCTAGCTATGTTTCCCCCAGTGATGACTTCTCCCTCCCCCTCAGTGCAGACTTTTCCCCTTCTACACCCCCACCCTCACTATTCTCTGCCCCTTCAGACCCCAATCTCATAGCATAGGCACTTTACGCCTTGGGCTGTGCCGGGAGCACAGGTTGGCATTTCCAGAGTGCCCATGCCCAAGGGGCATCACCCCCTCTGTTACCTGGCCTCCTAGGGGGACCCCAGTTGTTCCCTCTTCATTCCAACAGAATCATCCTGATAATTCCCCGGAAGTGGAGACCTACTCTAAACCCTGCTCTAGTTAAGCAATCTGGTGGGGGTGGGGGTGCGGGGTGGGGGGGAGGGGGGAGCAGGATAGAGAGTTTGTGGGCTCTGAGAATTCAGTCCCAGGTCCACTAATTACATTTAAATTATATTAAAAACAGATTAAAATTACTTATCTGGTCTTCCCGCCAATTTCCAACACACATCTGATGGGACCAGAAATCCAGTGCTGAGAGACGCACTTGCAGTGGAATGCACGCACAAATTACACGCATGTCCAACCATGAGCTTCTTCCACCCTGCTGCACTCAAAAATTAGCACGGCAGGGTGGGGGGAATGGATCCGCTCACCCCGCCATCCCCTCCTCCTCCCCCCCACAGTGTACCAACTATCCCCCATTTAAGTGCACTTCAAGTATTTAATTAAACAATGTATGCTTTTATGTGATGTAACAAATTATGATTTTACAATGTAGGCTAACAATATAATTAAATTACTATCAACAGATTCCCTTTTTTTAAAACAATTTAACACACTCAGATAATTTCAAAACAGATCAAAGAGAAAGTAAATATTTCCACGTTTCATATAACCAATTAGAAAAAAAGACGTTCCTCGTCTAGAACTTCCAGCAATTTCTTCAGGCATTCTTTTTTGTAAAACAGTCTAGTAATTGGTGACTTGCACCAACATATTTCATCTAAGGGAACTTTTTTCTCTCTAACATTTATTTTATGTCAATGTTAGGAAATAGAGACAGTTTAAGTAATTTGTACTGTGTGGGTTAGCAATAAGGTATCAATTTAAGTTTATGCTTATTTTGTGTTTCTGTGTTTGTATGCTAAGAAAGGATTACATCTTCAGTTTAGCTTCATGTTAAATAAAAGTGCCTAACAAGTCTATAGTTTAAACTTTGCCTGCATTGCATATTGGAAGTTTTATGACATGAAAGAAATTACAGGGCTTTAATAAAACTACAATGTTGCTTAGCAACTAGAGGCCCACACTGAAAGTTGAAGCCCTTCAATGTCAGTTTGGAGATAACTCAAAGGAAAGAAGCATTCCGCAGAAACCGATAGAACAGGCAGGACAATGCTCATGAACAGAAAGCTAGTCCCAATCTAAAGAACCAAAAGTCCCAGAAACTAGGGAACGGGATATTGGAAGTCCCAGGAAGGCTGTGAAGTCAAAGAAAATTAAAGTAAGGAGCTGATAGAGGCTTCTAGTTAAAGACAGGCCTATAAGACGCAGAACTGGAGACATCAGCTAGCGTGAAACCAGATACCTGCAATGACCCTCAGGTTGCTGATACCTGAATACAGTGTGTGAAGCAGTGGTATTCCATTGGTGTGGCTGGGTACTTCAAGAGATTACATGGAAGCTTGAATGCACATGTTGATCCAGTGCAGAGGAATATCAAAAGGAAAGGTGTCAGTGTGCAAATTCCAAGACATGTTCTTTGAAAGCAAAGTTTGGAAACCCTAGTGTGAATGTCAGAGTTCTACTGAGATCAGTTGGCTCACAATGTGACAGGTATCGGAGGGGAGCTGATGAGAAACATCAGGAGTGAACAGCAGAGTACAGCAACTAGGGGATCTTCTTAGGAACATTTCTGCAGCATTAATATAAGCCTACTTGTGATGAATAAGTAAACTTTAAGAGATATTTGTCATTTGGGGTGGAATCTTGAGCCCACATTCGTCATCCGCAGGACTTGCGGAGGAGTGTCAATATCCGGCAAAACCTAGAAGTCGCGAACCTCGCCCGTGAGATCACGACTTTCAATATTTGCTGTCCCTCGCTGTTGACGTATTCGGATTCATGTCCAGATGAACAAAAGGTTTCATTTCTTTGTTAAAAGTTAATCAGCCATCCTGTAACTCCGTTCTGCCATGCATCTAAACAAAAAACAAAAATTAAGATCCATCAAGCTGCCCTCCATCCAGGGATCTGACCTGTCCAGTAATAATATCAACTGGCATCATAACACTAGCAAGATCAATCTTTAACATCTTCTCAGTTGCAATCTTTGTTGAATGTACATTACCTCATAGAAAATGGTTATCTACAAACATTCAATGGGCATAACTTTCTTAGAATGCTGCTTGTATAGGATTTCCCTCCAATTGCTTGATAAGTAAAACCTGTATCTATTGCTTCTACTACAACAAGTGGGCAGGATTTTAAGGCCTCACTCATCTCGAAACTATAAAATCCCACCCAAGGTCAAAATACTTTACCACGCTCTGCCCCTCATCCGCTCCAATTCCTGTGGAGGGTAGTGTGGTAAAATTCCGGCCAGTGTTCCTGCAGCTAAGGTATTTTTAAGCATTTTTTTTACATTTCACTTCGCAGGTCAATGGACAATATTTGTGATTCTTTCCCACCAAGAGTGTGATCAACCCTTTGTGTGAGAATGTCCATCCAAAAATTCAGCTTTTTAAAGTATTGTTAAGGGAGGCTGTTTAGCAGGCTTCCTGGGCACTCAGGTCTCTGCACATCTCCATGGCAAAGCTGTTTTGGAGTCATCAGCTCCATGCCAGAAATCAACGTGGAGTTGATTCAAATAATTAAATCCTATTTGCATTTCATTAGCAGGCCTGGAATTGAAGTCTCTTGGCCCTCTAGTGCCACTCATGCTAGGAGTGGTTCACTCCAGCAGGGTTTACAACTGCTCCTCACTCATGGGGAATAGGGCAGATGATCTGCTGGAGGGAACAGACGTCATTGAGGGCCCCCCCAAGATGTCAGGGATAAGGATGGTGCCCCGGGGCAGTGCCAGCCTGGCCCTGTGGCACTGCCCAAGGGGCTCCCTGGAATTACTCATTAGCCATTGGGCAATGCCAAGAGGGTGGGAGGCAGAGGAGGAGTGGGACCTATGGGGGGGTGGGGCTATAGGACCAATTGGTAGGGGTAAGAAGTCTGCTGTCACTCTGCTAGAAGATCGCTGGGAGGGGAAGGGAAGGTGGTGAACGGGACTGGCCATCTGAGTGGAATGAGGGTTCGGGGCTGTCAGGGTGGGGGCTTCGGGTCTGCTGGGGAGATGGGATCGGGAAATCAATGCTGAGGGGTGGGAGGCTGTGGTGGGACATCAGGGCTTGCCCGAAGAGTCCGGGAGGCCAGCGATCGTTGGGTGGGGAAATCAGAGTGTAAACAATGTGGGGTCATTGCACACGTGCCAATCTCAATGTTGACAGATTGGCACTTAAGCAGTGGCCTTTCCAATGGGAATAGGCCACACACCTTGATTTTCAGAGTGAATCCCACTGAGGCACTCTGAGACGCACAGAGTGTCGGAGATTCATCCTGAAAATCACACTAAAAAAATCAGTGTGAGTTACTCCAGTTTTCACCCGAATTCTGAACTGAGAATTTTTTGGGGAGAATCAACCCTAAAACACACTTGTTTAATTTCCACTGTTTCCTTTGTACATCGCCAGTTTCTTTAGTTAGTTTCAACTCTTTGAAATTTCTCACCCTGCAAAAATGCAGCTTTTGTATCAGTTGATTTACTTGCCCAGAAATATGTTGCTAAAATAGATAAGAAAATCTTTGCTCACTTTTCTCGCAGTGGAGAAGTCCAGTCTGATATTTTGATTGCCAAGGGGCAAATTTCCCATTCTGCCTGCTATGGGAATCATAATGTATAGGATTTTCCGGTCTTGAGGTGAGCATGGCCAGAAGATCCCACCTCAAGTCTCTGTCCAAAATCCCTGAGCCACTATTCTGGCTTTGCCTTAAACGTGGCATCAGAAAGAACCTTTTCTGTGCGTATCCGTCTGTGTGATTTGGCTGTTTGTCTCCAGTCTGGTAATTCAAATATACATGAAATTCTTTCTAATTTTTAATTCTTCATTTGGTATCCTTGAACAACCTATCTATTAATAGCCACAAAATATCTTGAATCATAAGGCCTTCCACTTCTACCTATAGGGCAGCACAATGGTTCAGTCATTGGCTATTTGTCCTTTGAAATAAGCAGCTTTATCCTGTGCTGTACTTGTCCATATTCAGTCAGCTATTTATCTGCCACAATCTGCTCCTCACAAATGTCCAACATATGTGTATGTGAAATTCATGATGCCTCTTCACTTTTGATTACCAGTTTCAAATCTGTAAATGCTAAATCAGTGCCAATTACTCTCGAGGAATGTACCCTAATAGTCTGATTGCCACATAGTCAATCACAGCCAATAATCATACCTAATGCTTTTCACTCCTTCTGCCCTTCTCTTTTGTAAGATATCACGTTCCCTGAATTAATGTTAATTTCTGATGGCCTTATAAGATGTGAAAAGGCTTGCTGAATTGTCTCCAAAACCTCAGCACTGATAAGTACATTTCTCCTTGCATGCAGGGCATCCAAGTGCTCAGAAGATAATTAACTAATTGTAACGCCTTCCAAGGCCAGGGCAGAGGATTGGGGGCTGGAGGGTGCTGGTGAGGGGTGGGGGTGGGGGGGAGCAGATGAAATGATTCCATATCACTGAAGGTATTTTCTCCCATTAACTGGTTGATAGTGACCATAGTCCTCAACCATTGGAAACGAATTATTTACATGGACTGCCCACCTCGGGGCTGATGTCAATTTTCAGCATGGTCGGTCAGCTAAAATTTTGTGAAGTATCTCATCAACTATTGTTTGATTTCTTTCACAAACCCAATTACTAAGGGTCTTTCCTCTGCTTTGTTCACTCCAATGATGTTAATATTGTCACACATACTTTTAAATTCACCTTTAGCAAATTTTCTCACATTGACAGTTAGAAATTTAGGCTGTGCTCCTAGTTCCTATCCATTTTCCATTATTTTGTCCACAATTACCTTTTCATCAATATTTTATGTTACTGGTTTTCTGGATTTAAGCTGCTCCTCCAAATTAAGATCTCGCTGATGAGAAATTAAAATGTTCACTTTCATGAGTACATGCACATAAGAAAGCATGGAATAGAATTAGGATTAGGCCATTAGGCTCTTCAAGTCTGCCCTACCATTCAATGCAATCATGGCTGATCTATGCCGGCCCTCAACTCTTTTTTTGTGCTTTCTGTTTTCTATATGACAACCAATTTTCAATCAATGCTAACAAACTTCCTTCAATTCCACCGGCTTTTATTTTATGCACCAATCTGTTATGCGGCATCTTGTTAAATGCCTTTTAGAAATCTAAATACATTACATCTACAGGTTCCCCTCCATCCACTCTCCCTTTTACAACTTTCAAAGAATTCAACAAAATTTGTCAAACATGATTTATCTTTCATAAAATCATGTTGACTAGGTTTGGTTATTTTTTAGCTTTCCTAAATTATTTGGTATTTCCTCTTTGCTTATTAACTCCAGAATCTTGCCAATAATAGATTTTAAACTAACTGGTCTATAATTCCCTGCCTTCTGCCTTTCTCTCTTTTTGAACAAGGGACTTGATTGGCTATTTTCCAATCTTTTGGTATCCTCTTGAAATCTAGTAAATTATAAAAAAATTATAACTAATGGATCCATTGGCTGGAAGTTTATCCCTGACCCCTCCTTTCGCCACAGGAAACAGACCAGACAAGGGGTGGACAATGAGAAGGCCCATTGACTTAGGCTGAATTTTTCAGTTTTGGGATGACCGAGGCCATAAAATCTGACCCACTATCTCTACAGCCACTGCCATGAAGCATGCAATTCATTGGGTCCTGGCCACTTTCCACCTTTAGCCCTTTGAATTTCTTTAATACTCTATGCTTTGTGATTCAGATTTTTGTGCAGATCCTTTGGCCTTCAATATTGTGCCAAGCTATGTCCAAACCCAAGATCAAGCTAACCCACTCCCTATCATTCCGGTGTGCTCCTATTTTAGTATAGAACAGTGGAAATCTTGATAACCAGACTACCAAAGGCAGTACAGCATTGCATTACTGCTGTCTGAATGATAATGTGGAATGTTTCAAGTTGCTTTTGAGGGGAAAAGCCTCCATTGAAATAGGTATGTTACTTCATAATCATGTTTCATTTAATATTGGAAAATCTCTTCTCTGGTGAGGGTATGGTTTGAAGTCCATATATAAAAAACAAAAATGTTGCAAATGTTATTTCAAGATCTCAAAAGAAAAAATATGTTTTAGATAGATGCCGTTTTCAGAATTAGAAAAGGAAAATGAGGTCAGTGAAAATCAAGGGAGCAAAATACTTTGCATTAGATGTGTTAAATTGGGCTCAATTGATCACAGACAGTATTACATGTAGATCAAAGATTATTTGCATCAAATAGATTCTTAATAGTCATGCTGATTTAAATACACTTTTCACTTATGTATTTGCATTAAAATAATGCAATTCAGTTTCATTGGTTAGATACATAATTAAAGTTATGAAGAAAGAGTTGCCAAGATGGATAAGTAACTGGCTTAGTGATGGGAGACAGAGAGTAATAGTAGAAGGGTGCTTTTCTAGCTGGAGGTCGGTCACTAGTGGTGTGCCGCAGGGCTCGGTACTGGGACCTCTTCTATTTGTAATATATATAAATGACTTGGAAGAGGGAGCAAGTGGAGTGATCAGCAAGTTTGTAGATGATACAAAGATGGCTGGACTTGCGGATAGTGAGGAGCATTGTCAGGCGATGCAGCAGGACATAGATAGACTGGTAGCTTGGGCAGATAGATGGCAGATGGAATTCAATCCTGATAAATGTGAGGTGATGCATTTCGGGAGAAAGAATGTCGGGGGGAGGTATATGATAAAGGGTAGACCTATTAAGAGTATAGAAACGCAGAGGGACCTGGGGGTGCAGGTGAACAAGTCTCTGAAGGTGGCAGAGCAAGTGGAGAAGGTTGTGAAGAAAGCATATGGTATGTTAGCCTTTATAGGAAGGGGTACAGAGTACAAGAGCTGGCCTTTAATGTTGCAGTTGTATAAAACGCTGGTTAGACCTCATTTGGAATACTGCGTCCAGTTCTGGTCGCCTTACTACCGGAAGGACGTGGAGACTCTGGAGAGAGTGCAGAGGAGGTTTACCAGGATGCTGCCTGGTATGGAAGCTCTGAGTTACGAGAAGAGGTTAGGCAAATTGGGACTGTTTTCCTTAGAAAGACGTAGACTTAGAGGAGATCTAATAGAGGTGTACAAGATTATGAGGAGTATAGATAGAGTAAACAGGGTTAAGCTTTTTCCTAGGATGGACTCAAATAGCACGAGGGGTCACAGGCTTAGGGTGAGGGGGGTAAGGTATAATTTGGATGTAGAGGGAGTTTTTTCACACAGAGAGTGGTGAGGGTATGGAATGCGCTGCCAAGTAAAGTGGTGGAGGCAGGTACTCTGAAGTTATTTAAGAAATACTTAGATGGGCACATGAACAGAATGGGAAGGGAGGGTTATAGAAAACTGATTTAAAATAGGGATCATGAGCTTTGGGAGTCCCTGGGAATGGTGTAAATAGATGATGATATTGATGTACTTGTTTTTATCCTACAGGTGCTTTGGTCCACCTTGTTGTCTAACAAGGGGCGTGAATGCAATGGGTTGCGAGAGGTTTTTTTGTCGCGAGTATCCTAGTGCTTCACGTTGTTACTGTACGCTTGACCTGGACCATTTGATGGGCAACACGACAGCTTAGTGACTATCGCTGTGCTGTGCAGACACATGGTTTTGGGCCTGTGTCTGTGGGAGTTTGCATATTCTCCCCGTGCTTGCGTGGGTTTTCTCCCGGTGCTCCGGTTTCCTCCCACATCCCAAAGATGTGATCTTAGGCTAATTGACAAAATAAATTCTCCCTAAATTGTCTCAAATTTGATTTTTAATCCATAGATCTATAAACATAGACAGGGATCACGGGTAGATGTGGGAACATCAGGATGGCAGCGCAGGCTCATTAGGCCGAAGGGCCTGTTTCCTATGCTGTTTTGTTCTTTGTTCTATCCAATAACTGCTTGAAAGTTCCTAAAATGTCCGACTCCACTATCACAGCATGCAGCGCATGCTAGAGAATCTACCTCGGACATCCTTCCTATATTTCCCACCATAAACGTTATAGTTATGCCCCCTAGCAAAAACTACATCCACCTGAGGAAATAATCTCTGAATGGCCACTCTATCTATCCCCCTCATCATCTTATAAACTTCTATTAAGTCGCCTCTTATTCTTGTCCGCTCTAAAGAGAAAATCCCCAGATCCCTCAACCTTTCCTCATAAGACCTACCCTCCAAACAAGGCAGCATCCTGGTAAATCTCCTCTGCACTCTCTCCAATGCTTCCACATCCTTTTTATAGTGAGGTGAACAGAACTGCACACAATATTCCAAATGTGGTCTCATCAGGGTCCTGTACAATTGCAGCATAACCCCACTACTCTTAAACTTAAACCCCCTGTTAATAAACACTAACACACTATAAGAAGTCTCACATTTACTTTAGTCAGCCACTTCCTATTTATATATCAGTTCAAACTCTTACAGTTTGTTTTTATATGCATGCAAGTTTTCTCTCAAAATTCATTTTCTTTCATCATATGAGCCTTTTGGTCTTTTGCTGCTGGATCCTAAAGCTTTCCCAATCTTCTGGTCCATTATTACATCTTTCCATTTTGTATTTCCCGCCTTTTAATTTAACATTATCCCTATTCTCCTTTATTAACCATGGATTTTGCCCTTTTCTCATGGAATCCTCTTTGTGATTGGGATAAATGCCTGCTGAGCATTTTGGGCCAGCTTATGAATATTTGCATCTGCTCATTTACTGACCTCTATCTGAGCTTGTTCACCCAATTCACCTCAGGCAACTCCTCCCTCAGACCAGTACAATTGCCTTCATTTAAGTTGAAAACACTGGTAATGGACCTATGGCATTCATCCTCAAACTATATCTGAAATTATATCATATTTTAGTCACTACTCACTAGGGGATCCTTAATCACAAGACCTATTATTAATCCTTCTTCATTACACAAAACCAAACGTAAGTTCAATAACATACTACTCTAAAAATCAATCCCTGATGTATCCTACAAATTCTTGGTAGCAATTACCTGGCAGGTAGACTTATTCCATGATTAACAATGAGTTGCTGCTGCATTGTCGTTTTTGCAGAGCAGATTGAGACTGGATGGTAGCAGTGCAGGTTGCAGGGAGGTTGACTAAGGAGGGAGAGAAAGGAGAATGGTGAAGAATGAAGCAGCGGCCAGACGAAGGTAGAAGGGAAAGCTCAGGCTGCCTTTTGAAATAAGACAGTTGGACCTTCAACTCCATGAGGTAATGGTGTCTTCTGCCTATCCCTGCTGCAAGAATTGGATGCATTTTTAATGAGCTGAACAGTGCAAGATTGCATATGGTCAGTCATACCAACCCCATCCAGTGCAAATCACTCCCAATTTCATGCCCGCCACCAAAACATGGGCTCTGGAATGGAACATTCCGGCTTTTTTTTGAGTCACAGCAGCTACTCAGGGCATACTCCTGAGACAATAAAACAGCACTTTGTATTAAAACTAGGAACTCACGCAGAGGAGGCAAATAATATTTAGATTTCTCTGTAATTTTGCAAAAGCATGGAAAAGTTGAAGTTTTGCATGTACAGGTTATTCTTGTACTTTTGGTGGTCATGCAAGACTAAATTATATAAATATCAATTGTAGTATTTGGTTAGTTACTTTATATATTGGAGTGATAGGACACAATATTATTGCAAGGCAGATTGTTCAACTGAAATTAATTTGAGTTACCTCTGCCAAACAGTTCTGGTTACATCCAAATGTTAGACATCCCTAGATTCCTCACTTTCCTTTATGTCATTCACCTCCTCTAATGTTCTTCTATTGCAGAACAAAGTCATATAACATATCCCAATCACAATTATATATGTTACTCTTTTGGGACTCTATTGTGGTACATTATCAGACCTGGCATGGCAGGCAAATTGTTTTTTGTAGACTGTAATAGATTGCTTGGTGAGTAGTTGAAGTGACCCATAAATCTAACTGCAGCAGAGTTCCAAAGGGGAGCAATAATTTAGAAAATAGTCCTGTCTCAAAGCAGCCAGTCTTTGACTTGCACTACAGTCAGGTATGGACACGGCAGCAACAGATAAACAACTGCCATGAAACCAGATCCAACCTGCATGATACAGACCATTACACATCAGTTGCACATTAATAAAATGGAAGCCTTGCAGATCATGTTGATAGTGTGTTGCATAAAGTTTGGTAACACGGGTCCAGTCAATGATACCTTGGATTTGGGGGAATCCTGTTATCTGTCCAAATCCCAGAACTCCACTGTGATGCTTTAAGATGCTCACAAGGAAAATTATCAAAGTGCTTGCTTGCAAACAAGATATCAGTCATGTATTTAAGACCACATTACATAGGAGCAGAAGTAGGCCATTCAGCCTATTGAATCTGTTTTACCATTCAATGAAATCATTATCTGAAATTCGGTAGAAGGATGAACTGCAGACTGAATTATATTGTTCATATCCCCTGTGGCAGGCTAGAATGAGTCAGGATAAAAATACTTAGTCCTTCAGTAACCTTAACTCCAACAAGCGATGCCGTGCTATCTACAGCAGTTGGCTGCAGATCTTTAGCACAGGGGTGTGACACAGCTCAGTGAAAGCTTCCCTGAAGAATCAAAGTCTCCTTATGCACTGCCCCTCAGGGAACTACAATATATGTACTAGGCTGTGGGCCAATTATCTTTATTATGGCAGGAAATTATATGCATTTATATAGTGCCTTTCACAGTTTCAGCATATCTTAAAGTGCTTTGAAGGTAAAGGTAGTTCTAAACATGCTTCCTTCTATTTGTTCTCCCTCTCTCCATCAAGAAACAGCTAGAAAAATAGAGGGCCTTTAACAGTTCTAAACCCACAGGGTCAATGTCAAGCACACTCAAACCTTTGAAAGTCAAAAGTTCACGAGATATTTCAAGGAAACTGTCTCTAAATGTTTTTGCTATGTTTTGACCAGATATTATGAGCAAATACAAAAATAATGAGATGCACATTACAGGTTAAAATTAAACATGATGCAGGTTTATTAAGAAGATGTTGCTTGTTCCAGGTCCAAGGGGGAAGAGCCCCAAAAGTTAGCTAATCCCCTGCTTATATCAGTGCAGGTCACATGATGTTATACCAGCAGAGATGCAACCACTTTAAACACGTAACATCCCTTCCCCTCTACCTCTTTAGCCCCCAAAGGAAAACTTTTCTTAATGTTTCAATAACAAACTCAATTAAACAGTAGGTACATTATTTTGCATCATTATTTCCCATATATACAATTAATTTTATAGTTTTTCAGGTGGACATCTATTTCTCTTAAGTTGTATTTAATGTTCTGCAATTTTTCAACTTGAGACCTTAGAAGTGTCCTCTTTTGTTGGTAATTCTTCTTGTGAAACTAATTCAGTGTCAATTATTGAGAAGCTGGATGAAGATTTTTCAGGAAAAAAATCTGGCTTTGTCTCAATAGTTAGTGTCTGTTCAGAGGTATCAATACTTAAGGTATATGAGTTAAGCAATTCTTGCAAAGTTTTGTGATTTTGTTTCATGAAGCTAGTTTCGGATCAGTATGACATCACCAAATTCAGTATAAGATAGTGGACCTATTTTGGCTAAGATAATAGTGAATACCCATTTTTCATTTCTACTGTAGCTTTTTGCTAGTATTCATTTTCCCTGAGCCAGTATTTTCTTTTTAGAGTTTTGTTCTCATCTAGCAATCTGTGATTTTTGTTGTTTGACTATCTCTGAAGTGTCAGATGATATCAAAAGATCAAAATTTGTTCACAGCTTCCTTTTTAAAAGCAGCATTGCTGGTAAACTTTGTGTCGTTGCATTTGCAGTGTTGTTGTAGGTTATCAAAAAGTTATTTAGTCATCTTGTTATGAAGGGAAGGGTGATCTCCTTTCAGAGAACTAACACTCAACCACTCAAAGAGAAGCACCTCCGTTTCATAATCTAGTTAAAGAGTTTGAGAGAAACAGTATGATTCGTCTCCAGCAATTTGTAGTGGTTAAATCAAAAAACCACTTGAGACTCTTTTCTTAAAAAGAAACAAGTAATACTTTATTCTTTTACCTACAGTAAACAACTTAACTAAACCATTAACAAAGTGAATAAAACACTATTCTAATGGAATGCTGTTTAGATAATTACAATTCCCACTTATTAACAAACTAAAAAAAAGAATTTCTAGTCACACTCAAAAATGCGGTCAAGTTTTTCAATTTCAGAATGCTATTTCTTCTTTGTTGACTTCTCCTATGTTTCGTTGGTCTGTTCTGCTGAGCTGAAATAAGATTTCTCTTAACACGGATATGTGACTGTTACACAGACCAAGAGTTGTCTGTCTGTGTCTCTCTAGCTGAGGGCTGTAGCAGTTTTTGGCAGAGGCAATGGTTGCCTTTCTGGCAGTTTTCTGGAGCTGGGAGCAGTTTTATACCCCCTCTATGACATACCAAAACAATAGGCATTTGTTTTCAAAACACAAAAATCTAATTTGATAGGCTGCTATGATTCAAATGCCTATTTTAAATTGGTTAAAATTCAAAAACATGTTCTGATTCAAATGTTAAAGCTTGTTACCAAAGAAACCGTGTTGTTTTTGCCTCTCAATTAAATGCTTCAATCTGCACTAGATTTTTTTATGCCTGTAGCTCTTTAGTACACAGAAAAAACAAAACCACCTTTTAAAACAGACAATTTTATAACTCGTAGCATTTTACAAGTGTTTATAATTTTACAAACGGTAACCTCACAACAGTCTTGACAATACATCTTGGTCCTTTGAATCCTTGATAGAATGTTTGAGTGACTGTATGAATCATTCAGTTAATCCATTTGTTGATGGATGGTACAGAGTGGATTTTTGTATTATATACCATTTCTTTCCAAGTGTTCTTCAAACTCCCTTGAAGGAAATTGTTTCACACTGTCACTTACAATTTACACTAGTCTATCAAATCTCACAAACACTTCATCCAGCTTCTCAATAATCTGTTCCATGGATTTCATCATTATTATTATTATTCCCAGTCATTTAGAATGTGCATCTATAATGACTAGGAACATTTCTCCATTTATTGGACTAGTGTAACCTGTGAGTACTCTCTGCCATGGCTGTTTCAGCCAATCCCATGGATGTAAGGGTTGTAATGATAGAGTGTTTCTTAGTTTTGCACAGGACTCACGTTGCACCACTTTCTATTCAATTTGTTCATCTAATCTTAGCCACCAAAAATTACTATGTGCCAATTCCTTCATTCTTACCACACATGGAAGTCCTTCATGTAGATGTTCAAAGATTCTTTCCCATAAGCATGGAGGAATAATCACTCAGATTCCACATAATAAAATTCCACCCTGGACTGTCAACTCAAATCTTCTTGTGATGTAAGACTTGAAGTCTGGGTTTTTACGATGTACTTCTGTTTCATATCCATAACCTTTCGCATCACTGGATCAATTATTGTGTGTCTCTAAACTTTAGACGAAGTCGCAGATATACTATCCGCTTATGAGAAATATTGGATGTTGACAAAATTTTCTTTAGGTTCTTGCTTGATTTGAAACAGCAATCTTGATAAAGTATCAGCATTCACATGCTGCTCTGATTGATAGTATTTAATATTGTGGGTGTGTGCCAATAATATCAAAGGCCATCACTGTAGCCTACTGAAGAAGGAATACTTTGTATAGCCCGAAGATTGTTAGTCAAGGGTCAGTGATCTGTCAAATGTGTACAATGATGTCAATAGAGGTAGTGATAAAATCTTCTTACTCCAAATATAATACTGAAAGCTTCTTTTTCCAGCTGAGCATAGTTCTTTTCTGCACTAGTAAGAGTTTGTGAACTGAAAGCTATCAGTTATTCTTTTCCTGTGGACATGACGTGGAGATAAATGCAATACATCATTGGGTTATGTATTACAAATAAGTTGTAACTTCAGTTGGGATTTAAGTGGATCAATAGCTCTGACTTTGTTAAGTCTTCTTTTACTTCTTTGTATGTTCTTGCACGTCCTTCTGTCCAGTGCCATGCCGTATGACACAAAGCAAAGTGTGTAGTGGTTGCAAAAGTGTTGCTAAATTTGGAACAAATTTACCATAATAATTAATCAATCCCAGAAACGATCTCACTTTACGTTTTGAGAATGTAGTGCGTCTAAATTTCCTATCAGCTTTTTAGATTCCTTATGCAAGCCATCTTTGTCAGTGATGTCATCCAATTAATTTATGGATGTTTTGAAAAAATTGCACTTTTCCTTTTTACACAGAGATTATGGACAGAAATTTATGGTCTCGTTCGTCCCAAAACTGTAACATCCCACCTGAGGTCATGCTCCACCCCTCACCCACTCTGATTCCCATGACAGGCGGGCTGGTAAAATTCTGGTGTATGTTTTTGCAGACATTCCAGTGTGTCTTCCAAGTTCTACAATTGCTCTTAATTCACTTGAACTTGTGATACCAAAATAATATACATAACATGTAGCTCACTGCAAATTTGATCTATGCATCTCTGGAATAGAGTAGGTATGGATGTTACTCCAATTAGCAATCTCTGGTATTGAAATAGACCTTGGCTTCAATTCTACTGGTTCGCTCTGACCATCAATGGGTGGGGCAAGCCAATAAAATCAGTTCACACCCGATTTCTCACCATCTTACCAGCACCGGATATCCCAGCGCGATCAGCCTCCGGCACATTTCTGGCAAGAGGCTGAATAATTTATTTAAATAGATGAGAAACAGAATTAGCACTGATTTAATGAGACTGGGACACAATTGCCTCAGCTCAGTTGCCTTTATGGCAACTCACTGGGAGAGTTTTTACCGGTGACGAAAACACTTCGTCCCTACAAATGGAAAACAGTCATAATCTTACCAGTAGATCCGAAGGCCATTGAAGCCCCTGGGGAAATCAAGGGAAAGAGTGGGGATGCCACTTGGGTAGCATCATCCTGACACTCTGGCAGTGCTTACCCACCCATCACCTTGGTACTGCCTACTGGGCACCTCGACGTTGTCTACTGAACAGTGCCAGGAACTGGGGCTTGAAGGGGGCTGGGCTACTGAAGTGTGGCAGGGTCAGACAGGGGGTGTCTGATGTAATTAGATGGGGGGAGGGCGGCCAGTGCCATTCTGCATAATGATCAGTGGGGGAGGGAGAAGCCCACTGCCACTCTGCAGGCTATTGACAGGGGAGGGATGGGGCCCGCTCCCACTCAGCAGGCAATTTGGGAGGGAGGGGAGCCCGTTGCCATTCTGCAGGTGATCAGTGGAGGAGGTGGTGCCCACTGCTGTTCTGAAGGAGATCGGCAAGGGGCAGTTGCATGATTGGTCTGGGCCGTGGGAGCAATATTTCCACAAGTGACTGTGATAGCTAAGCGGGGTGCTGGGTCAAGGCTGGCTGCAACAGCAAAGATCTGACAGGTCTTCCTCTCTCTCTTTCTCTCTTAGACCTGTCAGGCTTCTACTGTCACAGTTGCGCATGTGTAACCACAAAGGTCTCCCTTCGCAATAGCTCCCTCTACTGCTACAGTAGGCTGCTGGCAATTTAAGCTCCACCTCCTTCCCCTACAGGCAACAAATGGTTTAGCCCATTTTTTCATGCATTGTGCATAAATTTCAAGATTTGCAGTCAGCAAAGAAATGAGTGAGAAACTCTACCATTTTCCCATTGTTCTGGAATTAGAATCTCTTTGGTAAGATCACGCGCCCTCTTCCTCACCGTCCTCCCCCACCCCTTCCCCCCAGTGATTGTGATCATTTGTAAGTGTGCTTGTATAAGATCGTACTCTATTGAATTTCTGGCCTTCAGATGGTCTAGCAAATAAGTCTTTGAATCCCACCACAATAGATGGTGGAATTTGAATTAAATAAAAAAATCTGGAATTAAGTATCTACTGATGACCATGAAACCATTGTGGATTGTTGGAAAAACCCATCCAGTTCACTAATGTCCTTTAGGGAAGGAAATCTGCTGTCCTTACCTGGTCTGGACTACATGTGACTCCAAAGCCATAGCAATGTGGTTGCCTCTTAACTGCCCTCCACAGGCAACTTGGCATGGGCAATAAATGCTGGCTAGCCAGTGACACCATGTCCCATAAATGAAAATAAAAAAAGTTGAGCCTGCTGAGTTTTCAAAAACACTTTTGTTCTTTTTCAGAAGTTGCTGTAGGTCAGTCTTGCTGTCCACCAGTTGATTTATAGCTCCTCAGTTTAAGTTTGCCCAATCATACACTACTGAATAAAGCAGGAAAATTTCCATGGACAACATGCAGAGGCAATTCCGCTGTTTGTCCATTTATTTCCACCTTTAACTAGTGTATCCTTTTAATGGTACAATCTCTTTTGTATATGTCTTTAGGATACCATTAAATGGCTTCAGCGGTGAATGTTGTGAATTGCCATGTATTGACAAGATGTTTAGTGTCAACTCTTGAACTTTTCTTGGCATATTATCATGCCAGATGTCTTCATTTTCGCCTATCATCTTACAGATTATTTTTCAATGACATTTTTCTTGCACATCTTTTGTGTAGGGAAAGATTGCTATGTCTAGTATGCTTTGGCAATATGGCCCTTTTGCCAAAATTGTTGCACTCGTTTCTCCTACTCCAGCAGTGTCCAAATTGTGCACATCAATGACATGCTTGTAATTTTGTAGATTTATTTTAATTCGCCTCAATTTTGTGCATCTTCGCCCCAACACAACAGCTCAATGACTATCACCGTTTGCTGTGCAGATACATGAATTTGAGCCAGTGTCTGTGGGAGTTTGCGCATTCTCCCCGTGCTTGCGTGGGTTTTCTCTGGATGCTCTGGTTTCTTCCCCCACCCCAAAAATGTGCTTTTAGGCTGATTGGTGTAACAAATTGTCCCTGAATTGTCTCCCCTCAATGTGATTTCCAGTGTGGATTTCCATAAGCATAACAAGTGTCATGGGTGGAAAAGGGAGCTCACACTGTTAAAATGGTGGCATGGGCTTGTTGGGCTGAAGGGCCTGTTTCCCATATAGTGTTGTTTTTTTGTTCTTTGTTCTAACTCCTATCTGCATAGCCTCTTTAGTAGCCAGCTCCATTGACATTGCAATGTCCACTGCTGATTTCAAGGTTCTTTCTATAAGCTTTCTCTGAATGGCCTAATTCCAGAGCAATGGACTTGAGGGAATGAAATCTGCCATCCTTAGCTGGTCTGATTTACCTGTGGCTCCAGAGCAACAGCAACATGGTTGACTTGCAACTGCCCTCCAAGTGAAACTATGTATGGGCAACTAAATGCTGGCCAGTCAGCAATGCCCATGTCCCCCAAATGAATAAAAAAAAATTATTTTGAAGAGTATCGTCAAGTGTTGCTTGAAATTCACGATATTTAGCTAGCCTTCGTAAGAGCGCCACGGATTGTGAAATGCTTTTGCCTTCCTTTTGGCTTTTGTGGTGGAAACCAAATCTTTCCGCAATAATGAGTGATTTTGGCAAGATATGTTCTTCTAAAATCTTTGTTAGTTCTTCATAGGTTTTAAATCTTGGCCTTGCTGGATAGTGAAAGGTTTGTGCACGACCAAGCTGTAAAGTGTTACAACCTTTAGGTTAACTGGTACTTGATTTGCTTGGAGATAATATTGGAATCTTTCTTCATATGAGCTCCAAGTCTCACAGTCCTCATGAAATATGTCCACGATGCTACCTTTTCCCACCATTTTTGGTTATCTGTTGTTGTGGAGAAATTGTGGCCAATTGTGTTTTAACTCAGACAATTCAAAACTCACAAATGCAAAGATGTAACAAATTTCTTTTATATAGAACTAACAAAATGAACATATAGCCAACCAGAAACTTCCAAAGGGTTAAACAGCTCTGGGATATCCTGAAAGATCTGAAAGATTTGAAGCACATAATCAAATACAGATCAATTACAGTTTTTTCTAATCAATAATTCCACCTTACATCAGCTTGAAATCAATTTCATTTAACAGTCATACATCAATACAAATCTCTGTCAAGTACCTCAGCCAACCATATGATACCTAATAGCATGGTAATATTTTATTCGTCCTTCAAATCCGGATGTGACCACCTATCTTGGCTTTAATTACATCCCTCTTGCCTGAAAACAGCAGATACTACTGTAAATCAAAGTGAATATTCTTACCGGCTCACTGCCAAGTTAAATAGAAATGCGTTTCAGCATCCAGGGGCATTTCTATTCTGTGTCTGGGCAGTGAATGCATATATTTATCCTCATAGGAATTCTCCTGATAAGACTGCTGCTGACTACTCGGTTCCCAGAACTTTGACTTTAAACTATTGACATTTACCATCATGCCTTTCGGTACCTTTGCTTGACCAAAGTGAACAATACATTTAAAATATCAGCATTTATGTTTTACAATCATAACTAGTTGTTTTGATTCACTTTCTGCATTCACATATGTGTAAGCTGTTTAAGTTAGCTTGCTTAACTCATTTAAGTCTTTTATGATCCCTTGTCTTCTGAAATATTGCCTATGAATCTCATTAGCTGGCTAGGAATCCCATTCTTCACCGGTTTCCGGTTTCTTATTTTCTTCAGTTTTTCCTTCTTCCCTATGTGATTATAAGAGTTGCACATGCTGGACACAAAATAAGTAACAATGCAACATTTTTCTAATGCCTGGAGCCTTCCTTTCTTCTGAGTAGTATCTTCCCTTTAAGATCCCCAAGATTTTTTGTTTCTGTGCAACACATTTGCACTTCATTACGTGCAATGTTTCTGCAACTTCGAAGTCTGCCCATTTCATTTAAATGTAAGTACATTTAACCTTTCTTTCTTGCTTACTCATGGTTTTATTTTTTTAAACCTTGCTGAAATTCATTGAGGTTTTTTATTCTAGCTTTCAAGCATCTTTTCAATCCATAGTGCTGGATTTTTTTTTCTTTTCCAGTTGAAATTTTTTTTCTCCAACTCTCGTTGCTTGTTTCCTCTTTGTTACGTATTGACCAGGTATTATTAGCAAAGAGAAAAGTATTGAGGTAACTCCACTTGTGCATTAAAGTTTATTAAGGAGATGTTTCTTGTTCCAGGCCCAAGGTGGAAGAGCCCCAAATGCCTGCAAATTCCTCTGCTTACCTCACTACAAGTCACGTAAATTACTCTAGCAGAGATACAACTACTTTAAATACATAATATTTTCAATTCCTCCATGGTGCAGATGGGCTTAAGTTGAGTCATCTCACATTTTATGGTGCCAAGACCTCAAAGCAGATGGTTGTTCAATGCCAATGATGTGGCCTTACCACCAAAATTTCAAGTCAAACAACTCCAATTTTCAAATATTTGGAAACTTTCCCACAGTTCCTTAATATTGCTGGGTGTTGCTACCAAGGCAGCATTTTTCTATAACAAATTTCCCTTGAAATGGGTGTTGGTGAACCTACTACCTAAATTGCTTCAATCCATGAGGTGAATGTGCACCTGCAGGCTTACTGGTTATGAAGCTCTGGGATTTTGACCCAGTGATCTTCCAAGTCAGGGTGGTGTGTGACTTGAAGGCAATGTTGTCCCTATGCCCTAGTTCTTTTAGGTGATGGAAGTCAGGAGCTTTGAAGGTTCTGTTAAAGAAACCTTGCTGAGTTGCTGCAGTGCAACTGCATTTAGCGCAAATTGGCGATGTGCTGATATGTGGGCGAATGGGGATAGTGAATGTTTTAGGCAGCAGATAGATTGGAATCAAGCAAACTGCTTTGTGTTGCATGATGTTGTGCTTCTTGAATGTTGTTGTGGTTGCACCTCTTCATCACATTCCATCACATTCCTGACTTGTGCCTTGTGGGCGTAGAATGGCATCAGGGAATCGTGAAGTGATTCACTCACTGCTGAATACCTAATCTCTGACTAATCTAGTTGCTACAACTTACACAACTGGAGTTGTGCTTAAGTGAAGCCTATGCATGAAGGTGATTCAGCTAGAGTGCATGAAATAGTTGATAAAAAAAATGATGCACCTTATTGTCACTGAAAAAAAAAGGCCCCAGAGATTTTGCTGAGTTTGTCAGAAATCTGGCAGAGCAGAATATTTGCCTACCTATGTGATCCTATCACAATTGACCATATTTCCAAAACACAACATAATTTTACATACAGAATATTATCTGATTAAGTATCTTGTTCCTGACTGGCTCTTTGCCAGTGGGAAGTAGGTAATATTAAGTGAGTAAAAAGATACAACTGTGTGTTTTTCTGTTTGTGGTCATTCTGATCACTTGAGAAATGTTCTGTTATTGCTTGGTCACACATTTTGATTCAGAGCAAGAATGAATCTACCTGAGATGGATGTTCTTTGTGTCTTGCACATGGTTGGCCCCGGTGTCTTGGCCAATATTTATCTCTCACTTAATATTACAAAAACATTATCTGGCAACAGTCACATTGCTGTTTGTCGGAGCTTGCTGTTCTCAAATTGGGTGCAGCTTTTCATAGGATGTATTAATGATTACACATCAAAAGGTATTTCATTGGTTGTTAAGCACCTTGGGGCATCAGACAGTCATGAAAGATAATATATACAAAAGCAAGTCTTTATCTGTAGTCTACACATGTTAAATCAGATTTAGAATATCATGTCCATATTAAAAGAGCATGATCTGGCTTGGGGATGGGCTGGAGGGAAAGGGGTTTGCAGATGAGACTGATGAAAATACTACCATTTCTGGAGATTGGCTAGGCTGGAGATATCTTCATCGAGACAGAGGAGAAAAACAGGAGATTTAATTGAAGTGTATTAAATTGTGGTGTGTCATAATAGAGTGTACAGTGAGGACCTATTTCCTTTAGCAGAAAGGTCATAACCAGGACATGTATTTAAAGTGCATTGGAGACCGTTAAAACTAGGAAAGGGATGGGCAGTCAACTGCTTCCCCTCTTTTGCCTTTCCTCATTTGGCTGTGACAAGTTTTTTCACCTGAAAAGGCAATGTGTACCAATTCATTGCATTTACTTATTTATGAGTTGTGATCATTAAAATAGGCAACTTGCTTGACTTTAACAATGAAATAAGTTTGGTTTTATATACTTAAATCAATCTAAGTAAAATAATAAAATGCACAATGACTTGGTTGGCAAAATTAGAGTCCATAGAAGTTAAAAGGAATTCACATTCTTTAGACTGATGAATCAATGGTCTTATTGCTTTCACTCAATGATCTGCTTCCAGCATTGAGGTGATTTAAAACTACAGGCGGATAATCAATCTAGCCTTTTGGACACCCCGAGCTGGAGTTGTGATCTTTCTTTAAAATCTCTGTTGGGTGCAGATGAAGAATCTGTCAAACAACAGCAAACAGGGCCCACAAGCCGCAATTTGGATGCAGAGAGAAAGAGATGAATGACCTCTCTCAGCTTCTCTATCACTTGTCCTCAGTTCTGCCGGAAAATATTTGCTTAAAACATACATGGGACTGGTTTGTCATATGATCCTTCGCATCCCACCCCATCCTCCTTTCCACATCTCAATTAGGCAGTAATACAAACATGAACATGTTTTCTAGTTGTAGCTTGATGAGGTCAGGTGTGGGAGTTCCCCCTTCTAGTCGGCTCCCATTGTCCAACAATTAGATCGTTTCGTTCTATCCAGTTGGGTGTCTGGACATTGCAATAATGGAATAGGAAATGTAGTTAATTCACATTCTTTTGAGGTTATTGCCTTTGACAGGCTTTTGCAGACATACCATCACAATCTCAATGAATATGAAATATAAAGTAATGCAAATTAGGTGATCATCTTGGCTCTGAATTCAAGTCACTTTAGTTTTCAAATATCTTTTTCAAGTTCTCAACTAATGGGTCAACAATCATTATTTGGCAAAACCATACCTTCATCACAAGATGAAGTAGGTAGTAGTTGTGGAGAACTTTTTCATTGGGGATCTGAACTTATTAGCTGAGTGGGTGGTGGAGGCAGAAACCCTCATAACATTTAAAAAGTGCTTGTGTGTATTAAAGTGCCATAGTCCTCAAGGCTAGTGACCAAGAGATAGAAGGCGGGATTGAGCCTACATAAATCTTTCACATCAAAACTGACATGATGGGCCAAACGGCCTTTTTCTGTACCACTAACCTTTATGTTTCTTTGTCTCAAGATCATTCAAGAATCTCAAATCAATCCATCAATCTTAATAGATTTCACTAGCACAGTCCCAGTCACAAATCTCCCAAGCTCTTAACAATGAAAAAGTATTATATAGGAGCATGAAGTTGAATTAATTATAGAAAAATATTTGGAATAAAGGTGGAGCTGATGGAGTTAAGAAAAATATCATTATCAGTAAAGCACAGTGAAATAACAAAATGTTTCTCTGTAGTTCATGACACATAAGTCAGTCTTTGAAGCATCTAAAAAACTTTCCAAAAATAGAGATTGGCTTAGAGGCCAGATATAGAATGAGAACTGTTGGTTTGGGTATGGGTGTGAGAGACTGCAAGTCCTTAATAAGAAAATAACACTGGTAATTCATATTATATAAATGTGGTACAGTTTCTCTCTTTCTCACCCTTTCCACACCTCATAGTGCATAGGTCAGATTTTCATCTGCTTCTGCAGCTATTTATTCCTGGAACAGGTCGCAAGTCTGTCATTAGGAATTTATGGTTTGAGAGACGCTATCAAACATTAAGCACAGCCACATTCATAAACAAAGGGGCAATTTAGTGTGGCCGGTCTATCTAACATGCACATCTTTGGGCTGTGCGAGGAAACCAGAGTACTCAGCGAGAAACAACACAGACATAGGAAGAAAGTGCAGACCCTACACAGACAGATATCAAAGTTGGAATCAAATCTGAGTCCCTGGCTCTGTGAGACAGCAGTGCTAACTATTGTGCCACCATAACACCCTTCTGGCATTGTTTATTGAATGAATTATTTGTACAAAGATACCTTTAATCATAATCAGAGCATTTTAAAAACTGTCAACTTCATTGTCTTCAACATCTAATACAAAGAGTTCATCAAATTTGTTCAGTGCTACTTTGGCTGTGACATCATTGTGAGGACCCCCTCTGGATCAGATTTGGCATTTTAGGTTTAGAATCATCAATCCACAAGACATCTTCTTCTCCAATCACTGAATCCACAATTTTTGAATGATCAGACAACACTTTGTGCATGAATAGCAAACAATGATTTAATAACGAAACCACACAGGACATCAAGCAGGGCAATGCACATATGTCCATGCTTTGTGGAGAGTTTTTCCTCCATCGACCATCCACCTATTCCATTTAGCATAAACGTGATCTTTGAATGACTTGTTGTGTCACACAACTAAAGGCTAAACTATGGATATTAGATCTCTTGATATAACTGCGATGTGGGTATTATTTCTTCAAAGGAATCTTTTGGTGTCATCAGTTATATGGGATCTGAGCTTGTTCAACACCAAGAAGCTGATTATTCACATAGGCATCAGGACACCTATTCCACATATTATTGATGCATAATTTCGCTCCATCTCTATCCACTGAATCATTGTTATAGACATACACAAATAGCAGGATACTTGATGTTCAGCATGTTTTTATATTTGAAAATTAGGATAGGCATTAGTTTCTTGTTTTTGGCTTCACAGTCTACTATCACCATGAATCTTGACTTTTTATGTCTTGTGATTTTCACTAGAACTGTTTTCAACTTTTCCATTCCATGGTTCTGTTGGTGAATGTATTGAAATTTATAGACACTTTATCTTGTTACAGATAAGACATAATGGGTACTCGTGCTTTTGCCTCTATTTGACTATAAAATGCTGGAATTCAGTAATTTTGACTTCAAGATTTTTTGGTAATCTCTGAGCAAACTTGATCTTTTTTGCAATACTATACTGTTTCATTCCATAAAGTAGCCCCAACTAACTGTTAATCTGAGATCTTTGCTGGACTGATGAGTGCACATATAAGTGTATTGTATTTTTGGTGCCTCCTTCTTATAGCAGTCACTGCCAATTGGTAACTTTAAATATCAAGTCGAAATGTCAGTGAATGAATGTTAATAATTGAATGAATAAGTGGATGAATGAATGGATGGGTGAGGCAGGTAAGATGGGTAGGGGGTAAGTGGATAAGTGGATAGGCCTGTAGGTGTAGAATCGTACTGACTGCTATTATAGTTTCAGCTTTTCGATGTTTATCTATTCCATCTTTTGAGTAAAGATTCCTTTACAGAATTATAGAAAAGCAGAATGTGCACAGCACAGGCCATTGTTCCCATCGAGACTATGTCAGGTCTGTGCAAGAGCAGTTTAATTAGTCTGACTTCCTTGCCTTTCTCCATAGGCCTTTTCTTCAGCTGCTTATGCAATTTCTTTTCCAAAGCCATGATTGACTCTGCCTCAGGCACACACTCTAGTAATGATTTCTAATTACATCTTCTGTGAAACTGTTTTGCATTATGTTGGTTTTTGTTAAATCTGTTTCCTCTTGTTTTTAATCCTTCTGCCAATGGGAAGAATTTTTCTCCAGCTACTGTCAATGGATCCAGAATTAGACTTCATATTTCATTTCCAGTCAAGCTAGTGTTTTATAAAAATTCATCATAATTTCCTTGCTTTTGTATTCCATACATCTGTTCATAAAGTGTGAGATCCCATAAGCTTTATTCCACCATATTTTCAACTTGCCCTACTGCTATCAACAATCTGTGCACAAATATGTCCTGGTTTTTTGGTTCCTGCATCCCTTTAGAGGTAGTTGCGGAGGAGTTTCTTCACGCAAAGGATGGTGAATCTTTAGAATTCTCTGCCTGATGAGGTGGTGGAGGCTTCTTTGATGAATATGTTCAAGTCAAGAGTGGATAGGTTTTTGATTGACAAGGGAATTAAGAATTACAGGGAGAAAGCAGAAAAGTGATACTGAACCACTACAGATCAGCCATGATCTTATTGAATGGCGAGGCAGGCTCGAGGGGCTGGATGGCCTACTCCTGCTCCTATTTCTTATGTTCTTATGTTCTTTAATATTGTGTCCTTCAGTTTATAATTGCCTTTCCTCATTCTTCCTACTAAGATAAATCTCACATCTGTCTGCCAACCTGTTTTTGTTCTTTTCAAGTCTATCATTGTTCTCCTCAATGGTTCATAATATGTTCAACTTTTGTGTTATAAGCAAATACATCCAAAATTAAACCATCAAATTATAGTAAGAAATGCAACCACCGGCCCTTGGGAAAATCCACTCTACATATCTGTAGTCTGACTAACAACTACTTACTACTCATCTTGGCCCATAACTTCTGGCAATCAGAGACAGGTTGCCACTCCACTCCTACTTATTTACCTGGAAATTAAGCTGCCCCTGTCTTGTCCAAACTTCCACCTGGCAGTGCAGTACAGCAGGTCTCTGAGGCCTTGAGTCAATGTAGTTAGAAGTGTTTTGGGGAGCCTCCTTTGGGAGGGGGAGGGTCAAGAATTATGTTGGGGAGAGATGGTGGGCTGTTGGCACTATAGTTACCCAGAAGTAAAAGTGGTTTCACTTCTTCTAACTTTTTGAAGGTAACTATTACTGTAAGACAGTCAGAGTCATCTGAAGTTTGTGATTTATGTTGTATTTTCAGATGATTCCCATTTCTAGGCAATTTCCCCTTGGAAATTTGAACATCCTGGATAATTGCATGCAATTATGGTGGGGCAGGCTACAAAGAGGCAAATAATGGATGCGTGCAAAAACGGAACATCAATAATCATGGAGGATTTTAACCTGCATATTGACTGGTTGACTCAAGTTGGACACGGCAGACTTGAGAAAGAGTTCTTAGAATGCTATAGGGATAATTTCTTCAAACAGTATGATATAGAACCTATGAGAGAGCAAGTTTTCTTGGATCTGGTCCTGAGTAATGAGACAGATAAAATTAAAGATCTCCTTGTGAGGGATCCTCTGGAATGAGTGATCACAATATGGTTGGATTTCTAATACAGCTGGAGGGTGAGAAAGTAGGCTCCCAAACCAGTGTCCTCTGCTTGGACAGAGGGAAGCACGATGGGATGAGGGCAGAATTGACTAATGTAGATTGGGAGCACAGACCAGTTGGTAGGTCAGCTGAGGAACAATGGAGGATTTTTAAGGAGATTGTTCTCAGTACTCAGCAAAAATATATTCCGGTAATAAAGAAGGAATGTAAGAAAAGAGATAACCAGTCTTGGATAACTAAGGAAATAAAGGAAGTTATTAAATTAAAAACCGATGGCCAAAACTGGTGGGGAATTAGAAGATTGGGAAAGCTTTAAAAAACAACAAAGAACTACTAAGAAAGCGATAAAGAAAAGAAAGATAGATTTTGAAACTAAACTAGCACAAAATGTAAAAACTGATAGTAAAAGTCTTTACAAATATATAAAAAGAAAGAGAGTGGCGAAAGTAAAAGTTGGACCCTTAGAAGATGAAAAGGGGGATTTAATAATGGAAAATGAGGAAATGGCTGAGGCCTTAAACAAGTTTTTTGTGTCAGTCTTCACAGTAGAGCACACAAAAAGCCTATCGAAATTTGACAGTCGTGGGACTGTAGGGGGTGAGGACCTTAAACCGATTACCATTACTAAAGAGGTAGGGTAATGGGACTAAAGGTAGACAAGTGCCCGTGCCCGTGCCCGGATGGAATGCATCCCAGGGTACTAAAAGAAATGGCAGAAGTAATAGCAAATGCGTTAGTTGTAATTTTTTAAAATTCGCTGTATCTCTGGGGAGGTGCCAGCTGATTGGAAAACAATGTGATGCCACTGTTTGAAAAAGGAGGTAGACAAAGGGCAGGTAACTACAGGCCGGTTAGCTTAATGTCCGTAGCTGGGAAAATACTGAAATCCATCATTAATGAAGAAATAGCAGGACACCTGGAAAAGAATGATTCAATCAAACAGACGCAGCATGGATTCATAAAGGAAAAGTTGTGTTTAATGAATTTACTGGATTTTGATGAAGATGTAACAGGTGCGATTGACAAAGGGGAATTGGTGGATGTGGTGCTTTTAGATTTCCAGAAGGCGTTCGATAAGGTGCCTCACAAAAAGTTGTTGCAAAAGATTAAGGTACACAGAGTTGGGGTAAAGTGTTAGCATGAATTGAGGATTGGCTATCTAACAGGAAGCAGAGAGTTGGAATAAATGGGTGCTTTTCTAGTTAGCAGTTGATGACTAGTGGCATGCTGCAAGGATCGGTGCTGGGGCCTCAACTGTTTACCATATACATAGATGATGTGGAGGATGAAACCAAGTGTAGGTTAACAAAGTTTGCTGATGACACAATGATGAGGGGGAAGCAAATTTCATGAAGGATGTGGAAAGTCTGCAGAGAGATTTGGATAGGCTGAGCGAGTGGGCGAGGATCTGGCAAATGGAGTATAACGTTGGCAAGTGTGAGGTTATCCACTTTGGAACGAATAATAGTAAAATGGACCATAATTTAAATGGTTTACAACATGCTACTGTTCAGGGGGATCTGGGGGTCCTCGTGCATGAATCGCAAAAGCTCAGTCTGTAGGTGCAACAGGTGATCAAGAAGGCAAATGGTATGTTGGCCTTTATTGTGAGGGGGATGGAGTATAAAAGAGGGAGGTCTTGCTGCAATTGTATGAGGTACTGGTGAGGCTGCAACTAGAGAACTGAGCAATTTTGATCCCCTTATTTGCGAAAAGGTATATTGGCTTTGTCGAGAGTGCAGAGAAGATTAACTAGGTTGATACTGGAGATGAGGGGGTTAGCTTATGAGGAAAGATTAAGTAGATTGGGCCTGTACTCGTTGGAGTTTAGAAGGCTGAGGGGGATCTTATAGAGACATATAAGATAATGAAGGGGCTAGACAGGGTAGAGGCAGAGAGATTATTTCCACTTAGAAAGGAAATGAGAACTAGAGAGCACAGCCTCAAAATAAGGGGGAGTCAATTTAGAACACAGCTGAGGAGGAACTTCTTCTCTAATAGAGTAGTGAATCTTTGGAATTCTCTGCCCATTGAAGCAGTGGAGGCTACCTCATTAAATGTGTTTAAGTCACAGTAGATAGATTTCTGATCAATAAGGGAATTACGGGTTATGGGGAACAGGCGGGTAAGTGGAACTGAACCAGTATCAGATCAGCCATGATCTTACTGAATGGTGGGGCAGGCTCGAGGGGCTAGATGGCCTACTCCTACTCCTATTTCTTATGTTCTTAAACCCTATATGGGGACTTTTGGTTTGGCAGATGGGGGAGGGCAGGAGTGATGGTGGAGGAAGGACTCCAGTGCATCTTTGGGATACCTCTCAGTTATGTCACTCTGGAACTCAAGTTTTATGCATCGTTGTATTGGTGCTGCCACTGTCCCTTTTATTTAAGGATTTCAACTTTGCTGGGAAGTGTATTATGTGGCACTTTATCAATTTACGCCACATTAAATCATTATGTTCATTAATCTTTCCTGTTATTTCAACAAAAATTCATTCAAGTCATTTGCACAATTTGTCTTTAACAAGCATGTTCTGGCTTTCCTTAATTTGTCTATAGTGGTTCAAGCAACTATTGTTTCTCAAAGTTTTCCCATCACCAACATTAAATTGACTGGTCCATAGTTGCTGGTTTTATCCTTACAGTCTTTATTGAACAAGGGTATAACATTGTCAATTCTCTAGACACCTGACATCACTTAAGGAGGATTAAAAGATTATGGTTTCTGGTAGAATCTTCTCTCTTGGTAAAAATAGATATAAAATATTCAATCAGCACAATCAGACAAGTCTTCAGCCTACATCAGCCCCAGCAATCCTCCTATTACCCTTTTATTATTTATATGCCTAGAAAATACTTTTGGATTTCATTTCACGTCAATGGCCACGTCTTTCTCATACTTACTCCTTGATCAAACCATTTTCTCTTCAAAGGCAGCCCATTATTTCATCACATATTTCAATTTATCTGGAACAAGCCTATTTTCAATTCACCAAAATTGGCCCTTCTCTAATTAAGAATTTTTACTCCAGATTGTTCACTTTCCTTTTCTGTATCTATGATACCATGGCCACTGTCACAGAGCCATTGCAGCATAAAAGGAGAACATTTGGTCTACCCAAGTCAATGGCAACATTCTCTGATTTGAATTTATTGTGACATGTATTAAGATACCGTGAAAAGTATTGTTTCTTCCACTATACCGACAAAACATACCATTCTTAGAGTACATGGAGAAGGAAAGAAGGAAACAAAAATACAGTGTTGCAGTTACTGAAAGGTGAAGAGAAAGATCAATTTAATGTATGATAGGACCACTCAGTCTGGTGGCAACAGGAAAACAGCTGTTCTTGAGTTGGTTGGTAGATTTTTCTATCTTTTTCCCAATAGACAAAGGTTGAAGAGAGTATATTTAAAGTTTAAATATTAGTGTCACAAGTAGGCTTACATTAAGACTACAATGAAGTTACTATGAAAATCTTCTGGTCACCACACTCAGCACCTGTTTGTGTATACTGAGGGAGAATTTAGGTTGGCCAATGCACCTAACCAGCACATCCTTCAGACAGTGGGAGGAAATCCACATGAACATGGGAAGAACATGCAAATTCCAACAGTAACCCAAGCCAGGAATCAAACCTAGTTCCCTGATGCTATGAGACCGCAGTTCTAACAACTGTGCCACCATGTCAGGCGTGTGTGGAGATTCTAAAATCTCATTTGTCCCATTGCTTTGCAAATTTATTTTGCTGAAGTGCCCACCCAATTTCCCATTGAAATAATTTCCACTTCTTTCATTGACATTAAGTCATTATGAAGGTGGAATCTCCAGATTACAAAACAGCAGTTCTCCCTCAGCTCAGCTCTCAGCTTCTTCTCTGAATGTCTCTCTCTCTCTCTCTTCAAACGGCATTGTAAAAATAAAATGAAATAATTTGACAACTGTAAAATGTGAAATCATCTGACAATATCTGCTTGCCCTTGCAGGGAAGCGAAAAGGAGCAAGAGCTGGGTATTCTTTCGGAGCTGGGCGAGTCAGCCAGGCCGTGGGGGGCGTTGGTGAGCACAGGTTGCGGGGCAGCGGCGAAGGGGGTCACGTGAGCGTGGCGGGGAGCGGAGGAAGCAGCCTCGGTCTGGGAAAAGGCCACCACCTAGAGAAGGAGCTGAGAGACAGGGGGAGAAGGAGAAGGGAGGCGCCTTGTGTGTGATGGAGGTTTAAAACAGCCGCGGCCAGCACCGCCAAGCCCCTTTTTTTTCGTCGAAATCGATGCAAAACAGTGTTGGCACCATGTCCAGAGCCGTGATGTCGAGCCAGCAGAAGATCGCCGAGAAGCTGACAATCCTGAACGACAGGGGGATTGGTATGCTGACTCGAATTTATAACATCAAAAAGGTAGGTGCTTCCCGGCCGAATGCACTGGAGCTGCCCGAGACACTGAGAAAGGGCAAGGAGGCTTGGATGGGCGGGCTTCACTCCCCACCTTGTCGCGTTTTCACCCACATTTGTCCTGGAGATAAATTGCACACCACACATCCACAACCTAGACATATTCCATGTCTGGCCTGTACTCCTTTCAGTCAGCCGCCTGCCTGCACCATAATAACCAGTTGGGAAAAATCACTTCGAGTTTGAAATCCGGCTGAATTTTTTTTTGCCAACGAATTATGAATTAATATCTTATTTATCTTCTATTTTTTTGCAGCCCACTAATGTAGAAGAGTTTAGTCTTCGTCTCTGGCGATATCTGTGCCTGTTGCATTCATACACTTCTTCTGCACAAATGTTGATATTTTGTTTAAATATTTTCTTTTATTCGTTTGAATTCAATAATATTCTGGTATCAATGCTCTAATCGGAGACTGCAACAAATATGTGGCCGTCAGAAATTGTTTAGATCCTTATTTTGTCGTCGTTCCCTATCAAGGATATGTTTATAAATATGCAGTTATAGTTATACAGACCGTTCAGGAAGATTCGCTCATTCTGTTCAGCTGCTGTACTTTAATATTTTGAGATAAGAATTAATTTTAAATCGAATGTCTTTTTAAGTGTGGTTGAAACAAGTCACATCAAACCAAATCAGTGAACCGTGGGATACCAACATAAACCACAAGTGTTTTTTTGGCCGGATATATGTGGCTTCTGATTGTTTCTTAGAGGAAGTTATACAAAATTATACAACATTATTAAATGACTGTTTTATGTAAAATGTGTAAGATTATTAAAATAAAAAATCGTTTGTCCCACTCAGTTGTAAACAATGATCCAGTGGATGAGGATGGTGTAATGTTTTAATAGTGGGATGTGACTGGTTTGATGGATCTTTAGGGGAATAAAGTATGGTTACAGTACTGTGTTGAAAAAATGTTTGTCGCTCAATAAACATCTATAGGTAATGTCATGTTTGCATGTAATAAATTAATTAATCCATTCAACCTGCAAACTAAGTCTTAGATATTTCTGAATTGATCTGATTCTACAACCTTAATTTTAAATCTGTGTTCCTTCATCAGTTGGAAAAGGTATGCTGGTAGTTATAGTAACTAACGTAGCATTTTAAAACTACTTTGCTTTTCTTAATGTTTGCTGTTTTGCAAAACAGAACTTATTAAAGCATATCAATTCCAACTTGTGCAGAAATATACAATAAAATTGTATATTTTATTAAAATAAATCAAGGGTAAGAATTAAGGTGAGATATTATGCACTTAATCTTGATTTCCTTCCTCTGTGTTTCCATGTGAAATTCTAATCTAGTCATGTTTTCGTCGAAACTGGTGATGTGTTTTATGTTTTGGCTCAATTCAGTAATTTCATGTTTTCCTAATAATGCAGTTACTGTTGAACTAAATAACTTGAGTCCTATACTCATATGCTCTAATTAGCTCTAACACTCAGATTTGTCACTTAACAGTATGCAAGCTAGTTTTATTTTGTCAATTTCAGCTACCTTGTTTTCAGTACTATTTAGCTATGTTCCATGAGGACGTTGTAAGTTTTCTAAAATTATATTTTCTAGCTCCCCAGTTTTGTCAAAAGTAGATAATCTCTTATTTTGTATCTCCTGGCTGTATTTAACATGCTCAAGAAATGATATCTTTATTGACAAATATTAGAAATCTGTTATTTTCTAAATTTTAATTGCATCTCCAACCTTTGCATCGTTCTGCCTTATTTTCTTTTAGCATTTCTGTAACTAAACCAGTTCTGTATTAAGTTGTCAAATGCCCAGTAAAGTTGTTGGAACAAGTATATGTACTATATTAGCAACGATAATTAAACATTTTTGTTGCCTAGAGAGATATTGGAACTTGAAAACCACTGAAGTAATTTTTGACAGTTCTGTTTCTTGAAGAAATTGGGGTTTTGAATCTTTTTTGCTGAATAATTTTGAATTACTCTGCTTCGATTTGGCTTCATTAGAGTAAAAGTTGAGTGTACAGAGGATCAGTTGTAATTATCATCTGAATTGGTTCAAAAATACTTCAAGATTCTTTAAGGTTTCTATATGTACTGTTACTAAACAACATATAGCTTTGCAGCATTATATGTTTAAATATGTCAGTAGTCTTGTAGCATTAAATGTTAAATACATCAGTAGTGCAGCAATGAAAATTAGGGATGTGCAGGAGATCACAGTTCGTAGAGTGCATACATTTGGGCGTTGTAGGGCTGGAGGAAGTTAGAGATGGAGAGGAGATGCTCCATGGAAGGTATTTGAAAGCAAAGGTGAGAATTTTAAATTTTGCATTGTCACCCCAGGCAGATCAGTGAGCTTGGATGATGGGTGAATAACACTCAGTGGGAGTTTTAGATGGACTCAAGTTTATGGGGGATGTGAAGTAGAAGCCAGCCAGATGAGCATTAGAATAGCTGAATCTAGAAGAAACAAATCTATGAAAGGGGATGGGAGTGGTTTAGCAGCAGGTGAGGACAGGAGATATAGTTGTCCTTGTATCCTTTCACAAAGCCTAAGCACATCTCAACAAAAGGCTGTAGAATGCACCTGTTTGTACAATTCTCGAAAATTAACATTTAAGATCTTTGAGGCATTTTTCATAATATGTAAACATAATGTGCAAGATCTTTGAGCTATTTGAGTAAGTGTACATTACATGAATAATTTAATGGCTGAATGAAAGTATAATCTTTATCTTAAACAGGACATGACTCTGTTCTGAATGTAGTGTACTCAGTAATGATGTACTGAGTTTCTGTAATTGAAGAAAACAGATGAGGAAGTTCAAGAGCAAGTGCAAATGAACTATGATCTTGGGTAACCACCACTGGAATATTAATTTACCTCCTATGCAATATAATTGGCAGTTACCACTGCAACGGTACATTTTACCTAGGATATAAAATGACAGTTTAATTTCAAGCATTTAAAAACGTGAGCACTTAAAATACCCTGCTTTTTCCAAATATTATGACTGTTTTAAACTAGGTTTTTAATATTGATTTTCCTGCAATTGTGCAAAATTGCATTTTTGAATTAACAAATTCCGAAGTCTGATAAGGTATAGCAATTGGAAGAAATTACAACTTTTCAAGATCAACATGAAAATTTTTCGTGTATGTATTATTCTTCAAAACTGAAAATAATCTGCATCATGACACTTTCACATTTGCTTAAGTGAATTGTCAAGAAACTTCTCTTAAGTACATTATTTATGAATACATGACTTGCACAAGAATTTTGTTTGAAATTACTGCTCAGAAACTTGGGTCATGGAAATAGGTGTGGTTCTAAACATTTTTGTAGATAAAGAATTGATAACTGCTGTAAACAATACGGATGCCATCACTGCTTTTTGGATGTGTTCCAATATTAAACTGAGATATTGGTTTCATTGAGTTAATATAATTACAAATTAATTTTTAAACTAACTATTTAAAATCTCTAGTACTTATTTAGTATTTCTCTATATACAGATAAAGAGGGTCTAAAGTTGTAAACCTTTATTTATATTTGTTGCTTAAGCCAAATATTTTCTTAACTGTGCTTGGAAACAACAGTGAACTTTTTGGTGTGTTAATTGGACTTTGGTCTTGAGGGACTTGAGAAAATATGCTTAACAATTTACTGGTAATGTTTGAGTTTTCAAATTTTCAGAGTTTTCAAATTGAGTTTTCAGATGCTAGGCAGAACATTAGGAGATCCCAGAGGCTTCCAAAAATCTGTCCCAGATGTAAATCTGAATTCTGTATTTGTTGACTTAACTGGTAAATTATTTGTGTATGAAGTTTCTGTTGACTTTTACATTAGTGGGTGTTAACATTATTTAAATGGGTGTTCACATTGTTTTATAACAAACGACAAGCCCTAAAGAATAGAACAATTTTCAGGGAGCTCCTGAGAGAGTTTGAAACCATTGGAATGATATATGATCAGAGGGCTGTAAATACTTAATATCAAAAGTGCAACTTTCTGTCTATCACTCTGACAATACATTGCTTGTGATTTTTAAATTGGGAGGATGGAAGATGTTTCCACGTTGAAAGAAGATTTTGAAAGGTTTAATTCTGTTGGGAAGTCACTCAGTAATTTAATGTGAAGTGTCACTAGAGTGGCACATTAATTCCAGTGTGGTCTCTCTCACTTATATGCAGTCATTACTTTAAATGCCAAATAGTAAAAAAACATAATAATAGAACTATGAGTAGAAGAACATAACTCTGTGTTCATTTGTGATTACACTATCATAGCCTGATATCATTTAATTTATGACCTTATTGTCCACATAACCAAGTGGATGCAATGGCTTTGTGTTTCTTGACATATTACATTTGGTGCTTGGTCTCTCAGCTTGATTGATCTGGTATAGCCAAATGTCAGTAGATTGAACTCTGTCATGATTACATCTGACCAATTTCATGACATCAAAGTTGATTGTCATTGCACTATGATGATTTGTTTGCAATTCAACCTGTGATTTTTATTTTAATTTGTATTTATTAGCTTTGCTCATCTTTTATATACTCTGTACAATATTGTCTTTTGCTCTGATAAAGTCTCATTTCAGGAATTGGTAATGTCATTGTACAAATTTCAAAGTAACACTCAAATTTCAACATTTTAGTGCGTTAATTTGTTCTGAACTCTTTAGCATTTTGTCCTACCTCACTTGGAGCACTGGCTCATCTTACTACAGTTCTGTTGTGGCCAGGCACTTGGCATTGTCTTTGCCTTTGTCTTTTATTTCCCAAGTGTTAAGCCAGCGTCCTGTGCTCTTGAATCATGTGGTGATAGAACCTATGGCACCCCTGCACATCATAAGACAATTATTTGCATCATGGTCAGCTGTGTTAAGCATTGTCTAGTATGGCTCAGCAGCCCAACTCTGGCATGACAGTCTCTGCTGCATTTGCAACATTGGGCAACTGTGAAGTGAAAAGATGTGTAATTCAGTAATCTTTTTGACTCTTGGCCAGCTGAACTTATTGTTCTTGCCTGAGCCTTCAGAGGTCATGACTGTCTTCTGCTTGTCAGTGACATTCTCTGCTATCTTTATATCATGCTTACAGATGTCTCAGATGGAGTTGAGGCCAGGATGAAGTAAGCCATGATCGTATTAAATGATGGAGCAGGCTCATCGGGTTAAATTGCCTACTTCTGCTAGTTCTTATGGCCTTTGTAGCAGGACAATGGATGCTCTTTTAGGTCCTAATTCAATGGCCAGTTCATCACATGTTCTTCCAGCACATGGCAGACATCCATCTGATGAATGTGGCCAACGCAGCACACCATTGCTGGCTTAGCAATGAGTATGTTGATGGAATCAGCATGCTTCATGATTTCCAAGTGTGATATCAAGATAAAGTCTAAGGCAGCAAGGGTAGAAACTATTCAAAATTTTCTCCTGCCTAGTATATGTTGTCTGGGTCTCTACGCAGATTTGGTAGACTCTGCTTTCTGTTCTGTCAAGTTGCTGCTTTTCAATGCTTGCTCTTATTTTGCATGTATCAGCTGCAGCTTTTGTATGTGTTTCAGCAGAAAGTAATATTGCTGGTGATTGTGGAGCTTAGACATGTGAAATTATCAACAGCTTGCAGCATCACAGTGTCAAAGCTGGTTGTATGCCAATATCCTGGATCATGATGTTTGTCTTCCTGATTCTGATGGTCAAACCACAATTACAGGAAGAAGGCAATTTGTCCATTTACTGCTGAAGCTGTTCCTTGGTATGAATGCTGATGTGGAATTCTCAACATAGAGCAACTCAGAAGGTACTTGTTGCACCTTTGTCTTGGGTTTTAGATGAGCAAAATTTCACAGCTTTCTGTCAATCTGATAGTAAATAGATATACTCTTGATCTAAAGGTATATGACAGCAGTAAAGAGAACAATGAGTATCAATGCCAGAATCTTCATGTTCTGATGTTGCTTCTGTCAAAACTGACCTTGTCTATCAAGTTATAATGGAACAAAGAAATCACATTGAGCAGTTTTAGCAGGCTGCCAGTTTTCTCCAGATTAAGTAGAGAACTTTTATTCGCGTGGTTGAATGCCCTGGTGTGTTCGATGAAGACACTATATAGTGGTCTCCTTTCTTGTGGCATTTTTCCTGTGTCTTCTGGACTGAGAAGATCATGTTAATTGTAAATTGTCCAGTTTTGAAATCACACTTATTCAGGTAGATATGTTCAGGCAGGAATTGCAGTTTGGCAAGGGCAACATGAGAAGTAAATAGTTTCTGCAATCATCTTTCTACATGTTGCATTCTTTATGTCATGCATATTCCTGGTCGCTCCCCACTTTCCAGCAAAAACAGGGCAGCCTGTTGAGAGTCAATAGGAGTGCTGGTTTCCGGTGCTTGATGTGTTCAGATGGTATAGTTCAGTACTTGGAGTTTTGCCCATGACAAGTCAATAGCTTTGCTAAGTTCCTCCTGTAAGTTTGATATCCAGTTCTGCCGTGGCAAGCAGACTTTCTATGGTGTCTAAAGCTTTCTCAGTGACTGTGTTATCCCTAACGGTCTACTTGAGGTAATGTTTCACCATCTCTAGCTGTTCATTGCCATTACTGATGAACTCCCTTTGTTTTCTTTTTATCAATAGAGCCCTTTTTGCTGCTGATTGGACCTATCATCTTTTCGATAACAATTCACGCCCCTTCCATGTAGAAGGGTATCTGGATCTTATGGCAAATTTCAACCAGAAGCCATTGGTGTTAGATTAAGTGGCTCTTGTTTTAATTTGTATCGTGAGTGGATTGTTGAGATTCAGTAACAGGTTACCCTCTAACCAGTCAGCATTTCCTCCACTCTTGTGTTGAGAGTATGGTATTGTAGATGGTGTCTCAACTTTTGTTCCATTTTGCTTCTGTACTATGAGAGAATGTTAGAGTGCCTGCTCAAGTTGAGGAACATTTTTATTTGTTCATGGGACGTGGCTAGCATTTACTGCCCATCCCTAATATGTCCTTGAGAATGTGATAGTGTGCTGCTGCCATGAATTCTGCAATCCATGTGTTATAGGAACATCCGTGGTGCTATTAGGAAGGAAATTCCAGGATTTTGACCCAGTGAAAGTGGAGGAATGGCAATATAGTTATAAGTCAGGAAGATGTGCACTTTGGAAGGAATCATTAGAGGGGATGACAATAGTTGAAATAATTCTCTTACTGTAAATGTAGCCCACTCTGTCACGCAAACCAGCCTCCCATCCACTGACTGTCTACACTTCCCATTGTCTCAGCAAAGCAGCCAACATAATTAAGGACCCCACGCACTTGGACATTTTCTCTTCCTCCTTTTTCTGTCGGGAAAAAGATACAAAAGTCTGAGGTCATGTACCAACCGCTTTGAGCAGCTTCTTCCCTGTGGTCATCAGACTTTTGAATGGCATTACCTAGCATTAAGTTGATCTTTCTTTTCACCCGAGCAATAAGTGTAACATCACATTCTGCACTCTCTCTTGTTTACTTCTCTTTAGCAGTATGCTTTGTATAGCGAACAAGAAACAATCCCTTTCACCATGTTAATACATGTGACAGTAATAATTCAATCAAAAGAATAGTGACTTCCTTACAATGAAGCCCTTTCCTTGTTTCATGCACATCCTTGAACACTTCCCTTCGAGATGAATCTGTAATGGTTTCTCTTTCAGTAATCTACTCTTGGCAAACCTGTCTCTTATAAGAAAACAATGTCAGCTCTGTGATTGCAACTGTCTTGCAAACGTTATTGATTAGGTGCAAGTCATTTGCCAATCCTATGTACGTGGTGCTGACATTCCAGTTTGCCCGTTGAAATCTTCTTGGGCTTTTCTTTTGTCATCTTTACTTAATAGGTCAGCCCTGAGAGTGGCCAAGATGAAGTCACAAATCATTAAGTCAAATGGGGGCAAGGAAATGTTGTTATTATTGTCATCCTCTCTAATCATGAATTAGTACTTCTCCTTGAACATCACTTGGAAGAAACACCATGAGCAATAAGAGTGTACTCTGGTTGGCTTGTCACTGTCTGTCAGGAGGGACTGAGAACACCTGACTGAATCCTGAAGAGTGAAGCCACGCTCAAACTGCAACAGGTGGTGAGAGAACCAACATGGGAAAAATGTGCATAAACTCTGATACTGTGCCTTTAAGACATGAAGTTTAGATCATGTTTCTGGTGAAAGTTGAGGCCAGCCTTGTGTAACAATGTCGAATTGTCTACAACCAGCAGCTCACGTGCTGAGCGTGCAGAAGGTTAATTCCTCCTAACTATTTGTTTTAATTTGGATTAATACAGTTTTGTTATGTTAAGGTTGTCCTCTGGGGTTTTCAGAGTAGTGTTTAATTAAGTTGATTAGTGTATGACATGTCAATGGGAAGAGCTCTGCTTACATAGAAATAGGCGGTTGCAGTTTGAAATTGAACAGTAGCTCATTTTCTCTCTTTCTGGGGATTGGCTGGAGAAAGCTATCTCTTTCCAATGGTCTGCAAAAGGCAAGAGGTGTTTTCTTCCTCTTCCTCCTCTCACTGGAATTTGCTTTGTGAAGACAGGTTTTCCTCTGGGCACTGCCAAAGACAGGTGACTTTCTGTTCTGAGGTGCTAAAAGGCTGCAAAACTAGCATCTGACAAGGCTCTGCTTTTGCTAACTCATTCTGATGAGGAATTTACAGCTGTTGTATGTTGCTTAAATTGGAACTAATAGAAACAACTAACAGTTAAGGATTATGCTTTGTCATGTTTAAGTATTTACATTGGTAAAAGTTAAGTGAATTATTTTTTATTTATAACTGTGGTGTTCAATAAAGTTTTGTTTCTGTTTTATGTTTAAAAACTGGTCAATACAATCACACCTGGAGTGAAACACCTTATGCTCACACTAATATCAAAAATAGTTGGGGTCTCGGCTAACTTCATGTAACTAAATGCATCTTTGGAGGTTTTGCGCTGATCCCGAACAACTTTTTTATCAACTAGTTGTCTGTCACTGATACGTCTATCCTAACAGGTTTCGTATGAATGTCCACTGTACAATTGCCATGGAAAAGAGTCCTGCCTCTACAAAGCAAAAAAAAATGTTTTGTTAAATGGGAAAGTAATAGGGAGCTGCGGGAGTTAACAGTTTTATAGAGGGTGTTAGTCCACAGTCCATCAGAAATGGAGAAGTCAAATATAGGACAAATCTGAGATGGACCTTGTGAAGGATAGAAATTAAAAATCAAGTTAATGAAACAACACAAGTTAGGAAAAATACACCAATGTGCCTGATAGCATAACCTTAAAAAATATGTTATGGTTTTGGCATTTGGTCCTTCGAGCTTGCTTTTCATCCAATAAAACAATGGTTGATCTGATTGTGATCCTTGGGCATGAGATCTGAAACCCCAAAGTATGTTATGAAACCTGCCGACACTCAATAGTTCTATTCTGGCACTAATGTGAGAATAAGTTGTTTCACTCCAGGTGTGATTCTATTGACACTTGAAAGCTTCTATCAAAAGAAAATTTATTTAATAATACAGTTTAATATAACAAATTAAGTAGTTTAACTTAATCAGTTGAAGTGCTTAACCATACCAAAATACAATTCTTAATTGCTAATGTACTTTTATTCCAATTCAAGCGATAATTCTCTTACAGACTTAAAAACCCTCTTCAAATTCAGTTAGCAAACAAAGGCTTGCATACACTTAATTAGATGGCTATTTCCAGAGTTCTCAGCACCTCTGGAGGGAGGGCGAAATGCGTCTTGCTTCTTTCAAAACCAGGCAGAAACTGACTGTTTAAAAATGTTTTCTTTGCCAGCTTAGCCACTCCCATTAAAACATGACAGTCTGACAGTCAGCCTAATCAAAATCCTACTCTGAAACATCCCACAGGAACCAAATAAACAAAATGCATTCGTTCAGATTAAAACAAACAAACCAGCAATGTGTTCACTTTTTATGGGGCCACTTCTTTAAGCACTCTGTCTTGAGAGGTGCAGCAAGATACAGTAGATTTGACTCACTAAGTACATTTTTTTGGGAGCTCAAACTATTATCAAGTCACTTTGGTCAAGTGGGCATTTATTGGCCGAAGTTCTTTTGTTCAGTTAGTGTTCCTTGGAAAAATATCAATCCCAAACTTGTGGTTTTATTTTGATTACACAAGGTTTTTTTTTGTTTGAGATTCATACTTTTAACATAGAATCCCTACCATGCTGAAGGAGGCCATTTGGTCCATTGAGCCTACACTAGATTCAATCCCACCCAGGCCCTAGTCCTGTAACTCCACTTTTTTAGCACGCTAATCCCCTTGACACTAGCGGCAAATCAACCTAACCCATGCATCTTTGGACTGTGGGAGGAGATTGGAGCACCCAGAGGAAACCCATGCAGATACAGGGAGAATGTGCAAACTCCATACAGACAGTGACCCAAGGTTGAATTGAACCTGAGTCTCTGGCGCTGAGAGGCAGCAGTGCTAACCACTGTGCCACATGTGCTCGGTTACCAAATATTCACCCAATTAATCCAGAGTTTAGAGTTGGATTCTTTATCTATTTCATGGTTTCCAGGTATCATCCTGACAGCATTTAGTGCATGGCTGCATTTGATTCTATTTAAAAACTGGTACAAAAAGGTCTACTGAATATCTTATGCCAAGAACCTCAAATTTTGGGTCCATCAATTAGTCATGTCTGGAAAGCAGCCTGGCTTATTGAGGGAAAAATTGCTGCCTTAAAACCAGAAAATTTAAGTGGAAAACTTTAATCAAACTGACTAAAAGCATATCACCCTCTGCCAAGTTTCCATCAAGGTCATGATGATGTGATTCATAAGCTTAGAATGGATAATTGTAAAAGATTTCATGTTATATTGGTTTTACTTATCTTTGGATACTTCAGGATTGTTTTGACATAGTCATTCAGATGCCATTGAGTCAACGTTGATTGGTGATTTTTGTCAAGTGAGCACAAGTAATTCTGTTTTGACACATGAATCAAATGAATCATACATCTGCAATGCGTTGTTTCTACGAACCTAGAATTTTTAAAAAATCATGTTCATTTTCAACCTGGGTTACTGATGCAATAAACCATTGACGAATAATTATTTCAGACTTCTATAAGCTATTTCAAAATCATCATGGCTTTCTTTACAGTCACTTTGGTTTACGTTGTTAGGATGTTGTCAGTAGGTAGAAAGTTGCCGAGTTGTAGGGAGAAGTTCTGTCTTGCATAGAAACTGTTGGATGTATGCATGTCAGATTTTTCTGCTTTTGTGAGTACATCATTTATTAACAAAGAGCAAGATAGTATTTTTTAAATCTGACCATCTTATATTATGCTCTTTCTAATAGTGTAAAGAAGATGTGCAAGCTTAACAAAATTGCAGGAATTATTTTGATTGAGGGAGAACAGCCAGAATTTGTGATCCACATTGAGACTGATGACATAGGCAGGAAAAGGGATGCAATCTTGATAGCAGATTTTAGGAAGTTTGGAGGGAAATTGAAAAACTAGGCATTGTGCAGTAATCTCAAGATTACTCCCAACGCCATGTGTTAGTAACTATTGGAATAAGGAGATTGAGCAGTTTAACACAGCAGGGAAAAGGAGTAAGAGATGGGGAGGTGTTGGGGCAGGTATGATCTGTACAAAAAGGTTGGTTTACACCTTAACAGGACTGGGACTAATTTGCTCATGCTGTTGGGGAGGGACGAAATTAGATTGACAGTGGGATGGAAAATAGAGGGGAAATTCAGAGTTGAAGAGAGAAACTGGCATGGAAAGTAGAGATTATCTGAAAAGAAGGATATAAGACCAATAAGAAGATAAATGGAATACTTGGGCATGTTTGAAAGAACTAGAGTAGGCAATAATAAGTCAATAGATGGTGATCAGATTAAGGCAGGTGGGGGTGGAGTTTGACACGGCAAAATCAGATTAACGTGCATGTGTGTTAATGAACAGAGTGTGGTTAATATTGAATTATAGGCACGGGGGGGTGGTATATGATATTGCTACACCAAGAGAACTTGAACTGGGCTGTTAAATATTTCTGTTTGCAAGGTATCTAGAAGATATGAGAAAGGGAAAAGAAAAGGGAGTGTATGGCAGTAAAAGATGGTATTTCAGTACTGGAATGTGGGTATTCCAGAAGGGTCAAGAGTGGAATCACTTTGGCTAGAGCTGAAGAATGAAAAAGGTACAATAACATTCAAAATTGGAAGCATTGTCAACTTTGATAAGGATCTTCAAAAAAGCATAGGCATACTAGTGGATTGGGCAGATGTGAAGTGAACATTATTCATTTTGGCAGGAAAAATGTGGAGAGATGGTACAAAGGAAAGGGAGAAACTCGAGATGCAGGAACAAAGAGACCTGGGGGATGTATGTGGCCATAAATCATTGAAAGTGGCAGGGCATGTTGAGAGCAGTTAATAGTTTCCTAAGTTTTATTAAAAGGGGCATTGAGTACTGGGGTAAGAACATAGAACATAGAACATTACAGCGCAGAACAGGCCTTTCGGCCTTCGATGTTGCGCCGACCAATTATGAAAAAAGCAATGACCCTCCAAACTAAACCATTCCCATCTCTTCCATAAACTTATCAACTAACCTCTTAAACGCCACCAAACTTGGCGCATCTACAACTGCCGCAGGCAGGGCATTCCACTCCCTAACCACCATCTGGGTAAAGAACCTACCTCTGATATCCGTCCTATAACTATCACCCCTTAATTTAAAGCTGTGTCCCATCGTGCTAGCTTTCTCCATCCTAGGAAAAAGGCTATCACTGTCCACCCTATCTAAACCTCTAATCATCTTCTATGTTTCGATAAGGTCCCCTCTTAGCCGCCTCCTTTCTAACGAAAACAACCTCAAATCCCTCAGCCTCTCTTCATAAGACCTGCCCTCCATACCAGCAACATCCTGGTAAACCTCCTCTGTACCCTCTCCAATGCCTCCACATCTTTCTTATAATGTGGGGACCAGAACTGCACACAATACTCCAAGTGCGGCGCACTAGAGTTTTGTACGGTTGCAACATGACGTTGAGGGTCCGAAATTCAATCCCCCTACCAATAAAAGCTAAGACTCCGTATGCCTTCTTAACAACCTTATCGACTTGACTGCCTACTTTCAGGGATCTATGCACAAATACACCAAGATCCCTCTGTTCATCCACACTATTAAGAATCCTACCATTAGCCCTATACTCTACACATTTATTATTCCTGCCAAAGTGCATTACCTCACACTTTTTCACATTAAACTCCATTTGCCACCTCTCGGCCCAGCTCTGCAACTTGTCCAAGTCTCTCTGCAAACTATAACACCCTCTTCACTATCTACCACTCCACCGACTTTAGTGTCATCTGCAAATTTACTAATCCATCCTTCAATACCCTCATCCCGATCATTTATAAAAATTACAAACAGCAGGGGCCCCAAAACAGACCCCTGAGGTACACCACTTGTAACCGAACTCCACGATGAATATCGCCCATCAACCACCACCCTCTGTCTTCTATCTGCTAGCCAATTCCTAATCCAATTAGCTAAATCACCCTCTATCCCATACATCTGCATTTTCTGCAGAAGTCTTCCATGGGCCACCTTATCAAACGCCTTAATAAAGTCCATATATACCACATCAACCGCCTTACCCCCATCCACCTCTTTGGTCACTTTTTCAAAAAACTCAATGAGGTTAGTAAGGCACGACCTACCCTTCACAAAACCATGATGACTATCCCCAATCAATTCATTTCTCTCTAAATAACTATAAATCCTATCCCTAATAATTCTCTCCAATACTTTGCCCACAACAGAAGTAAGACTCACTGGCCTATAATTCACTGGAAAGTCTCTCTTCCCCTTCTTGAACAATGGGACCACATTCGCTATCCTCCAGTCTTCCGGAACTATACCCGTAACCAACGACGACCTGAAGATCAGAGCCAGAGGCTCTGCAATCGCCTCTCTTGCCTCCCAGAGAATCCTAGGGTAAATCCTGGCCGGCCCAGGGGACTTATCTTACTTCAAACCCTCAAGAATATTTAGCACATCCTCCCTATCTACTTCAATACTTTCCAGTTTGCAACCCTGTACCTCAGTGTTCTCCACAACTACATTTACATCTCCCTGCGTGAATACGAAGAGAAATATTTGTTCAGTGCCTCTCCAATCTCTTCAGGCTCCACGCACAACCTCCCACTGCTGTCTATGACTGGCCCTAATCTTGCCCTAACCAATCTTCTATTCTTAACATATCTAAAGAAAGGATTAAGGAGAATCCTAAAGCTATCAGCCAAAGTCTTCTCGTGTCCTCTCTTAGCTCTCCTCAATTCACTCTTTAGCTCCCTCCTGGCTAATCTATAGCTATCCATTGCACTAACCGAGCCTTCAAGCCTCATCCTGACATAGGCCTCCTTTTTCCTTTTAACCAGCAAATCAACTTTTTTCGTACACCAAGGTTCTCTTACTTGACCATTTCCTCCTCGCCTGACAGGGACATACTTATCAAGGACTCGCAGCAGCTGCTCCTTGAATAAGCTCCACATTCCAGATGTTCCCAGTACCTGTAGTTTCCTAGTCCAATCTATGCACCCTAATTCTCTCCTGATGGCCTCATAATTACCCTTCCCCCAGCTATAACTACTGCCCCCAGCTTCATGCCTATCCCTATCCATCACTACGGTGAACGTAACCGAATTGTGGTCACTATCACCAAAATGTTCACTAACTTCCAAGCCTAACACCTGGTCTGGCTCATTCCCCAGCACCAAATCCAATGTAGCCTCACCTCTAGTTGGCCTATCTACATACTGAGTCAAAAAACCTTCCTGTACACTTTGTACAAAAACTGACCCCTCTAATGAGCTAGAGCTATAGCTATTCCAATCAATATTAGTAAAGGTAAAGTCCCTTTAACTTTAACTCCCTAGTAAGGAAGTCATCTTGAACTTGTACAAGACCTGAGTTAAACCTCATCTGAGTACACCCAGTTCTGGGTGTCATGCTTGAGTAAATATGTGAAAGCATTGCAGTGAGTTGAGAAGAGATTCACAAGAATGATTTTAGGGTTAACCAACCTTAGATATGAGAATTGATTGGTAGAATTCTGTCTGTTTTCCTTGGAGTAAAGAAAGCTGAGAGAAGATCTGATGATTTTTAAAGATCCTGAGGTTCACAGACAGGGTAAATAGTGGAAAATTGTTCCTCTTCAAGAGTACATCAAGAACTTGAAGACATAGATCCAAAATAATGGGCAAAAGCAGTCGAAGTGATTGGAGGAAAAATATATTTTCACTGAGAAGGGTTTAGAACAAATTGCTTGAGAGGATTGGGGAGGCAGGTTCAATCACAGTATTCAAAAGGCAATTGGATTGCTATCTGAAAAGTGAGTGTGCAAGGTTCTGGGGATAAAGCAGGGACTGAGACGATGTAGAAGCTCTTTCAGAGAGGCAGTGAAGACTTGATGCACAAGATGGTTTCCTACACTGTAAAGGTTCTATGAAAATAAATTCTAGCATTTGGAAATGAGCTTTTGAATTAGCTCTAAAACCATGGTTAGAACAGGGAAATGCAGGAAGGTAATAAAAATCAATTCTTAGCTAAAGATGTACCTTTTTAGAATGTACCATTTTGATATTGCGTACTAATTTTAAGACAAATTTAAGCTATTTCATAAAAATATGCTATATCTGAGTCGGCAGGAAAGGTATTAAAATTAGATAAAAGGAAAAACCAACAAGATCCCTCTTTAAGAAAAAGGGATAATTTGCAAAAAAATTGAGATGAGGCATGGGCAAGATTAGTAAAATTAAGTTGAATAGATACAAGCAAAAAAAACAAATTAAGTTGGCTTAGGCAAAAGAGGGGGAACATTTTTTACAAAAAAGCAAATAGACATGTACTTAGAGTTTAGGAAACAAGATAAAGGATGTGGAAGCAGTTAATTTGCAGGAACACTTGGTCTTTAACAACATTACCAAAACCTGGTGGCAAGCTTGGAACCTAAGTATTTTAATTTAATTTTGGTGGGGGGGGTGGTGTGGGGTCATTGGCGAGGCTAGCTTGTGTTGCCTTTGAGAAGCTACTGGCAGCCTTTCTACATGAACCACTACAATCCATCTGGTGTAGGTGCAGCATCCAGCAATGTTATATAGTGAGTTCCAGGGTTTTATCTAGTGACAGTGAAGGAAAAACGATATGCTTCCAGGTTAGGATGGTGTATGACTTGTTCCCATATGCTTACTGCCTTTGTTCTTCTACGTTGGGAAATCATATATTAGGGAGGTAGTGGCAATATTGATAAAAGGGAAAAACCTACCTTGGAGATGGCTGATACATGTTTGGAGCTCTAAGATTTTGAAATGGTTGACCTCCCATTTGAGAAAATGAGGGAAAGAGTCTGTCACAATTTTAGACATGAGTAATAATCAGATTATTATTCTGCAAACCTTTAATTACCCACTTATATATTGGGACAGAGACTTGGTAGAGAATACGGATTGGAATTCCTAAAATGTGTGTTGGAATCCTTCCTTGGCTTCATATTAAGTCTACAAGGGTGGAAGCCTTATTGGATACGAATTTTAGTAATGGAATAGATCAGGTAGATGAATTGAATCTGGGTGCACACCCTGTATGTGGGTGAGCATCTTTTGAGGTAACAACCACAATGTGATGTTTTAAATCAAACTGAAAGAGTAAAAGCCAGTATAAAAACAAGAGCATCAGATTGAGTTAAGTCAGGTTCCAAAAATATGAAGAGCTAACTGCATTTGAGGTGGAAGAAGAAACTAGTACATGGGTTTGTAGAACATCAGTGAAATCCTTAGAGATTGTAAAAGTACAGAATAACTATTTACCATCAGAAATTCAGGAAATTACTAGTGGTTTGAAGATGTCATAGAATCCCTCCATTTTAAAATCTTTGCAACGCCGAAAGAGGGCATTTGTCCCATCGAGTCTCACCAACCACAATTCCACCCAGACCCTATCCCCATTACCCCGTGCATTTATCCTAGTAGTCCCCTGACATTAAGGGGCAATTTAGCACAGAATGTTCATCTGATCTGTACATCTTTGAACAGTGGGAGGAAACCCACTCAGACACGAGGAGAATGTGCAAACTCCACAAAGACAATAACCCAAGGCCAAGAATTGAACCCTGGTGCTGTGAGGCAGCAGTACGAACCACTAGGACACCATGCTGCCCCATCGTGGGTAATGGTTAGTAGCGAATTAAAACTGAAGACCTGATGAAAACAAAATGAAAATACAAATGGAGAATTAAAATGAGTTTGGAGTGGGGTGAGTGAGGTTAAAGGAAGGTAGAACTTTCTTTAAGGAAGCATGGTAGTGAAAAATGAATTGTTAAATGCAACATGAATTCCTGAGGAGAGAATTCATTTGTGAACGATTAAAATATGGCAAATGTAAGTATTTCAGTCAGAAAGGATGTGAATCCTAGGGTATTCAAGAGGAAGATGAGCAATATTTTAATGAAAAAATGCTTACTATCCAGACCATATCAGATTAATCCTTCAGACCTGAATGAAGTGAGGCAGTTCTGTCAAAGTTATATTTCAGCCTTCTATTGAGTGTGGATATGTACTGTGGAAAAACTGGATAGTTGGTGAAGGCTAGTTTTGAAAAGGGCTACTGCTCATGCACTTAACGACAGTTCAGTTAGCTCAGCACTTGTTGCAGGGAAAATTTGGGCTAGTCAATCATTGTGACTTTGTGAAGTGGGATTAGTGTGTTACCCACTCCAATAATGTGCAGCTAATGTTTGACTGATTTGCTGATGACAGCTTTACTGGGACTGGAAATCTTTATTGTAAAATCAATAATCACACCCAGATAGTTGAGCACTATGCTTTATTGTTCCTCCTGACATGGAAAATATGAAATATTTTTAGGGCATTTCAATCAATGATCATTTAGATATTTCACACAAAATAAATGAACTCATCAGTTCGTTGCGTCTCAAGTGTGATTGCCTTTCTGCCTTCTAAATGAGTAACTATCCATGCATGATATTGGTCACAATACCATTATTCATAATAAGGGTCTTGCTTTTTAAGGTGATCGTTTGATTTGTCTGTAAAAATGCCTTCCAGGTTATTGGGGATATGGTTCTCTATATTGGGAATAACTACTAAGAGTAGATTCACAAGAATATCTAGTGCAGACCTGAAATTTGAATTATATGTTGAACATATAGTGAATTTGATATATATGTCGTATCTGTATCAAGTATTGCATTCATTTGTGAGGCAAATGTCTGCACTGTTTAGAGAAGAAAGTTGAATTTCAAAAGAATGTGGATATAAAGTTGATTAGTCCTGTCCATCTAGTGACTATTCTTAAAGTGGTTGGAAAGTAGGAGACAGGTTGATCTTGGGTTGGCTTTAAAACAATAACCTTGGCAATGGAAGATAAAAAGAGGACCCTTCAGGGGAGGTGTATTGTTGTAGTGTTTTCCTGGACTAGTAATTTGAGTCGGTGGCACAGTGGTTAGCACTGCTGCCTCAGTCCAGGGACCCAGGTTCAATTCTAGCCACGCATCACTGTCTGTGTAGAATTTGCACATTCTCCCTGTGTCTGCATAGGTTTCCTCCAGATGTTTTGGCTTCCTCCTGCAGTCCAAAGATGTGCAGGTTAGGTTGGTCTTAGTAAATTGACCCTGGTGTCATGGGGATCAGCAGAGTAAATTAGTGGGATTATAGGAACAGGGCCTGGGTGGAATTGTGGCCACTACACTGCCTTTGGGCCGAATGGCCTCGTACGACAGGGATTCTATAACTCAGAAATCTAGAGTAATGTTCTGGGGAACAAAAACAAAAATGCTGGAAATCCTCAGGTCTGCCAACATCTGTGGATCGAGAGAGAGTAGAGCCAACGTTTCAAGTCTAAATTACTTTTTGTCAGAGCATTTTGTGTTTTTCTTAATGCTCTGGGGACTTGGGTTTGAATTCTACCATGACAGATGGTGAGATTTGAATTCCAGTAAAAATTGGGAATTAAAAATTTTAAGATCATTTAATCATTCCTGATTATCATAAAAACCTGTTTGGTTCACTAATATCTTTTAGGGAAGGACAACTGCTATCTGGTTTACATGTGGTTGACTTTTAAAAAGAAAGTCTCCTGAAATGGCCTAGCAAGCCACTGAGCTGAAGGACAATTAAAGATGGCCAGTAAATGCTGTCCACCAACATGGAGAGGTAGTAAATTGGATTAGACATTGGCTCAATGGAAGAAGCTAGAGAGTGGTAGAAAGAGACCATTCAGCTCATTGAGTCTGCACCGACCACAATCCCACGCAGACCCTACCCCGATATCCTTACAAATTTATCCACTAATCCCTCTAACCCACACATCCCTCAAGAAGCTAAGGACAATTTTAACATGCCAATCAACCTAACTTGCACAACTTTGGACCGTGGGAGGAAGCTGGAGCACCCAGAGGAAATCCATGCGGACACAATGAGAACGTGCAAACTCCGGGTCTCTGGAGCTGTGAAGCAGCAGTGTTAACCACTGTGCTGTTGTGCTGCCCGATATCCTATTGGACTATAGTTAACTCCTTGTCCATTTTCAAATTCCCTTCCACTTATTCCTTTCTGCTGCTTGGGAGAGGCTCATCCCTTGTACCCAGCAGCACAGAAGCTAGTCTTCCAATATGCCCAAAGGCACAGTGATACAGAAGGATGTTATTCAGTCCATTTGATCCCTGTGGAGCAATACAATCGGTCTTATTCCCCCACAGCATCCCACAGACCTGTATGTTTATCTCTTTCAAGTGTCCATTCAGTTTCTTTAAAAGTGATTAATCATTGTTATTTCCAAAACCCTCATAGGCAGAGTATTTCAGGTCAGTCACATTCGCTGTTTAGAATACATACTTCCTCATTTCCCTCTGCATCTCGTGCCCAATGTAAGTCTATGGCCCCTAGTTCTTGTATCATCAATCGGAACAATATTTCATCTACTTTATCTAAATATGTCATAATCTTGTACACCACTGCAATCTTCCCCTCGATCTCCTTTGCTCCAATGAGAACAACCCCAGCTTTTCCAAACTAATCTTGTAGCTAAATCTCCCCCAACCCAAGAACATTCTGGTCAATCTCCTCTGGGATATTTCTCCCTAAAGTAGAGGAAGTTGTTTGGAGATTTAATAAGGGGTTTACAAGATTGATGGGTTTGGAGGAGATAAGAACCATGCATGCTGATACTGCAAAAACTAGGGAACCCAAATTTAAGATTTTGGGCAAGAGCTTACCTCACATTTATCTAAATTCCATCTACCATTCATCAGCCCATTGACTCAATTGATCAAGATTCCATTGCAATTCTAGATAACCTTTACTATCCACTATGCCACCAATCTTGGTGTCATCTGCAAACTTCCTAACCACGTCTCCTAAATTCTCCTTAATCTCAATTATTAATATAAATAACAAGTAACAGTGGACCCAGCACCGATTCCTGAGGCATACTGCTGGTCACAACTCCAGTTTGAAAAACAACTCTCTACAATCACCCTCTAGCTTCTGTCATCAAGCCAATTTTGTATCCAATTGGCTACCTCACCCTGGAACCTGAGAGATTTAACCTAATGTAATAACCTACCATGTGGTAGCCTGTCAGAGGCCTTGCTAAAGTCCATATAGACAACATTGATTGCACTGCTTTCATTTACCTTCATAGTTACCCCTTCAAAAAGCTCAAGCAAATTGTGAGATGTGATTTTCCACTCACAAAGCAATGATGGCTGTTCGTAATGAGCCCTTGCCTCTCTAAATGCCTGTAGATACTGTCTCTCAGAATACCTCCTAACAACTTGTCCACTGCAAATGTTAGGTAGACCAATCTGTAATACCTAGGCTGCAGGAAAAAGCCTTTCTTAAACAAAAGCACAATGTTTGTCACCCTGAAATCTTCAGGCATTTCACCTGTGGCTGTTGATTCAAATATCTCTGCTAGGAGACTAGCAATTTCCACCCTAGCCTCCCACGATGTCCTAGAATACACTTCATTAGGTTCCGGGGATCTATCTACTTTGATACGCTTTAAAACTTCCAGCATCACCGCTAATGTGTATACTACTCAAGACATCACTGTTTATTTCTCCAAGTTCCCTTCTGGGGGAAATACTGATCAGAAATATTCATTTAGGATCTCGTCCATCTCTTGTGGCTTCCACACATGGATGACCTTGTTGATCCTTAAGAGACCTTATTCTATCTCTAGTTGTTCTTTTGCTCTCGGGTAATTGAAGCTCAAAAGTTATTTAGGACAGAAGAAAAACTGGAAATTATTAATACCTTTGAGGCGTTTCTGAGTTTAGAAGCTACTGCTTCTGTTTTAAAAAGTTGCAAGAAGGGGACATAGGCATATTGTCCAATTCCCTGGGTCCTTTTCACCATTCAGTAAGAAAATGATCTTTATTCCTTGCGGATAAAGTAAACATAATTTATCAAATAGTTCACTGCAAAAATTACTGATTCTGTCAAACTAGTTGGAATGCTTTATTGTGTATTTGGAATTCAGCTTTGGGTTTTTGTCTGACTTATGACCAGTGATCTGCAAATGAGCAATCAGAAAAAGAACCGTTGGTTCTGAAACAACAATGGTTGATATATTTAATGCAGATAAGTTGAGTTTTGGGGTAAGGTACATTGGGATTTTAAATCCTAATTGAGTCCAAATTTATGTAAAAAGTTGAATGGTGAGAGCAGTACACTCCACCCATTGATTTAGAGTTTAATGCAAAAGTGGGTCACGTTCACAAGCAGTCATTAAAACGTACGTATTAATGCTGGGTCAGCAGTCCGTGACTTCAGCTGCTGGAGGGCATTTGTCATTGCCATGGTTCTGATATTCTAGTGGGAGTTGCAGAAGCAATTACAATACTCTTTTGAGGAAAGTGTATTTTCGAGACAGGTTAAGAAATTGCAAAAAACTGCTCACAAGATAAACCTTAGAACAACCTGTGGGATGGCCATCTTCAGCCCATATGAGCTATAACTAACCACCAGATTTCTTAAAAATCAATGAGTTAGGCTTGTCTGCCACTGTATGCAGGTTAATTCGTAATTTGAAGAATGAAAATCCTTGATTTTAAATAAGTGTAGGAAAAGCTCACTGGATCTGGCAGCATCTGTGGAGCAAGAATACATTAAAACACGTAAGCATTAACTCCTTTCTCTGCAGATGCTGCCAGAATGGCTGAGTTTTTTAAATTTCCTGATTTTATTTCAGATTTCCAGCATCCACTATATTTTGCTTTTCTTCTATTTGTTTTTTTCTAATTATGCAAATTGGCTGAGATCATGCAAGTGTTTGGCAAAATTAAAAATATTGTAAATATCCCAGTGACAATTTGTAAGTTGCCGTATCTTGCACGTTCCAACAATCAAGTAACGCTTCATTGGAAGGACGTGAGCTAATTACTACCTATATTTGTCACTACCAGCAATTTATACTTATCTACCACTGTTACTATTGCTAAGAAGTTCGCCAATATCCTAATGGTAACTACCTCTTTTTAAGAAAGCTGTGGGATTGTGGAAATTTTAATTCCCAGATTTTGATGTAAATAATTATTCCAAAATAGCTTGAATTCATGTGTGAACATATCAGTCTGTTTCTATAGAATCCATACAATGCTTGAAGGAGGCTGTTTAGCCCATTGAGTCCGTGCCAACTGTTTGAAAGAGCATCATACCCAGACTGAGCCCCTACCTATCTCTATAACTCCATGCATTTACTCCACTAATTCCCTGAACCTACACATCTTAGGACACTAAGGGACAATTCAGTATGGCCAATCCACCTAATCTGTACATCTTTGGACTGTGGGAGGAGATTTGGAATATCTGGAGAAAACTCATGCATATATGGGGAGAATGTTTGCGCAGTCATACAAGGCCAGAATCAAATCCATGTCTCTGGCACAGTGCTACCCACTACTTATCCTAAGGAATAATGTTTAATAGGGTGGATCTCTTGAAGTAAATTTAAAATCTCTCTTGTGGGATACTATAGAATGGCATTAAAACACATTTATTCTGGTTGCTTCAGCATCACAGATGGTATACTATCTTGCATCACTTGATGCCAAATCTAAAAATAAATCCCACATTCAGAGCGTTAGTGGGAAATTAAGTGAAATGACAATGCAATTGGCTGTCTGAATCTTCGATTTTGTGCAAGAATTTCCAATGTGTTGTTTGTAATGGAATTCTTCCTGTCAACCTGAAGCTTTGCCTGCAGTCCTGAATTGAACTAGCCTGCTTTTTGAAAATCAGCCATCCTGTCTGCATGTTCTGCTTGCTGCCACCGTAACTTGAACTTGTCTGTTGCTTTAGGTTTGTGATAGAGATGCTTTGGTCTAACTGTCAGCCATCCTTTTATAGAAAAATATTAATCTCTGCCAATTTTAGAACTTAAAAGGTATCAAGTAAACTAACCTTGTGTCTTTTGGATTGTGATGTTGCTATTGAGAGGATGAATTGTAGTCATTGCATTGATTTTGTAGAATTTGACACTACAGCCTGTATGGTGTTCCAATTACAGGAAACAGTTCATTAATGTTTTTCATCGATACCTCATGTAATAATTCTTTGGTTATGTTTTAAGCTCCAGTTATCCATTGCAAAGGCGTACTGCCAATTCAGTGCACATTAGCAATGGATAGTAGATGCAGTACCTGTAAAACCTAAAATCTGTTCTGCAAATACTGCTGAAGAATTTGAGTCCAAATTATAATGACAGAGTTGACTGAGTTATTCGCTACTCATAATAATGCCGAGCTTCCAGTAGATATGTAATCCAGCACTTTTAGAATCAAGGTGGGCTTTTATATTGTAAAAGACATTTGTTATTAGTCATTATAAGGTTCTAAAATTTCTTTTAGTTTGCCTGTATCATTAATGTAGTACACATGATTTTAGCAATACCAAATCATGTAGGAATTCTTTATATCAATCTAAAGAAAAGCTTCTTATTGATAGGTGAAATATTTTCAGTATGCATGCATCAGTTTACTTTTGTAAATTCATGGATTGGATTTGAGGGTTTTTAAATTTTATAAAGCAATGCTGGGGTTTAATATTGTATGATTAAAATAAATTTTAAATTTCACCATTTACCCAAAGTAGGCTCATTTTGTTGTGAAGACTGTTGTATTGTCTCTTGTCTCATCTTACACATGATGGCACTCATATCTCAAATAATTGCAAGTATCTTTCACAAGAGCCTCAATGCAGCCTAGCTTTGTTGCTGTTTGCGCTGGACCAGAATATGCAGTGACATAGGGGTTAGCACTGCTGCCAGGGACCCAGATTCAAATCCGGCCATGGGTGAATGTATGGAGTTTGCATTTTCTCCCCACGTCTGCATGAGTTACTTCTGCGTGCTCTGGTTTCCTCCCACAGTCCAAAGATGGTTAGGTGCATTGGTTATGTTAAAATGCCCCTCAGTGTCCCAAGATCTGCATGTTAGACGAATTAGCAATGGTGAATTACAGGGATAGGGCAGGAAAGAGGGACTGGATAACATACTGGATCAGAGAGTTGATGTGGACTCAATGGGCTGAATGGGCTCTTCTGCACTGTAGGGATTCTATTCTGTAAGTGAGAAGCACTCATCAGAAATGTGCCAATATCAAGCCTGATGAATAAAGTATCAGCTGTGAACTGTGCATTAACAATTCAAGTTGGGGCACATTGAAGCTGTTTTAAATTAGCATCTTGTATTCATTCAACATCTTTAATATAGCAAGATATCTCAAAGTGCTTTATAGCAGTGTTACTAAACAAAATTTAACACCAAATTATATGACAAAAATATTAGGATATGTGGTCAAAGATTGAGGGGTTTAGGGAATAAACTTGAATTTAGGATCTTGGCAACTGAAGAAAAGGTCACAAGTGGCGAAACAATTCAAATTGTGTTGCATGAGACCAGAATTGGACAAATGCAGATGTCGGTGGGCTGGTGGGTGTTAAAACCATAGGGTAGGGTGCTTCACAGGAGCTTTATAAAAGGCAATACAACACCAAGCCTGAAAAGCTAATATTTGGTCAAATGACCAAACAATTAGGTGAAAATTTAGTTATTCAATGAGGAAAGCAAGCTGGAAGAGTGTAGGGAGAGAATTCCAGAGCTTGGAATGCAATCCAGCTGGATGATGGAGAGGTGTTCGAAAAAATTGGTAAGATGACCATTTCAAAATGATAGAGTCGTAGAAATGATCAGCTGAGAAGGAGGCAACAAGTTACCATCTAGCCTCATTTCACTTTCCAGCTCTTGCTGCATATCTCTGTGGATTACTGCACTTCTAAATATTTTTGTAAATAGTATGAAGTCTTCTGCTTCCGCCATCCTTCTAAGCAGTGAGCTTGAGATCCCATCATCCTATGCATGAAAAACATTCCCTCCAAATTTCCTTCTCTTATCCTAAATCTTTGCATCTTGGTTATGGACGCCTCAATCAAAGGCAATAGGGCCTCCCTGTCTAATGTATTTGGGCATTTAAATCATTGAATATTTTTCAATTAAGTTTCTTTTCAACTTCTCCATTCCAAGGAAAACAGCCTGTGCCTATTTAATCTTTCCTTATAACAATTCTTAAGTCCAATCAACATCCTCTTAAATGTTCGCTGTAACTTCTCGTGTACAGTTCTGTCTTTCCTACAGTGACCAGAACCTGTACTCCACTTGAGACAAAACTGATATGCTATATGGTTCTAGCATAAGTTTCTCCCATTTCGTGTATTCTGTTCCTGGACTAATAAAGACAAGTATCCAGTATGCTGTCTGTTACCATCTTGTCTACCTGTTCAATGATCAACAGGGATCTGAGGACATGCAGTCAAAGGGCCTGAACCGTTCTCAGCATCCTCATCCATTTATCTATTACCTCCAGACTTGACTATTTCAATGTATTCCTGGCCAGCCTTGCACATTCTAACCTCTGTAAACCTGAAGTCTTCTGTTGATGTCCTGACTACTCATGCCTTCGCTTGCACTGAGTTCTGTTTGCCTATCGGCACTGTGTCCACTGGCTTAGATTTGTTCCTGATTCAACAATCCCTCTGTTTAAAATTTGCATCCTTGTTTCCAAATCCCTTTATGGCCTTTTACTTTGTCCTATCTCTGTTATCTCCTTCAGCTTTATAAACTTCTGATATCTACGCTCTAATTCTGGCCTGAACATCATTTTAATTGTTGGTATCTTTAGCTGCTAAGGTCTGTAGCCCTGAAATTCCCTCTTTCCTCTTTAAAATTTACATATTTGAAGAAGTTTTGGTACATTGCAAAATTGCCTTAAGTAGTTGTCAAATTTGACTTCAATAAACCTCTTCGTGAAATACTGAGAGACATCTTAATACCTTAAAGACACTATATAAATATAAGTTGTTGAGTGATGTAAACTTCAAATCAGGAGAAACTTAAAACTTAAGCATGTATATAAATTAATACTGCTGTATGTGGTGGGCAGGAAACCCCTTAACTGCAATTCTCCCTTTTCTGCGTTCATAAGCTGATATTTTTTAAGTATAGCTCAACTCGATGCACATGAAAATTTATAATCAGTTCTATTAGTCTTAGTGTCTCAAAATATAGTTATAATTGTGTAACATAATAGTCCGCAGCTGTTTTTAAACTGAAATATCACCTTTGCTACTCTTATCTCCGATGCAAGAAACAGGCACAAATTTAAGCAATTTTATTTTGTTGCAGTTGTAACAGCCTGAAAGCCTACATTAAAAAATGATATTAGAGATGTCAAACTGAACTTCTTTTGTAAGTCAATATATAGAGAATGGAAAATAACATCAAAAACAATTACCATAAATTCACTTTTTGTATAAAACTATATGCTATAAGTTTTTTGGCATTTTATATAGTCAAATATTTCTTAAATAACTGTTCAAGGACATTTGGTAGCTTAATATGAAGCTTTTTGGTTTGAAGTGATGTGAAACATGTAATTATAAAATGACTTAAATTTCTGCAGGTTGATTAGAGAATGTTGACAGTTTTGTTAGTGCAGCCCATATTACTCATGGGTCAGTATTTCAAGAAGGCTGCAAATTACTTTACAACTGTTTTTCCTTAACAATTTAAAATTTGTGTCCAGATTTCCTTCAGTTGCATGTAACGCCTTTATAATTCTATAAGTGAGGTTTTTCAGACTTCCTCAGATGTCCTCCTTGTTCTCTTTGAAGTGATTTTGCATGCGCATTCCTGTTTTTCTGAATTTGTGGGTTGAAGTATAATGATTTGGCAATATTTCCTATTAACGTATGATATTAAATTAGTATAAATTTGAGACTGCAATAAAACTCAAGTACACACATTTTGTGGTGCTTTCTCAAAGTTTTACATGGATAGACAATGATTTGATCTCTTTCTGATTCTTTGATTTGTCTTGAATCTGTGCATTTTTTGTTTACACATTTGTCATTAGGCATTTTGAAGTATTGTTCCCTAAACTTTGTGCAGACGCATGTTAGATGTTGGAAACTTGTGTTTTACATGTGTTCTCTTTTTCTGTTACAATGCTTCCACAGCAAGGACAAGTTTGGAAGGTTTGCAAAGCTTTTCACCTTCCCTCTGCTATCAGACCAGTCTCATCACCCATGACTTTTCTCTTTGTAATTCACAATACATAGGACATTGGATGAGCTGTAGAAATCACTGAGTAGAAAACTAGATAAAATTAACTATTATAATTCTTGTTTTCTATCTGCAGACTGGGTGACATGCTGTACTCTGCTTTCCTTCTAGTTATCACATTCATTTGCTTCTAAACTCATGTAGGAATTCTGCTGAAACCTTTTTATTTTGAAACAGCACCCAAGACTGAAAGGAAAAAAATAGTCTAATAAAAATTCTTTGCTGATCTCTAGAAATTATTTTCTGTTCTAAGAAATTTTTTGACGATTGCAGAGCAAAACCTTTCACTGCTTTAAAATGTTGCCCCCCTCCCATTAACTTTAAAGGTTTGATTTTGTGCACATAAAGCAGTGTGACAACAGCACTCATCATGTTTGAAGTTTGCAACGTGCAAGTTTTGTATAACCATTTAGTCCCCCCTCAGTACTGCTTAGATTAAAACATGCACTTTTCTTTTGAAGAGTGAGCCATTTTCACTCTGTAATACTGCTGCTGTGTTCTGTATTACTTCTGTAGCACATCTCTTGTTCTACCTCCCATTGCATACTCCAGTTGTGATGATCCCTTGCACTTGCCTATTCATTCTGTCACCTCTTCACTGAAAGCACTATTAAAATTCCTTAGTTCACTGACAACTCAAAGTTTTTGTTGTAACATTAATAGAAAACTCTCCAAGACATTGTAGTGTCTTGATTTTTTTTTCTCTTTGTTGCAGGCATGTGGGGATCCAAAGGCAAAACCATCATACTTAATTGACAAAAACTTGGAATCTGCTGTCAAATACATTGTCAAAAAGTTTCCAGTTGTTGATACTCGCAATAACAGTGTAAGTACTGAACAACATTCATCTCCCATATTGTTTCTCTTTTTTGAAATGTTATGAAGATTGCTATATCGGTGAATATTGAATTAACATATTTAAAAATTGCTTCAAGTTTTCATAATTCTTTTGTACATATCTAAATTTGTAACTTTATGAAGAAGATAATTATCATTGATATACTTAATAGTTCAGTACAAGATTTCATGGAATAATGCTAAATGTTTGCTACAAATGAATTGACAAACTGCATTGTATTAGGTACTATGATTGGAATTTCTGTTCTCTAAGTTTATTTTCCATTTACAAACTCGTAATATTCAATTTGTTTTGGAATGAAAACAAAAGTGGAAATAATCAGTGGATCTGGTAGCCTCCATGGAGAAAGAAACCATTCACGTTTTGAGACAATATGACTTATTCAGAAATCAGAAGAAGAGTCCATTCGACTCAACGTTAATTGTTCCTTTCTCACAGGTGCTGCAGACCTAAGTATTTCTAGTATCGCAGTGTTGTGCTTTTGTTTTAGAATTTTGGAAATTTAGTTGTAAAAGAATATCCTACCCATGCCTGACTTGAAATTTTGTTCTTCTTGTTTGTTAATGTTGTATGAAATTGCATTCGGAGGTTCAAATGGATCAAAGCATCAAGTTAAATAAGTCACGGGGACCGGATGGGATGTATCTCAGGCTAGGCTACTGTGGGAGGTGAGGGAGGAGGTTGCTGAGCCTCTGGCGATGATCTTTGCATCATCATGGAGATGAGAGAGGTTCCAGAGCATTGGAAGATAGCGGATGTTGTCCTTATGTTCAAGAAAGGGCGTAGAGAAAGCCCTGGAAATTATAGACCAGTGAGTCTAACCTCAATGATTGGTAAGTTGATGGAGAATATCCTGAGAGGCAGGATTTATGAACATTTGGAGGGGTGTAATATGATTAAGGATAGTCAGAATGGCTTTGTCAAAGGCAGATCATGCCTTATGAGCCTGATTGAATTTTTTGAGGCTATAACTAAACACGTTGATGAAGGAAGAGCAGTAGATGTAGTATATATGGACTTCAGCAAGGCATTTGATAAGGTGTCCCATGCAAGGCTTATTGAGAAAGTGAGGGGGCATGGGATCCAAGGGGACGTTGCTTTGTGGATCCAGAACTGGCTTGCCCAGAGAAGTTATAGATGGGTCATGTTGTGCATGGAAGTCAGTCGTCAGTGGATTGCCCCAGGGATCTGTTCTAGGACACTTATTCTTTGTGATTTTTATAAATGACCTGGATGAGGAAGTGGAGGGATGGGTTGGTAAGTTTGCTGATGACACATTAGAGGTGTTGTGGATAGTGTGGAAGGATGCTGGAAGTTGCAGCGAGACATTGATATGATCGAAGACTGGGCAGAGAAATGGCAAATGGAGTTCAACCCAGATAAGTGTGAAGTGGTTCATTTTGGCAGGTCAAATAGGATGGCAGAATATTATAGTAATGGTAGGACTCTTGGCAGTGTGGAAGATCAGAAGGATCTTGGGGTCTGAGTTCATAGGATGCTCAAAGCAGCTGCACAGGTTGAAGCTGTGGTTAAGAAGGCTTATGGTGTACTGGCCTTCATTAATCAAGGAATTGAGTTTAGGCATCAAGATATAATGCTGCAGCTATATAGGACCCTGGTCAGACCTCACTTGGAGTACTGTGCTCAGTTGTGGTTGCCTCATTACAAGAAGGATATGGAAGCCATAGAAAGGATGCGGAGAAGACTTACACGGATGTTGCATGGATTGGGGAGCATGCCTTATGAGGATAGGTTGAGTGAGCTCAGCCTTTTCTCCATGGAGAGACAAAGGATGAGGCATGACCTGAAAGATGTTTAAAATGTTGAGAGGTATTGATCAATTGGATAGCCAGAGGCATTTTTCCAGGGCTGAAATGGTTGCCACAAGAGGACACAGGTTTAAGGTGCTGGATAGTAAATACAGAGGAGATGTTAGGGGTAATTTTTTCACTGGTGGGTGTGTGGAATGGGCTGCCAGCAATGGTGGTGGAGGCGGATTCGATAGGGTTTTTTTAAGAGATTTTGAGGTAAGTACATGGAACTTAGTAAGATAGAGGGTTATAGGTCAGCCTAGTAATCCCTAAGGTAGAGATGTGTTTGGCACAACTTTGTGGGCTGAAGGGCCTATATTATGCTGTAGTTTTTCTACGTTATGTTTCTAAGTCATTGGGTTCATACCTGTAAGACTATTTGAAATCTTTTTGACCAAAAACTACAATGTTATAGCGGAGCAGTGGATGATTATTCCCTCTGTAAATTGTCAGTCGGGAATCTTTACTTTGTGTGCATCCAGGGTTTTTCTCATGTCATATTGAAAGTTAAAATCTAAAAGACTTCCATTTGATAAATTGCCTTTGACAACTTCAGACAGCCCCGAAGTACTTGACAGCTAATGAAATATAACAGTGATCTAGGAAATTAGATAATATAAGATAATTAATGGGGTAATATATTAGCATAGATTTGAGTATTAGTAATGTACAGAAAGCAGTGGAATTTGTGAATCACTTTTGGGTTGCCCGTGTGTAACTAGTGGGATGCTGCAAACGTCTATGCAGTTTATAATCTATAAATAATGAATCAGTTGAAGGGATAGAGTGTAATGTATCTAAGTTTGTTGCTGATTTTAAAAAAAACCTATTTGGTACGTAAGCTATGATGACTTAAAAGGCTGTGAAGGGACATAGGATCCAGGAGAGAAGAGTGTAGACTGTGCCACACACTGGGGCCTGTGGTTAGGGAGGCCCTGAGCACAGTGATTTAAACAACATCCGGACAAAGCAGTCCTGAAAGATGGGCTTTTTAAAAAAAAAAACTGCCAGGTGAAAGGTTCTGACTTGTTCAAAAATTGATTTATAAAGCTATTCTGTCAGATCAGTTACAGGGAGTTGCTGCGCTGTGGGCAGATTCATGACTCCAAAGTCAGCCAAAAAAGCACAATGCTGCCAAAAGGTCAGTAACAGCAGTGCCATAACTATCATAAGAGTGCCTTTGCCATCCATAATTATCTTGTGAAAGGACTTTGCGGGACAGGAGTGTAATATGCTCATGGTGAATCAGTAATCTGTTTGACTTCACGTGATTCTCGAGAGTCTTTTCCATTGACTTCATTCTTGTCCTTCTGTCTACTTCCCTATTATCCTACTCTATTGTGCTTTTTGAGTTTATTGAAGTCATAGGATCTAACACTGCAGGAGGAGGCCATTCGGCCCGTGGAGTATGCACTGATCACAATCCCACCATGGCTATATCCCCATGCATTTACTCTCGTTCCTTAGCATCGGGGCGGGGAGCTATTTAACATGGCCAATCCATCGAAACTGCACATCTTTACATTGTGGAAGGAAACTGGAGTACCTGGAGGAAATTTATGCAGACAGAGCATATACAAACTCCACACAGATAGTGACCCAAGCTGGGAATCAAATCTGGATCTCTTGCACTGTGATGCAGCAGTGCTAGCTATTGTAGCATTCCGCTGCCCCAGTATTGAAATATTGTTGCATAATAGATACTGAAAAATATCATTGTTAGAAGCAGCAGTCTTCAGATTTGCTGATCAAGAAAAAGCATAATGAATATGGACCATTCAATCTTTGCCCTCTGGCTGCTTATTAAATGTAATGCTTCACAAAGACATCTGAGGGATCCAAAGCTTCTTTCTGACAGTGAAGTCTTACGTTGTTCGATCATACCGATTGTTGCTCAGGAGTTGCTTGATATTTCTGCGATGTGAGATTACTGATAAAATAGAATTCAATTTGACCTTTTATATGAAATGATTATGTTGAATAATGTCATACCTCCAGGCAGGAGAAAGTCTTCTACAGAATGGATAGGATCTTATGCCGTCTATCTGCGTTACAATATGGAATTTTCCCCTAAATATTAGTTTACTTTCATTATGGTGCAATGTGTAGAACATGTTAACAAGGCTGCAGGTAGTCCCCAAAATCAGTGTCTGCATATTTCACATACTGCTAAAATAAAATTATACATTCTATTAAATGGTCATAGAAACCATACAGTACAGAAGGAGGCCATTGGGCTCATTGAGTTTGCACCAACAACAATCCCACTCTAGTCCCTATCCCCACACATTTACGACTAATCCCTCTAACCTACACATCCCAGGACACTAAGGGGCAATTTAGCATGGCTTATCCACCTAAACCTGCACATCATGGTGGAATCATCTGTAGAGCACATACGAACTAACACTACAACATTGTTGCTCTTCGTATTAGTGACCCATGCTGCATTTATAACTTGATGATATTTGTATCGAGATGGCAACAACAGGTATTATAATTTTACTAGCACCTTTGAGATTGTTTGGTAAATCTCAAAGGGGCAAAAAATCATGAATGAATGAGGAGAAGGGATAAGAAGTCCAGAAATGGGAGAATCACCAGAGCTCATGATTCCAGTTTCTGACTCTGGATATAGACAGATTAGTTGAGTGGATTAGAACGTGACAAGGTGCAATATAACATGTGGAGGGAAAAAGACAGAATAGTTTTTAAATGGTGAATTTCTGGGAGAAGAGAAAGATGTTGGCATTCAGAGGGGATCCTGGTATCCTTATATATGAATCACTAAAAGTTAATATTCAGGTATAGGAATTAGGAAAACAAACTCTGTGGTGGCTTTATTTTGAAGAAATTGGGGTGTGTGTGTGTGTGAAGAAGTTTTATTGTAATTCTGGGGTCTTAATGAAACTGCACTGGGAAGAGTATACGGATTCTTGGAATGATAATGTTATCTTTCGAGACGTGATTGGGTGGATTAAATCTTAGTCCTTAGAATTTGGAAGAATGAGAATTGAAGCACATAAAACTCATTATGTCTTGGTAGGGTAAATGCATGGAGAATGTTTCCTCTAGCTGGGGAGTTTAGATTGAGGATGACAATCTCAGAATAAGGGCTCAACCATTTAAGATGGAGGAATTTTTTCACTAATGAACCCTTGGCATTCTGCAGCCAAGAAGACTGTAGATTGAAGCCTATTCAAAGTAAAAGTCAACAGATTTTTGGATATTGAGGGGGCTCGGTTTAGCCTATGGAATTTTCCTGTGTTACGCAAATAAGGTGACAAAACATGATGTTTTGGGACCCTGTCTTTAAGATAAATGATGAGTGGGTGGGGGGTTTCATTTGATCTATTCTGAATTTTGCTGACAGCAAAACTGGTTGGCTAAATTATTAAAGATTCAAGGGGAGTCCAGGCTGTGTTGTTGCAAAGGAGCTAGCAAGTTTTCACACTTTCAGACAATGGCAGAACCATCTATGCTTGGCAGTGTTTGACCATTAGTCTTTAAGTCTCAGAATAATGTTAAGAATGTCAGGTTGTAAATGATTGAACTTTAACCATCTATTCAGTTTCAAGATGGAATAGATTTAGGCTCCAAGCAATAGCTAATTAGCATTTCTACCCATGTACAAGAAGTGCATGATTTATATTTCCATGGAGTGGGAGCGGGGGAAGCATTTCTAAGAAAACCCTGAAAAACATGGGCACAGAGATAGAGGCAGTCCATTTCTGTGCTGCGTCATGGAGTAATAGAGATGGGAATTTGCGTGGTGATTAATTGTACTTGTGAGGATATAAAACATATCTGGAAGATTGGCCTAACTTGAGAGCGGATCTCTGGGAAAACACCAGAAGGGCATTTCTGGTGTTGAACATTGCCAGGCTGGGAAAAGAAAATAACTGAAGTAAACCCTCTGGAGCCAAGAATCACTTCATGCTGGTTCTGAAAGAATTGAATGCTGACTTTGGGGACAGTGTAAAGTGTAACCATGAAGTGGGATTTTTGTTTGTGTTAAATGTGGAAAGGGGAAAGTTATGTTCCATTGTTGAAGATAAATTGCCTTCAAAAGTAATGTTTAGTCAATGTTGCCTTAAGTTTGCTACAGTAAAGGTCTTGAGATGAAATCTGGTGCTACCATTTCAGCTGTTCATTGGAAGTTTTGAAAGTTATTGGTTTCACAGGGATTGTAGTATTTATTTTGTTATCAAACAAGGCAACTAGTTGCACACAAGAAAACAAAAATGTGATCATGATCAAATAATTATTTGTGATGTTAATTGAGAAAAATACCAGGAAGGACACCATAGCTCCATTTTGAAATAGTACAATGGGACCAACAAGGTTCACCCCAGAGGGCAAACAAGCCTGAGTTTAAACTCTATCTACAACACTCAGCATTTGCAGTAGGATAGCAGTTCAGATTGTGTTCTGATTTGAACTTGCATCCATGCCCCCTTGTGGGTCAGAGACAGGAGTGCTGCTGACTTGATCACAGCTGACATTTTAACCGTAAATCTGATGTGGTTGATCTCAAGAAGGAACCATAAATGATTGTGTGACTACACCAGGCAGCAAGTAACTGGGCCAAGTCAGCATCCGTTCAAAAACAAGGAATGCTGCAAATACACAACATGCTTGGCTGTAATATGGAGAGAGAAAGTTAATATTTCGGATCAATAACCTTTCACCAGAACTAGGAAAAATTACAAATTTAATAGGTTTTAAAGAGGTAAGATGAGGGAGGATGGAAAAAGAATAAAAGAGGAAGTCTGTGATGGAAGGGAAAATAAAATGATGTGTTTGAGGCGCAGGGTCAAAGAGTTTGGTAATCGGACAAGAAAAGAAGCAGGTAGTGTGTTAATGAAGTGTAAATGGCAGAATAGTGTCATCTGAAAGAAAAATTGAGAGACATTAATAAGACCAAAACATGCAAAGAATGGGAAGCAAAATAAGGGGAGAGATTTTGATCTGAAGCTGTTGAATTGTTACGTCTGGAATGCTGTAAAGTGCCGCCGAGATGCTGTTTGTTGATCCTTCATTTTGCTTCATTTGAACATTTTAGAGAATAGAGGACAGAGCGGTCAGTGTGAAGGCAAAGTGCAGAATTAAGGATACAGATGACCAGAAGTCCGGGGTCATGCTCATGCTCTGAATGGAGGTGATCTGCAAAACAGCCACCCAATCTGTATTTGATCTCCCCAATGCAGAGTAGATCTCATTGTGAGCAGTGAATGTGGTACTTGCTAAATAGAAAGAATTACACTAAGTCACTATTTCGCCTGGAGTATGTGTAGGACAGGAAAGAGAAGAGGATATCTTTACTTGGAAAGAAAGGTTTCATTGGAAACTGAGGGAGTATTGGGGATGAATTGGAGAGTGAATCAGGTATCGTTGAGGAAATCATCTCTTGGGAATGTTGGAAGAGATGGGAAGGGATAAATATTTTTAATAACATTGGAGGTGGCAGGAAGTGCTAGAGGATGATTGGTTGAATATGGAAACTGGCAGCGTGAAGGATGAGAACATGGAAATCCCTTTCATGGCTTTTGGAGAAAAGGTATGAGCAGAAATATGGGAAATGTTCACACGTAGTCAAGGATCTTGTCAACCATGGTGAAGGTGAACTCTTGGACTGTAGGAAAGAAGACGATGCTTCAGAACATCGGTGTGAATATTGCATTATCAGAACTGATGCAATGGAAAAGTGGCAGAGGGAAGAGTCAGGGGTGTAGGTGGGAAAAGACTGGGCAAGTGGAGAAAAGAAGTTGTTTAGTTGAGTAGGAAGAGGCTGAAATGTTAGGTTCACCGGGGCAGTCTTGTTTGTCACTCTTGGGGAGGAGTTAGAGGCTGTGAAGGGAGAGAAGCTTTCCAGAAAAGATGAAATCACTGACGTTACTGATTCCAGGACTTTGATGTTCAGTAATGTAGATATGGAGTCAGTCTGTTTCCATGCTGGAAATCTCTTTTCAGCCCAACATGTCCATGCTGCCCAATTTTTAACCATTAAGCTAGTCCCAGTTGCCTGCATTTGGCTCGTGGCTCAATACCCATCTTACCCATGTAACTGTCTAAATGCTTTCTAAAAGACAAAAATTGTATCTGTCTCTGCTACTACCTCTGGCAGCTCGTTCCAGACCCTCGTCATCCTCTTTGGAAAAAAATTGCCCCTCTGGCCTCTTTTGTATTACTCCCCCCTCACCTTAAACTTATGCCCTCTAGTTTTAGACTTCCCTATCTTTGGCTTGAGGTGGCTGTAGAGGGTTGACTTTCAAACTGGAGGTCTGTGACAACCAGTTTGGGGATTGGTGCTGGGTCCACTGTTGTTTGTCATTTAAATTAATGATTTGGATGAGAATATAGGAGACATGTATAGTAAGTTTGCAGATAACGGCAAGATTGGTAGCATCATGGGCAGTGAAGGTGGTTATCAAGGATTGCTGCAGATTTTGATCAACTGGACCGGTGAGCTGATGAATAGAAAATGGAGTTTAATTTAGATAAATGTGAGGGGATGCATTTCGATTGAACCAGGGCACAACTTATTCAGTTAATAGGGCGTTGGGGAGAGCTACAGAACAAAGAGATCTCGGGGTACAGGTTTACAGCTCCTTGAAAGTGAAGGCATACGTGGAAATGTGGCGAAGGCAGCATTCGGCATGCTTGGTTTCACTGATCATAACATTGAATGCAGGAGTTGGGAAGTCTTGTTGAAATTGTACAAGACGTTGGTAAGGCCATAATTGGAATACTGTGTGCAGTTCTGGTCAGCCTATTGTAGAAAAGATATTATTAAACTAGAAAGAGTGCAGAAGAGATTTACAGGGATGCTACCAGAACTTGATGGTTTCAGTTATAAGCAGAGGCTGGATACACTGGGAATTCTTGATATTAGGAGAAGTTATTTACTTTATCTATACCTCTCATTATTTTAGAGATCTCTATAAGATCAGCCCTAAACCACCTCTGCTCCCTAACACCTATGTCTTTCTCAACAATAAATACTGATGAGAAATATTCATTTAGAATCTCACCCATGTCTTGTGGCTCCTCAAGAGACTGTCTTCTCTCCCTAGTTATTCTTTTGATCTTTGTATTTGTAGAAGCTTTTGGATTTTCCTTTGCCTTATTTGCCAAAGGAAGTTTGTGGGAGAAGAAAACTCCACAACAGTTCTAACATTTACTCTTTGCTAGGTAGAAGAAAATTGCTAGACGAGAAAAACAGACCTAATCCTAACAGTTGGTTTGATGGCAATGTTAGCATTGGACCTGAGAGAATGGAGCACAGCCAGTTCAGCAAGAAACAGGTTACAGGGAATCAGGAGGAATTGAAACACATGATGTCGGCAGTTCTCGATAAGGTAAGAGATCAGAAAGCTGGGTTCAAGTTGAGAGAGAATAATGAAGATAGTTAAAAGGGTCTTCCGTATGAAAAGAAGACGGCAGGCCAAAGTATTCTTTTGTGGTTGGCTAGAGTAATGAGTGTTATGTTGATTCGAAAAGACAAAGGTGAGATTACTTTTGCCTTGACTTTGGGTTATATGGCCTGAGGATGTCAAATTGTATTTAAGATCAGTTGACAAAAACTGCATGAAATGATCAGTGACCTGAGAGAGAAAAGCTAGTCTTAGAGATGGTGCAATGAAGAGTAATAAGATTGATCATTCATGAAAAAATGTTGAGCTATGAACAAAGGGCAGAAAAATTTGGGCTTTGCTGCATTGAATAGAATCAGAGTCCCCACAGTACAGAAGGAGGCTATTCGACCTATTATCTGTACCGACCACAATCCCATCCATTCCCGTAACCTATAGACTTACCCTGCTAATCCTACACATTCTAGGATTAATTTAGCGTGGCCAATCAACTTTTAAAAGAAATTTGAAAGAAAAATGACTGAAGGAAGCATATACAATCTACAATAAAACTCAGATTTTAATTGGTTAGTTCAAGGGGAACATTTCTTGGTGAGTTGGCTTGGTGGGCAGTGTCTGGCGCGGATTGTGAAATGTGCAGAAAATTGGAGTGTATGATGACTTTGAAGATTTCCATTCAGTCATCTCTAATTTGTAATCTCGTTAGGCAGGGTAGATATGGACAGAGTGTTTCTATCTTTTATTCTGTTCATAATGGGTTATGAAAATGACTACCAAGGGTAGCAATTATTGCCAATCTCTAATAACCCTTGACTATGGTGGTAATATAATACTTGTTTCATCACAGTCCAAATATTGGTTCAGTCACAGTATTGTAGAGAAGGCAGTTCCAGGTCTTTTACCAGCAACAGTGAATAAACCAAAACTAGGGGCCATGAATACATTATAATTCAAACAAAGCCAATAGGTAAATATGAAATGTTTTTAATCCAGAAGTTTTGAATGTTGAGCTTGCCGCTACAGGAAGTGGTGGAGGCAAACAGCTGGATGTTTTCAAAAGGAAACTTTTGGAAAAGGTAATTTAAAGATGAGCAGAAAAGCTTTGAGATGCTTCTAATTGGAGGAGACCTGAATAAACAGCAACATAAGCTAGCTGGGCCAAATGAACTGCTGCTTTATTGTAGTATTCGCCACCACTCATCATAGTCTACATATCCACAGGCTGCTGTCCCCTTTGAGCAAAAGAACTGACTTGTGATTTCACCTGAAGATCACACCCCCTCAAGCGAGGCGCAAGGTTAGGAAGATGGGCCTTCATGAATAATCTCAGTAATTAGGGGAGTTGAACACACACTTGCTATCATTCTGCAGCTTGAACCAGATCTTCAGCCAACTGAGCTAAACTGACTTTGAGCTTGTTGGTTAATTTACTGAAGAAGACTGCAACAAATTAGTAGAAGGCCCTGAATACTACAGAGACTGGATGATGTATTAAGGGGAGGCTAAATGATTTGAAGGATGTCTGTGTTTTGGATTTTGCGTTTTTTGATGCAGGCCAAAACTGGAACACTTGAAGAGTTAAGTGTTAGCTTGGTAGCTAGAGATTGCCTGCTGAGGAGCAGTTGTCAGCTCAGTGAAGCTGAAGAGGCTGTCACTAGCTCTGTGGAGCTGGGGCCTAGAGAAATCCATGGTGTCTGCTCAGTACAGCTAGATAGCCAGGATTTGTATGTGATTAGATGTTGAAGTGTAACCTGACCACCTCAATGAGGCACGCTTGGGTGAAGAGATTGAACACCGGAAGATGAACCGTTGGGGCATTTCCAGTTGGAGTTCTGTTGCCCGACAGCTCAGTGGAGACATAAATAAGAGGGCCTCAGTCTGTCTGAAGCTACTATCTGGTGAAAATGGGATGAGATGTCTTTTGAGGAAGGCAGTGTTTGAGGAATTTTATGACTTGTAATGATTACTTCATCTGAATGGGGTGCCGAGAGAATTTATAGGTTCTGTTTTGGTTGTCTGTCATTTGGAAGTAACCACAGTTTGCCTGTTATTTCCTTGTGTTAATTCTGGATGTTGGAGCATAAGAGATTGTTAACTTCTATCTAATAAAAGGCCTTGTGTTTGTTGAAAAAAGTGGAATTTAATGGTTTTATTCTCTTAGCAAACAATAAGAATTTTAGATTTAATTTAAGGTAACAAAAGCATGAATGAGGATTCAGCAGATAGAGGTGAGACAGGGTTGACATAGTGATGTTACAGAAATAGACAACTCTTGTGATGGTGCTGATACTGCCGGAAGCTTAACTTGGATTCAGATCTCTCAGATTGTGAACAGGTTTGGTTTATTCACAATTGCTAAGCATGGAAGGAGACTTAAGGCTAGACAACAGAATTTGTCAAATTCAAAGCATAATTACTTCAGTTTTCCCAGTATTTAATTGGAAATTTCTGCTCCTCCACAACCAGAAATTGGACAAGCAATCTGATGATTAAGCAGTGGAGAAGGGATCGAGAGGTGGTGATGAGGTAGGGCTGAGTATCATGAGCATCCATCTATGAATTAAAACTGCTTTTGGATTATATCACTGTGGCTGTTTGTGGGTGAGAACTAGAAAGAGTGAGATCAACATGGGGAGATGTTGGAACTAATAGTGCAGGAGTGGAAAGATAAACCATTCCAGGAGATGAGTTGAACTAGATGGCAGCAGACTGGATGACAGTGGAGAGGTGTTGGAGGAGGAACGAAGGTGAACCACAAACAATATCAGCTAACATGGAGACCAGAAGGAGTCGGGATGTTAGGAGGTCAGCTGTTTGGTCAAGGGAGCAGGAGGATAGGCTTCATGGACAGCAGAGAAAAACTCGAGAAAGATACAAGCTCGGACAGTCGAGGAAATTTGGCTGGTGGGCTAATCAGTAGCTTCAGTAATGTTATGAATGCAATATCAATGGCTAGATGGTTGGAATTTTGAGAATGCAGTTGTATATCAATTGGAAGATAGATACAAAAAGAAGGGGGATGTGGGGGGAAGTGTGGTGGAGGTGATCAGAGATGACCTGATGTGATTGACGGCATGGGGTGAGCAAGGTTAGAGGCAGGCTTACATAAGGGAGTTTAGCCTGTTACAGGAGAAAGAGAAGACCAAGGTTTAACACTGATTTGCAAATGGAATTGGAAGAGTGGAAAGATGTCACGATAAAAGAGGGTCTAGAAGGATTGAAGGGAAAAGTTAAAAGCCGTGGCCTTGAGACCAGAATGGAGGCCAAAATGTGCTGCATGTGGATGGGATTGGAGGGATAAAAGTTGTATGGAGAGTTGGGAAGGGTTGCTATGTGGAGGTGGGGGAAGTCAAGCTAAATGGGGCTCAGTTTTATAAAAATTAATCTGTATGAAAACCTGACAGCAACAGGAAACAGATGGAAAATGACAGGAGTTAGTTTAGAGTCAAGGTCAGAGATACTGTGATGGGATAATAATGATCTTGTTAGGGTGCAGTGTCAAGGAACTTGAATGAGTTCAGAGACTGGTGCAGCAAATGAAGTTCAGAAGCTGTTTGAGGACCTTCCCAGTCATTTCAGGAACCTTGTGTTGGATGGATTAAAAAGTTATGCACAATACCAAGTGTAACATTGTTAACAAAAATGTTATTAACAAACACTGCAAATTAAAGTTTTGGACTTCAAGTATTTTTTAGTTGTTTCATTTATTTACCACTTAATTTTGTATTTCCCTCCCAAAACCAGCTATTTGCATCACCTGCATTTGCCTCATTGATTATTTTGTTATAGTAAAAAAAAAAGCAAACAATCTGGAGTGAAATTTCCATCTTTATTATGGCGCAACTTCCTTTAATATAGGATTTCTGGTTATAATCTCCAAAACTGTATCGGAATCATAACTTATAATTCTGGATAAAGCTACATAAAGCTGTGCATGTATAAAATCTGGCTTAGTAGATGTGCCTTTTTGCTTGAAGCCAAATCTGAATGCCAAGTTGCACAACTCATAAGCAACACTAGTTCAGTTGTAGCGAATATTGTTCCTGGCAGTTAATAATCTTAGTCATCTAATTCCCTCCTGCCTTTGCCACGTGCTCCTGGCCTTTGCCACCTGCTTCTGACCTTGACATTCAGCTTGCTTACTTTAATGTAATAGTTTCCATTTCAAACTGCATGGATTCCATTTTATCTCAGTCATTTGGCCCATCAAATTGCTGCCAAGCTCTCTCCAGAGCAATCTAATTGTTTTACCCGCTTTGTCCTTGTAGCCTGCAAGTTTATTCCCTTAAACTGCCCATCCAATTTCTTTTTGAAATATTAATTGCCTCAGTTTCCACCAAACTCATAGTCAGTGAACTCACCAGTCATTACCAAGTGATTTTTTTCCCCTCACTCCCCTGCATCTCATCCTCCCAAATTTTAACTGTGTGAACCCAAGTCTTTGCACCGTACGCTAAGAAGAATGTTTTTCCTTGTATTCCTTATTCAAATTAGTCATAATCATCTGACCCTCTGTCAAATCATCCCCCCCATCTCTTTTACTTCAAGGAGAACAACCCTAGCTTCTTCAACCTAACCTTGTGACTAAGATCCCCATCCCTGAAACTGTTTTGGTAAATCTCCTCTACCCTCTCAGGAGCCTCACATCCTTCCTAAAGTATGGCAATTAGAATAGAACCCAAACTCCAGCTGTGGTATAATCACAACTTTATAAAGTATCAGCACAACATCCTTGCTCTGCAGCTCTGTTTAGGAAGCCAAAAATTTCATCTGTTTTGCTCACCATTTTCTCAGTATGTCCTGCCATCCTTAAAGATCTGTGCACCTCAAATTAATCTGTCCGTTCATTCTTTAGAACTATGCCATTAAATTTATATTGCTTCTCTCTATTCTATCAAGATGCATCATTTCGCACTTACTAAATTCTGTCTGCCCCTGTCCATTCTGCTTGCTTATCCATGCCCTGGACAGTTGAATGGAATCATTCTTAGTGTTTATCACACCACCAAGTTTGGCATCTTCAAATTTTGACGTTTTACTTTTGTATTCAACATCCAAATCTTTTATACACAACAAAACAAAAACACTGACCATTGGGGAACATAGCGATCAACGAGCTTGTAAAGTAGACTGAAAAATAACTATTTAGCATGAGTCTGTCCCAGCCCATGTTTTTAACCTTACTGACGCTCCCTAGTCCATGAATCTGAATTTGGTTAGTCAACTTATTCAATGGTACTTGACAGTTGCTTTCTTAAATCTATACAGACTACATCCAGCACATTTCCTTCGTCAACCTTTTCTGTTATTACTTCTTCAAAATTCAATTAGATTAGTCAGGATGATTCTGCCTCTTATAAATTTGTGCAGGCTGTCCTTATTCTCTTGAAGTGATTCCACAGGCTCCCATGATTATTGCTTTAAAACATTATTCACCACTGTTGTGAAATTGATTGACTTGTAGTTAGCAGAGCTGTTTGTATACCCTTCCTTGTCACGTTTGCCAGTTTCCAAATCTTCTGAATTTGAGGAAGATCACAGGATTAATGGAAGCTATGTGCTATCTCCACCTCCCACCTTTACCAACCTGGGATGCAAGTCATTTTGATCAAACGAGTTATCTGCTTTTAAGTATAGCCACGCTTTTCAATACTACTTTTCTCAATGTTGCATCGCCCTATCCATTACTTCTACTATTTCAGCTTTTACTAATAGTTTGTCAGCATCCTTTTCCTCAGTAAATACCAATACAAAGTACTCAAGTGTTCTAGCCTTGCCTTTGCCCTCCACTTGTAAGCATATTCAATTCTCTTTCCTTTTTGTTTGCATGCTTTTAGGAGGCTTTTGGTTCTGTTTTATTTTGACGACTATTCTATTCTCGGTCTTGCAGTTTTATTTTTTTCCTCAACCTGTTCTATTTGAGCTGGCTCTCACTTGTAAAGTTTTTTTTCTGTTATATAATGCTGATTTATATTTTATCTGTGTATATGTCTCTGTTTTGTATTACGTCAGCAATATTTAATATGTCTTTTTTGATTATTGCATTGATTACATTTTTGCCACTGAGTTTCTTGCAGGTGTGTATTAAACTTGCCTCACTACATGTGAAAACCTTAAATATGTCAATCTAGAACTTAATTTGTTTGGAACCAAGACCAGACACCAATAACACGTTTTCATTTGCACAAGTTGCCTCCTTCATAGTGCAAAATGGAGCAGTAAAACTTTCTGCGTATGCTGCTGGTTGGTGGTGGAACCAGCAAATCAGAAGCTACATATTATGATGTGATCTTTACTTCACAGTGGCAACGGTAGAATGAAAAGGTGTTTAAAAAATATTGTTTCTTAAGTTGACGAAAAAACTGCAGCGGACTGAAAGCAGAATACCAAAACAAGGTCGCTGAAATTAAGCCAACTGTTCAAATGAAGTAGATAAGGCATTTAGAACAGTGGAGAAACTAAAATAAATATCTATTTCTGAAAGCTATTTGCACCCAGCATACAAAATAAATGGCATTGCCAGTAAAAAATTCCAAATTTGATAACAAGTGGAAAATAGCAAATAAAAAGAATAACTTTGATAGATTCGAGCATTTCGCCAGCACAGAGGCTGAATTTCTGTCAGTCAGGTGTGAGAATGCACTAAAAGAAATGGAAATTTCAGACTAAAGTAATTCAAGTTGCAGTCCTGAGTTATTTCATGTTGGGATGCTTAATAAAAAGGTCAGTGTAATGTTTTACATCTATGCTGTAAGCTTTGAGAATCATTAGAAACTAGAATAATACCTAAGGATTGGAAAGCAGCTAACATCAATCTTTAAACGGTGCAATAGGACCGACCAAGGAAACTACAGGCGAGAGAGCCTAAAAAAGGTGAAATAAAAGACGTGTAGGTAGCTATGAATTTGCCACTCCTGTGCTACTGAAACTAGTGACTGTGGTCTTCCATCACCACTTTACTCAAAGAGTGATTAGGGAGTGGAATGCCCTGCCTGCAGCTGTTGTAGATGCGCCAAGTTTGGTGGCGTTTAAGAGGTTAGTTGATAAGTATATGGATGAGAAGGGAATGGTTTAGTTAGGAGGGGCATTGCTTTTTATTTTGGTCGGCACAACATCGAAGGCCGAAGGGCCTGTTCTGTGCTGTATTGTTCTATGTTCTATGTTCACTTGCATTGTCCCCCACCTGTTGATATATGCAGTTGTCTATATGCATGCACTTGTGCGAGGGTTTATATCAAAATTCTACATTGTCTCTAATGTGATTGCAGCCATCGTAACCTATCACTTTGTCCAACTCAATTTCTCATTGGCAAGACTGCATGGGTTCGTGAAAGGCAGGTCATGTTTAACTAATTTAGTGGAGTTCTTTGAGGACATTACAAGCGTGGTGGTCAATAGAGAACCAGTGGATGTGATGTATATGGATTTCAACAAGGTGCTGCACAAAAGGCTGCTGCATAAGATAAAGATTCACAGCATCATGGATAATGTAGTGGCATGAATAGAGGATTGGTTAATAAAGTAAAGAATGGGGGTAAATTGGTAGTTGTCTGATCAGTGACTCTTTGTGTGTCTTCGAGATCGGTGTTTGGAGTGCAATAATTTGCAATTTGATTTGGAGTTGGGGACCAAGTGTAGGGTGTCAAAGTTTGAGATGATGGTATAGTAGAGCAAAGTGTGCAGTGGACAGTGAAATCTGCAAAGAGATATTGGTAGTTTGAGTGAGAGGGCAGATGGAGAACAATGTTAATAAATGTGAGCTATTCATTTTAGTAGGAATTTCAGCAAAATGAACAGATAAAAAATTGCAGCGTGCTGCTGTGCAGAGGGACTTGGATGGATTTGTGCATGAATTGCAAAGAAGTTTCATTTGCCGCCTTAGATAGTTAAGACGACAAATGAAATTTTGTCCTGTATTGTTAAAGGGATGGAATTCAAAAACAGGGAGGCTATGTTTTAGCTATATAAGATGCTGGTGAGGCCATAGCTGGAGAACTGTGTACAGTTTCGGCCTCAAGAAAGGATATACTGGCACTGGAGGGGGTGCAGAGGAGATTCACAAGGTTGATTCTGAAGTTGAGAGGATTGGCTTATGAGGAGAGACTAAGTAGACATGGGGCTATAGAAGAATGAGGGGGTATCTTTATAAAAGCAAAAAAATTATGAAGGGATTAGATGAGATAAAAGCAGGGAGGTTGTTTCTACTGGTGGGTGAAACCAGAATTAAGGGCATAGCCTCAAAATGAGAGGATTCAGATTTAAGACTGAGTTGAGGAGGAACTGCTTCACCCAAAGGGTTGTAAATCTGGAATTTCCTGCCCTGTAAAGCGGTTGAATGTTTTTAAGGCAAAGATATATTTTTGAAGAGTAAAGGAATTTAAGAATTATGATGACCGAGTGGGTAAGTTGAGCTGAGTCCACAAGATGATCAGCCATGGTATTATTAAATGGTGAAGCAGACTTGAGAAACCAAATGACCTACTGCTCCCAGTTCTTGGGTTCAATGATTCTACTCGGCTGTGCCTCGCTACTACCTTTTGCAACTCTTCCACAATCTCTAAATTGTCAGCTGCCTTATGCTCAATACTGGATGAGCAGAAATTTCCTCCAGCTAAATATCAGGAGGACTAAAATCATTGATTTTAGTCCCAGCCACAATCTTCATTCTTTAGTGATTGATTCCAAGCCCCTCCAGGGCAATTGTCTTAAAATAAACCATATTTGACCTGGAAATGAGCTGACCATGCAGCATTGCTGTCACTAAGACTGTTATTGAGATGGAAACAGACAATGCCTAACTACCCTTGCGTCAGCTCTTGGGCTGAAACCCTCATCCGTGCCTTTGACACCTCCAGAATTGACTATTTCAGTGCATCCCTGCTGCCCTTCCACATTCTGTCCTCATATTTGAGTTGCCTCTGTGTTGATAAGGTGTTTTGTTGCTATCCAATGAAATTCATACTTCATGTCCTTGGCAGACCAGACAAAGCTTTTGGAACTTTAAGTCAGCCTTTATCCAAGCTATAGCAAGGAATTCTACCTTTCTCAAGGTGATGAATGGCATGAACAATTGTACTGTTGCTTATCTTACACGCATTTTGCATTCACCAATTGCAAGTGTACATTTCTTCTAAAGCCATTGATATCCAATTATAGCTAAGAGTTCTAATTATTGAATTAAGTTACATAACTAGTTACAGCCTCTGTATGCTTGTCTGATTATTAATTGCTAACTAGGTACATCTAAGTAGCTACACTACCACAAACATCAACACCTGCTATTATAGCTGCCAGCTTGTGGATATCAGAATGCTTGTCCTCCTGTTGCTTGGTTGGCTTGTTTGTGCTGCCCATCTGCAAGTGTGGGAATGTCACTGAAACATCTTCACCACAGCTTCCATGGAAATTGTACTGTACTTTTTTCACAGGGAAACTGTACTGCATTTGGTGATTTTTTTTTTTAAACCTCTTCACCACTTGCTCACACTACTTCTCATTTGGCAACGTTTTGATTTTAAAATTCTTGTGCTTGTTCTAAAAGTCTACAGCTTCATCCCTTCCGATTTCTGCTGTATCCTCTAGCTCTATAACCCTCTAGAATGTCTACAGCTCCGTTTCTGGCATCTTGAACATGTCCAATTTTAATGACTTCACTACTGACAGCTGTTCCTTTAGCTGCCAAAAGCATTGAGCTTTAGAATTTCCAATTGAATCTCAATCCCTCCTTCCTCAAAATTGACTTTTGACCAAACATTTGGCCCTAATATTTGTTTCTGTGATTTTGTATCAGATTTTGTTTGATAATGTCCCTGTTAAACTCATGGGATTTTTTTTATAGCAGCTTCAAAAAAATAATTGAATGTTGTTTGTGAATATGATGAAATTGGAGGTGGGTATCTGGCTTTTTGGAGTCCAAGAGAAGCAAAGAAGAAAGAAAACTATAGAGTTCCTCCACCTGTCTCTTTTCTGTTCTGAACCTTGAGGTGATCTCATTCTTTTGCCAGTTTAGTGCCACACCATGACTCAAACCACCCATCTGCTTTCTCTTTCCTTCCTCCTACTTTCTTTCATAATCGTTATTCCTCAGTCTTGTGTCTGTCAGTACTGGCCTTTTGCCTTTCCCTAATCGATTTAATAAAGAACAATGACCTGATCTTATAATGGAAAACTGCTGTGATAACAATCCATTTCCCCAGTATTTCAAGCCTTTTAAACTTATGCCAATAGCTAATAATCCCTCCGTCATATTCTTACATCTTGATAACACACTATTCCAGTGTTTTCAAGACAACCCTCGAGCAAATCTATATAGCAAAATCTAAACTGCTTTCATAACTGAGGAAATCTTCCCCAACTACCACTGTGAACAACTCTCCACTCCTCACTCAACAGTCACCAGTAACAATGCTAAATAAAAACACATTAATATGTAATAAATCACTTGCTCTTACATTTCCCTTAACATCCTTTAATTTCGAGATACCATCCATAATTTCAGGAAAATAACATTGTTGCTTCTAATTGCAAACTTGAGGTAATTGATAATGTAATATTGAGCCAGTAATAATTTAAAACCAAAATTGCAAACATCTCTCCCATAATCTTTGTAATAGATGTAATTTGAACAGCCCTTGGACTTGGGAAATAATTGGTTCCAAAAATCTGCATTATAAATCATGCCATAAGACAAACTGATTTTCCTATGGGATCGATGTCATAAAGAGGGGTTTGGTTCCTGAACCAAAGTCAGAAATTAATCATGAGATAGCCAGTGATGTCAGATGCCCTGCACTCATGCCCTGTCAAGTCACTAAGGCGACTGCTGATGCCTGCACACCTCAACACAATTTTCTCGGTTAGTGTAGGGAATATAATGAAGTCATTGATTGCTCTCAGTTGCCTATTTAATCTTGAACTTCAGAATATTATTAAATACAACATAAGCGTAGAAATGCATTAAAATTCTGTTGGCTATCTTAGAAAGAAAAGGCATTCGTTGCCAACCTAATACAATTCAACCAGTCTAGTCTCAAAATGTCAATGTGAGCATATGAATGTGCTGGCATCACATCCAAGTTAAGGGATAGTATAAACCTTAATTTAGAAAGGCATAGATTAAAATAGGAAAATCGATATGAATTTGTTAAGGCAAGGTTATACCTGACTGATTTCATTGAATCTTTGGGAGGGTGATGAGTAGGTTTGATGAGGGCAATGCAGTATGTGGTCTACACGGATTTTAAATCTTGTGAAAATGATTGCATGTTTGAAACCAAATTATGCAGATGTTATCATATGCAGATCAAATCCAATTTAGAAATTGCAATGTAGTTGTTAGAAATGCTGCTGCATAACTGGTCTCTTGTATGTAAAACAACTGTAACTTGTATAAAATCTACAGAATTAGAAAGAAGACAGCAGAAAAGATTGCTCAATCTGTGTTTCGAGTTGTTGTTTTATTAGTGTCTCAAGTAGGCTTACATTAATATACAATTAAGTTGCTGTGAAAATCCCCTAGTCACTATGCTCTGGCACCTGTTCGGGTACACTGAGGGACAATTCAGCATTTCCAACAAAGATACTGAAGTAGAATAAAACTTAAATATGGGTCTATCAATTTGATGGGCAGCAGTTTTATAGGTAATTAATTTTCTCTGCTCCCAATGCAGTCTATTTTACATTGGTAAGACAAAATGCAGACTGGGTGACCATTCTGTTGAACAGTTTCAGTCCGTCTGCAAGTAGAATCCAAACCTTCCTGTCGCTTGCCATTTCAACATATCACTTGCACTCCTATCCACGTCTGTCCTTGGCCTTTCACAATGTTCTAGCAAACCTCAACACAAAGTGGAAGAACAGCACCTTATCTTCTAATTAGCTCTTATATGTTATCATCTTATCATTTTGCATATATCAGTATTCCGTAAACATCAATAAAAGAGATTCTAATTTGTATAGTTCCTTTCAAGATGTATCAAAGCACTTACCAGTGTAATCATTTATGGATAAGTTTCCACAAACTAATTGGGCACTTTACAGCCTTCTGGATTGAATGTTGAATCTTCACATGTATGTAATTCCTTTCTGAGACAGAATCTCGTGGAAAAAGATTTATTTCCTTACAGATTCCGGTTTCCAATCTCAGAATAAGAGGCACAGAGAAATTGACCTCTTTCTAAAGATCCCAAAAATCTTTGAGAACTGCCTTGAATTCTCAAAGCCTAGCTGTACCCAGCCATATGACCTTGACAGTCAATTAATCAGGCCCTACTCTGCAATATTCCAGGGAAAACACAAGTAACAACTCTGCATTTGTTGAGATTAAAACAAACACTGTTGCAATTAAGATCAATTACATTACGAATGTTGCTGGAAGAAGCTGTGAGAGTGGGCAAGGGTGGGAAAACAGTTTCAAACCTATCAACAAAGGAATGCTCATCTAACTGGGAGCCAGAATAACTTGAAGTCACTGAGATAATGAATTCCTTTTGGAGTCTTTTAGCTTGACACTGCATAAGTTTCAGAACTACTGTATGAGAAAAATGTAGTGGATGCTATTGTATGAACACTGTTAATCAGATAATTTAATCATGAACAGTTTAATTTCATGAAGATTTGTTTGTTATTAGACGCAGTGCTTGAAGTGCAGTAATTGTTAGAGACAGATATTGAACCATTTTGCATATGCTAAGATCCCAAATAGCAATAAATAACTTGCATTTTCCCAGTTAGTCAGTGAACTACTTTGGAAGTGCAGTCATGGTTATGTTGAAGGAAATGTAATGAGCTAAATGAACAATTAATTTGGCAAACCCTGCATCTAAGGAAAAGTGATCTTTCAGAAATGAAATTAGAAAGCATTTCTGCAAAGATGGTATAGTAGACATTTGGAGCACTTTTCTGCAAATAACAATTGATACTAGATCAATATAATGCTGAATAATTAAGTTTAAATCTGAGATGCAGCCAAAAGGTAGTGATCTCCTTGTTTAAAATCTTCCTGTTTTGTGTATATATGATAAAAACATATCAGCTGTGACCTCACGGTATGCTGAAGGCATTTTTAGGGTGGTGGCTTTTTGTTTGTAAAGTATGTCAATTATTTCGTGATGGGAGGGAGCTCTTTGTTGCTAGCTTATGCTTGTTGTTTTCTTGTGCCAATCTAATTGCTGTGATGTCTAGGAAATTAATGTTTTGTTCGAGTTGTGACTTTAAGATCAAAGGAGCAGTAATGCTTTTGAGGATATTGATGAGTTTTAGTTCTGCTTCTGTGCAAGTCCAAATGCTCTATATTTTAATAGAAATCCAGAAGATAATGTTGCTATGTGCTTATCACCAAATAACGGAGTGAGCAAGAATGATAAGTCCTGAAAACAAAAAAAAGTAGCTCTCAAGAAAGGAATTTTGGCCACCTGGTGTGAAATGGGACAGCTTCATGGGGTGACATTATTGGAGCAACGTAGCAAATGAGGGTATGTTGGGAGGTCCAGTGGATCTTGAATCTATTATTCTTTCTTTAAAGTCTACAACTTGGTTGAAAGGGCAAAATTAGGATGCCTCACAGTGACAAAATGGCTGGATCCTGCTGCTACACACACTTGACAATGTTTAGTCTTAGCTGTTTATACCGTGTAGCTGTTGATTTTAGTAGCTAACTTTGAGGGTTTATCCATTTAAATTCACAGCATCACCTACAGGCAGAGTAGATATTGCTGTTATATGTCATGGGATTTCTCATAAATAAACATAAAGTATTTTGAAATTGAAGTTTGTAACGTGCTTGGTAGTTTTAATAATTACTGAAGTTTCTCTCCAATTTTTCTTCATTCCACTCCTCCATCAACCCTCCAGATATTGTTTACTGGTTGCATGAGAGAATTAAGTACCTAGAATGAACATATACCACTCCAAGGTTCTGCCATAATATAAAATTTTCATAGCACAGTATATTATTTTTAAGTGTATCCATACATTTATGGAAATAAACTAATGTTAAAGATTGAGTATTGAGGTATTTTTGATCGTTTAGAATTTTCCTTTTAACAATTGGTTCCCAGTGTTTTTGAGGGAACAGCATTACCTCTAAGTTAATTTATTTAATGATTTGAAATTTAATTTTCAGTTCAGAGTTTTTATTTGTGATATGTTTATAAACCTCTAAAATCTAGGTTAAATTTCAGCTATGGACAAAATAATACTAAAGCATTATCTGTAAAGGTATGTTTGATTACATTAACTATCATGGAATGTTATACAGCAAGTCAAAATTTTGGTCACTAGTTGCAGGAAACTATTTTCAGTACCATACCTTTCCTTCTGGGTTTAAATAGAGAAACTGGCATGGTCATTTTAGTTGTCGCAGCAGCTTCAGGGAGGTTTATTGTTAAAATTGAATTGATAAAGTTGCAACAAATGCAGTAAAAGTAATTTTTATGCAAAAAAAGACTCAAGAACTATGGATGAATAAGGATTTTCATTAATGGAAAACAGAACATATTATACTTGAAATCATTGTCCAGCATTATTGTAATCAAATCTACTGAAAGTTCTTGATGTCTAACATTCCAATCAAATATGTCAAAAGTTTCCCATGGCAGAGTGTTGGGGGAAGATGACGTTAACAAAGGGATTTTCTTTTCTGTCAGATATGGTTATGCTATTCTGTTAGCTTTCATATTTCGGTTATTCAGCAATGTGTCTGCATTTACCAAGTACAATTTGTGTAAATGAAATCCAGTTTAGCATGTGGAAATGTTGTCTTCATTGATTATTATTAGTGGAGCTGTTCTTACTAGACATTGGTGAATCTATTGTTGAGTGACATGCAATAAAATGTTTGTCATTGAGCCAATTTTATGTTTGCCTAAACTGTTTTGCACATCAGATACTATACTTAAAGTTTCAGGTGACAATTAAAGTATTTTTCCTCCACAGATTTCCTCAGTGATGTAATCCAAAGACATAATATTAGGTTCCATGTGTGCTGACAACAGCCCAGTTCTAATTCACCATCAACTCTCTTGCCCAACTGCTTGTTCAGCATCCAATCCTGGATAAATTGCAGTTTTCTACAATTAAGCATTCCCCTCAACAAAATTAAAGATTGTAATTATGCCCTTTAATATTGTGCCTATTTTGGCACTTGCAAACCTCAGGGTGCAAATTTTAGTTTTTCTGTACACAATTAGATTAGGCATCTATCACCATGTAAAGTGGCAGGACAACATAATGTTGCTGGGCTTTACTCTCCTACGTTCAGATGGTCTACTGTTCCACGATCTTCCTGAAGATTAAATGTAATTTTTAGTTTCTCTTTTCCATTAATATTTGTCTTCTGCCCAATCCATGCCATTATCTAGAGAGTGAAATGTCCTTTGACTCATTTATCACTAACAGTATGAGCATCGGTTCAGCTGCCTCACATACTTCCACCTTTCCCATGGTCAATCATGCCAAACCCTTACTTTGTATCCTAGTCTTAAATCCATGCCTTTAATTTCTCTCTCATTTCTTTCTATGTTCTTTGCAAGCACATCCTATTCATGAGACCTACTCTCTATTCATTTTAATTCCTTTTCCACTAAATGCTGACCATCAACCTTCTCTTTCATGCACACAAATAGCCTGCGGTATCATTGATTTTTGTCTCCCTGTCTTTCAAAACTGCCACAATAATGGTCTCCTCAAAAACGTGCTTGAACCCCTTAGATTGAATGCTAGTACTTCCCTAATTTGTGCCTGCCTATCCAACCCCTCATATCTCTTGGCTTCTGTCTTGTTCTTTCACCCTCTCTGCTCTCCCTGCATCTCTCTCTCTCCCTACCTCTTTCCTACACCCCCTTCTGCATGTCATGAATTTTATTGAATTTTAATTGTATTCAATTATATGTAGATGGTACATAATAAGGCATTCACTTGAGTTTTCTGTTGGACTAAAACTCTGTGTTGTAAGGTTTATACTTGTAATTTCTAACTTTGAATATAAAGGAGTGTTAAGATTGTTTCACCTTTCTTTGCCAACTGCATTTCTGGAAGAGACCTGCATATAATTGTCTAAAGAAATAGGTTGGAAGCTAAGAAAAATCAAATACAAAAACTATAATCTTGGCCAAATAGTGCAAACGGCAGAAAGCAATTCTCATATACAGTATGATATTCTTGCATTCTGAGCCATAAGACCAAAGAGGAAATAAGGTAGGGCCTTGGCATTGTTACTTTCTTCTAGAAGTAAAATCAGAAGTGAAGTATTGTGTGAGCTGAGTAGCTGTCTTTTGGATAGTGATGAAGCTTTCTACTTTCTAGTAGAGTTTTTGAATTAAAGGAATCAGATGTTGTCTACCTTTCACAAGGAGTTTTAGTTCTGTGTTAAATGTGTTTGTTGTGGACTTGTTTAACTATCCAGGATGATGAACAGATTGGTTGAAATGTTTCCTTCACTAAAATTTAAGGAATGTAAAATTACTGATCTCTTTTAGGGTTGGTGATGACAAAGGAATCATATGGTGATTAATGAAATGCTGAATACATTTTGGCTGATAATCAGACTACAAGTTGACAATGGCTTGATGTGGGCATTTTGGTGCAAAAAAAATTCACCCCAAATCGTTTCGGTGTATAGTCAGTCTTCAAAATCCGAAGTTAGTTAGTGCAATAGATACAATTAGCTCAGTTTTTTCCTGCATATTTGAATGGTTTGCATGCAAACAAAGGAACAGAATATCATAGATCAAAGGCTAGATAAAAGTCGCAATATGTATTAAATATTAGTGATCGTGACACTTAGGACAAAACTATTCTATCCAAATGGAGTCTCCTGAATAGTATGTCAAAAATTGCGTGATGTACAGAAAAGGCTACTGGCAAGTTTAAATATTGGTTAAATGTTGAGGATAATGACAAAGAAGTGAGGCTGATGGATTGTAAGAGCGAATAAAGATGCACGTTGCAAGTATTCATAATAGGCCTGGAATTTTCTAGAAAAAGATTGCATAGTGGAGAAAAACCCTTCATAGTGCAGGAGGGCATTTATTTCAGTAATAGCCAAATAAACAAGTAAAATGAAAATAGAAGCAAGTTGATGGTGGCTGCCAGTAAACTTGAAAATGAATGAGAGGCAAAACAATGGAAATTATAGTTGGAGACAATTTGAAGTTTATCCTGAAGTACCACATACTGAGCAACCAATTTTGTCAAACAGGTAGATCTGTATTGAAAAGATGCTTGCAACTAAAACTGTCATAAAGAGGCAGCAGATGCAGAAGGCAAATTAAATGCTTCTCTTGGCTGACGATTCTTCCATGGTTTGATATTTTTCAGTGGTATCTGTTTTGCCTTTTTGTAAAGGAAATCATTCAGGCATCTTCATGATGTATGTTGTTAATTATAGGTTGGTACTATGAAACTTGAGAGATTTGGTAGTAGGCTGCATTTGCTGCCACTGCAACTGTAGAGGGTGCATTCACTGCACACGCAGTCGAAATGTTTTTGACATGACTTGTAAGCAAGACTCGGATTGAAGAACAATGAAATAAAACTAACACCAGCAGAGAACAGTAATACTTGCAGCTCAATGTAAGGGCAACAGGACTATTCAACTCACTTTCTTTAGTGAGCTGATAATTTCTGGAATTGTTTGTAAGCAGCATCGTTCCTCAGTTTGTGATTAGCTAAATTATAAATTTAAATAAATAACACATGAAATCTACATTTGCTCAGGGCTTAAAAGAAAGGATTTTGTATTGATTTTGAATGGAATGGTGAGTGAAGCAGAGGGGGCTGAGTGGAGAGCAGGTTAGCAGGAGGACAGTGAGAAAAGCAACAAGCAAAGTGGCAAGGGGCAGCAAACCAAGTGAGGAATGGCAAAAAAGCAGGTAGATGGTGTGCCTTCAGTGGACAATAGGTACGCAACCATGTGCCAACAGCACAGTGCATGCTTCTACTTAAGGAGTGAGGTGCTGACTTCCTGTTCCAGGCACATGACAATGACCTCAGCAGCATCAACTTCCTGTTCCAGTGTGGTAATAAAATTAGAATCCGAATTTAAAATTGGGAATGAGACTTTTAAATATATTGATTTAGATATTAGGCAGAGTAGGTCAAATTTCTCTCGCTCTCCCTCTATCTCTATACCCTTATTGCCTCCACTGCTTCGATGATTTGATTTGCACCAAGGATTCTGCACTGTTAAAGTTGTTCCCAGTACGAAAAAGGATTTCTGAAGATTTGTTTTATTGATTGTCCAGAATGTCATGCATGTATTTAATATCCATTATTCAGGAGTTCTCAAGATGTGGGATATGATCCATTTGATGTGGGATTCCAACATAAATAATTGGAGTCATGGCCACCTCCTCCTCCTCCCTCCTAATCTGAGGCAGCAGTGACCACGGTGGAGTGAAACTAAGCTTAAATGAAACTTTTGCAGTGATCCACTTTGATAGAACTCCAATCTTGACGTACTTTGTCGCAAGATTGTCATGAGATCTGCTGTAGTCAGCCTCTGTTTTTCTGCCAATAACTTAATTAGTCTGTGTCTGGGTATTATTTATTGTCTGTGTATTTCTAAGAAAGAGGAGCAGGCCAGTGGAGATTGTTACAGCATTTCACGATCAACTTTATGTTACTGAATAAATGAGAATTTTGATAAATCAGCAAAGGTGAAGGAATTCTTTTGTGATTGTTGGGATTGAATCCCAACAAAGATTAGTTGGAAAAGCTGATGGGCAGTTACAGATACTTAGCCTCTATGGACTTGATGTAACTTGTATTTATCAAGGAGGAAGGAGCAAGGAAATCTCTTTCATCACTCATCATGACCCACAGAGCCTTCAAAATGATATTGCAATTCTCTCCTTATTCATTCTCTCTCAACACTCTTCCTGACTTCTGCTCTTGCAACTCTCCCTGCTGCTCAGATAACAGACTTTCCCTGCTCGTCTCCAATTGTCTTCATTCTCTGCTATCAGAATTCTCTCCTCAATCTTCCATTTGCTTCCACAACTCTCCACAACCTTACATCACCATTTCCCTCAAGCCTCACTGTTTTATTGGCAGTTTAAATGCATTAAAATGGCATTACAATGAAGAGAGAGTTTGGAATGCACTGCCATATTCTACCATGGGGTCCCAAGTTCTTGACGTCATGGAAGCTGTGTGCTTAAATCCAGTTATTAAGATTTATGCTTTTGAAAACTTTAACATGCAGTTAAGAACTCTGTTGCCTTATTCCGATGTATTAATATTGTGCAAAATTAGTTTTGGTGTAGCTGTCTTTCCCCCTTCTATCCAAAAGATGTTAGGTCTATCTGGAACATCAAACTCTCACTTTCCACAAATTTGGTATAGTTTTCTATTTCTTGAACTTTGTTTGACCAGTTTGCTTTTTTGATGGTGATGAATAATCAAAGCTGAAATATTGAAGGAGGATAAAGTTCTGATTTCACTACAACCATGATTCTAGGATCCTCTCCGGCTGATAGTTTTGGGGAAGGGCATATTATGCCTCTTCTAGTAAAAAGCAAGATCAAGTTTGAGCTACTGATATGTGATTTACTGAGCTCTACCATAGTTTAGCGAGACTAAGCTTTAAAATTTATTTTACATCATGTCTTTCAATTTTTTTGCATGCCTAACTTGACTTTACCTGGATAATTTGGTAAGTGTGGATTCTCTTGCTGCGTATAAAGTTTATTTGCTAGCGTCACAAGTAGGCTTACATTAACACTGCAATGATGTTAATCTGAAAATTCCCTAGCCACACTCTATATAAGCTCTGTTAGTTGAGTCTTACCATGGCTGAGTAACACTTATTGATGTAACTATCATTTTAGATGAAGTATTTCAAACTGTTCTTTAACTTAAAAACTGCAGTTTTTGTGTTGTGTTTGCTGAATTGGTAGTTTGGGAACTGTAGCTGATCATAGTGTTACAATGAGTTGATGTTGGCCAATAGGATATTGATTTATTCTGAAGAAGGGTTGTTGATTTTTTTTTCTCCACAGATGCTGCCTGATCTGCAGACTAGTATTTTCTGTTTATTTCAGATTTTACCCCAAATGTTTTACTTTTGTAGTAGTTGCTATGCTAGCAAACTGCTTCTTGTTTTGACATTTGTAGTATCTTGTTTAGAAATCATAGAAACAGGTCACTCAGCCCATCGAATTTGCAGTGATACTCTGGCAGAACGTTCTGCCTAGGTCCACACCCTGCCCTATCCTCTCAATTCTGTGCACTTACCTTGGCTAATCCCCCTAATCTGCATTTCTTTGGGAGGAAACCCATGTAGAGACAGAGAGAACGTGTGTGGAGTTTGCATAGTCACCCAAGGCTGTAATTGAACCTGGGTCACTGGTGTTGTGAGGCAGCAGCGCTTGCGACTATGCTGACACTTGGAAGCCATTTTTATAGTGCTTAAATTACTGGCCGTTTGCCAAATCCTGAACTTTCTCAAGATATTTATTTTGAAGAATTGTAATGTTTTAGGAGCATTAGCTATATAAATTATCTTTTGTACAAATTTCACGTTTCATTTTTTTAAAAGTTGGAACGACAATGCATCATAAACGTGATGTTGCCTCGAGCTGTAATGTTCTACCTTATGCTTTGCAAAGGTAAATGAGGTATTGTGTTGTATGTATTTAATTGTAGTGCTTCGGCACTGAGGAATGAGAACACTTAAGTGTAGAATTAAAGAGCCACTGTTTTCACTGAGCAAATCAGAATGTTGGCAATTAAATTTAGTTTTGAGTTTATAATACAGGTTTATGCTGATTAAGTAGGCGGAATAGTATTTTAACTGAACATTGAAATACTTTCCATTGTTGGATTTAAATTTAATGACAAACTGAATTTTGATCTTCAAATATCTGTAAATTCTTGTAGGTAAACTGCAAGGTGAGGTCTGAATATTCTTGTTCCTTGTTTTACAAAATAAACATGAGATATTTACCCATTTTGTGTTCTAGTAAGTTTCTGCTGGTACTTTTCATACAATGGGTACTTTGTGTTGCGTTTTATGGGGTATTGGGTTAGATGCTTGGTTGGTCTGAGTATATTTTGGGAAATTTATTCCTAGATATTTGTTAAAGGCACTAAGTGGGAGCAATTTTTTAAGGCTGTTCTGTTAAACTTGGCTACCTGTTAGTAAGATTCATCTCTAAGAAATCTAATTCCCTAATGAAAAAATAATAGAGAAATATCAGTATAAGTGCTCTCGTTCCAAGCTGGTTTGTTTTCCTAGCGATCAAGCTGTTGCATAAAGAAATGAATGATGCAAAACATTCTCAGCTCCAGTTTGAGTAAAGACATTGATTTATTATGGACCTGTTATGTTGCTAGTTTCGTATCAGTGTGATACAGCTCAAGTTTGCAGAGATGCAATACTAACAGTATTAATAGGAGTACTTTTGTGATTATGTTTTCACAGGTGGTTTGAAACTACCTAGAAAAGGTGGTTTATTAGTTCACTTGCTACAGAAACTCCACAACCAATGTGATGCAAACCTCTGAAATTTTATAGTTGTATTTTAAAGCTTTTCGTGCTAGTGCACAGATGATTGGTTTATAAGCCTTTAGCTAATGTAAACTGAATTGGCATTTGATTGCTGGTGAGTGGAGTATTGTGGCGCCAGCTATATAACTTTGTTACATCACTCCACCTAACCTTACTGATTCTAGTGCTGTAACAGGGCCGTTAATGTAAGATTGTCTCAAATTCAGAATTCATGTATTAATGCAGTAAATGTAACTTGTGAAAATGTTTTTCTTATTTTAGCAACAGCTGTCACAACTACATAAGGAGAAACAGGAAATTTTGAAGAACCTGGCACTTTATTACTTCACATTTGTGGATGTCATGGAATTTAAGGTAGTAATACGGATATATTAAATGTGCAGATTAATTTAAATAACTATGTAAAGCCTTTTCAAACTTTGAATTACTGCAAGTCATAGCATATAAGCCAACTAACGTATCCGACAACACCAAAAATCATGTTTAACTGCACGTACTTGGTGTGTAAGTAGAATCCCCCATCTTTTCAACCACAACATGTCTCATTAGCAACTAGTCTCAATTTTTCATTCCACTCCAAATGTGTTTTGTTTACTTATCTGTACCATATAACTGGGCACAAGTGATCAAGCAGGCTAGACAGGCTGTGTTGCACTCTTTTGCACCGGATGCCAGTGGCATTTCAAATAGACAATCACCTACGCCAGTGGTTCATTTTTATACTTGGTATACAAGTCAACCCTAATTTTTGGAAGTCTTTTCTGAGGCTTTGAAGGTTGACTTATATGTGACTTGTATGCCAACAAGCTTGCTGCTTCATTCCCACTACTCCTTTCTACATTGTGCATCTCGTGTGACCAAATTGCTTATGTCAAAATAATGCCACAACTGATGACTCATTTTGGCATTGAACATCAGGCTTCTTTATAGGTTGGGCTCAGTAGTATGGTGTAATATGTTTCCCAACTTGATCTTTGGAGAGCTGAATCTCACTATTTTTGTGGCATTATTGTCCATTGTTGAGTAGTTGATTTATAAGTAGAGGTCACATTACTGTTGGTGATTTGTCAGTTTTATTCTCTGGACTTTGTTTACTAATATCTCAAACTGAGAACTTAACTGGATTCTCACATGTATAAGGCTCTTTTTTTTAAGAGCTCCATTCCTCAAAAATACTTCACGCGGGCAAGGGAATATTATTTGCTGATATTCCGCCCCCTCTAATGTTTAATTCTCTCCTGATTTTGCCATAATTATGTAAATTACCCATCTCTGCTTCTGTTGAATTTGCTCCTTTTTTGTTTACCAATTAATCACTGCTTGGATATCTAATCTACTAGATCTTGTCCAGCTCTTGCCTTTGTTGATAAGACCAGTGTGTTGCGTCCACAAAGCTCCAGCGCTTTCTGTTTTCTGTTGAGAAAATGGGGCATGATATTGAGGGGTGGAGCTATTCTAATAATCTATTCTCCTATTTCAAGAATCTGCTCAGACAAGGATACACTTAGTCATTGTTATGTACAGCTAAAACGAGAATAGCTTATCAATCTAAGTATCCATTTGTTAATAGAACGTTAAATCTTCTGGTAATTTGAAATTATTCAATTGGGTTATCTTATAATCATCTTGGAAAAATTGTGAAGTTCTACAGATAAAACAGAACATTACAGCGCAGAACAGGCCCTTCGGCCTTCGATGTTGCGCCGACCAATTATGAAAAAAGCAATGACCGTCCAAACTAAACCATTCCCTTCTCTTCCATAAACTTATCAACTAACCTCTTAAACGCCACCAAACTTGGCGCATCTACAACTGCCGCAGTCAGGGCATTCCACTCCCTAACCACCCTCTGGGTAAAGAACCTACCTCTGATATCCGTCCTATAACTATCACCCCTTAATTTAAAGCTGTGTCCCCTCGTGCTAGCTTTCTCCATCCTAGGAAAAAGGCTATCACTGTCCACCCTATCTAAACCTATAATCATCTTATATGCTTCAATAAGATCCCCTCTTAGCCGCCTCCGTTCTAACGAAAACAACCTCAAATCCTTCAACCTCTCTTCATAGGACCTGCCCTCCATACCAGGCAACATCCTGGTAAACCTCCTCTGTACCCTCTCCAATGCCTCCACATCTTTCTTATAATGCGGGGACCAGAACTGCACACAATAATCCAAGTGCGGCCGCACTAGAGTTTTGTACAGTTGCAACATGACGTTGCGGCTCCGAAATTCAATCCCCCTACCAATAAAAGCTAAGACTCCGTATGCCTTCTAAACAACCTTATCGACTTGACTGCCTACTTTCAGGGATCTATGCACAAATACACCAAGATCCCTCTGTTCATCAACACTATTAAGAATCCTACCATTAGACCTATACTCTACACATTTATTATTCCTGCCATAGTGCATTACCTCACACTTTTCCACATTAAACTCCATTTGCCACCTCTCGGCCCAGCTCTGCAACTTGTCAAGTCTCTCTGCAAACTATAACACCCCTCTTCACTATCTACCACTCCACCGACTTTAGTGTCATCTGCAAATTTACTAATCCATCCTTCAATACCCTCATCCAGATCATTTATAAAAATTACAAACAGCAGGGGCCCCAAAAACAGACCCCTGAGGTACACCACTTGTCACCGAACTCCAAGATGAATATCTCCCATCAACCACCACCCTCTGTCTTCTATCTGCTAGCCAATTCCTAATCCAATTAACTAAATCACCCTCTATCCCATACATCTGCATTTTCTGCAGAAGTCTTCCATGGGCCACCTTATCAAACGCCTTACTAAAGTCCATATATACCACATCAACCGCCTTACCCCATCCACCTCCTTAGTCACTTTTTCAAAAAACTCAATGAGGTTAGTAAGGCACGACCTACCCTTCACAAAACCATGCTGACTATCCCCAATCAATTCATTTCTCTCTAAATAACTATAAATCCTATCCCTAATAATTTTCTCCAATACTTTGCCCACAACAGAAGTAAGACTCACTGGCCTATAATTCCCTGGAAAGTCTCTCTTCCCCTTCTTGAACAATGGGACCACATTCGCTATCCTCCAGTCTTCCGGAACTATACCCGTAACCAACGGCGACCTGAAGGTCAGAGCCAGAGGCTCTGCAATCGCCTCTCTTGCCTCCCAGAGAATCCTAGGGTAAATCCTGTCTGGCCCAGGGGACTTATCTTACTTCAAACCCTCAAGAATATCTAGCACATCCTCTCTATCTACTTCAATACTTTCCAGTTTGCAACCCTGTACCTCAGTGTTCTCCACAACTACATTTACATCTCCCTGCGTGAATACCGAAGAGAAATATTTATTCAGTGCATCTCCAATCTCTTCAGGCTCCACGCACAACTTCCCACTGCTGTCTATGACTGGCCCTAATCTTGCCCTAACCAATCTTATATTCTTAACATATCTAAAGAAAGCTTTAGGATTCTCCTTAATCCTATCAGCCAAAGTCTTCTCGTGTCCCCTCTTACCTCTCCTCAATAACTCTTTAGCTCCCTCCTGGCTAATCTATAGCTATCCATTGCACTAACCGAGCCTTCAAGCCTCATCGTGACATAAGCTTTTTTCCTTTTAACCAGCGAATTAACTTTTTTAGTACACCAAGGTTCCCTTACTCGACCATTTCCTCCTTGCCTGACAGGGACATACTTATCAAGGACTCGCAGTAGCTGCTCCTTGAATAAGCTCCACATTTCAGGTGTTCCCAGTCCCTGTAGTTTCCTAGTCCAACCTATGCACCCTAATTCTCTCCTTATGGCCTCATAATTACCCTTCCCCCAGCTATAACTACTGCCCCCAGCTTCATGCCTAGATGACCTTTCCTGCAACTAACACTGAGCTTTGGTTTTATTTGTTATCATTCTTGTGCTGTATTTGCTTTGCCCTGTGCATTACACTACTTGCGAGCTGAATTCCCCCATTCTTGTCTTTTGTGTCTGGCCAGATAGTCCCATCACTTTGTTCTGGCTGCATGAGCATGTTATATTTGTGCTGATTTTTGTTGGCTGTCAAACATCTTTCTGTTCTTGCTTGTCTATGCATTCTTATTTATTTGGGTGGGGTTATTTTGCACTGTACATGATATCTTATTGCTGCATAACTTTCAACCAGTTTCATGCCTTGTTCTGCTTCCATGAGCTTGCCAGTCCTCTGGAATTCTCTATCCCTTTTCATCATAAATAATACTGTCAATAACAATGTTACTTATTTATATAAATTGTTCCCTAATAGGATCATGTAAGCGAACTGCTGAACACTATTGATGCTTGTCAAGTTTTTTTTGATATTGTAAGTATTTTCAGAAGTTTGCAATTTTTTTCAGTAAAAGTTGCATATTTTGATATTGATTGCATTTTTATTTTATTCTCCTGTATCCAGACTGTCAACTTTGATTTAACCAAAAACTATTTGGACTTAGTTGTAACCTACACAACACTAATGATAATGGTGTCTCGGATTGAAGAGCGGAAGGCAATTGTAGGCCTGTATAATTATGCACATGAAATGCTGCATGGAGCTAGGTGAGCATTAATCTGTATTTGGAATCTATAAATTTTTGCTAGCCTGTATGTTTTAGCTGAGAGTATAGCTGTTAGGTAAATTTTAATACCGTAAGATCTTTCAGAAATAAGATTAGAATGACATGGGGTCTTAAGTTGCTGGTGAGTAGTAAATTGGATTTAACATACAAATTATTTACATGATTATTTATGGAAATTTTTAATCAATATCAGTTTAATTATTGGTCTTAGCAGTATGCTTGACTTTTGGGTTTGTTGTACTGGTATTCATTCTGTCATGAATGCCATGGATGGTGCACTGTCATTTTCAAAGCTTTTCTTGAACTTATCAGGACACTATGCAAGAATAGCAATACAAAAGAAAACAACAACTTATACAGAATGACAAGAATGCTGATTGACAGGTGGACGTAAAGAATATGTTAGGTGCTGTAATAGGGTGCATCAAAGGTATCCTGTATGATAATAGGCACCCTGATCAAATCATTTTGCATATATATCACACCAAATCATGAACAGGCATAAGGCTGTCACTTTTGGCCCTGAAAAATGCTTAATCCATCTCATCACCCTGGAAGGGCAAAGTACATCAAATATTTGAGCAACAATTGAAGCTAACTGTTTCAACCTGCTTACTTTGCAATAGCAATATGATTGGTGTTCACTGCTACCAAGCCCAAAAAAAGGTTTTCTACCTATCTCACAAGTGAGTAGTGTGGTACATGAATTTCCAGATCAGTGTAATGCGCTAGGTCTGTGGACTGTTAGTCCCACAGGTTGGCAGTTTGTACAAGAGCCACTAGATACAGAATTGATCTAATCAGCTCTTGCCCGCAAAACTCAGAACATAGTGTCCAACGTGCATTGTAATTCTGCTAAATAACATTTGCTAAATAATCCTGATGAATGCAACATGAAAAACTTCGATATCTCTTTTTTCCCTAGCAACATTCTTTTCCTTGAACCAAATTTGGCTCAAATGGGCCAGGTTCCTATGTATGATATGCTTATTTATGCTGAAATTTAATGTTACTATGTGCACTTTTCAGGCATGTATATTGATGAGTGACCATCCAATTCTGAATTTGCAGTAGTTCAACTAAATATTTGCATAATAAAATATTGATGAATATGCTCAATTTTGAAGTGGTGTTATTAGATTTTGCAATTAATATGGGAAGGTGGAAATTGTGCATACTGAGTGGTATTTTGGTCAGAAGTCTTGTGATGGCTTATATTTGTAAGTGTAATGTCATATTTTGTGATTTCTGGGTCTGATTTATTCTGATGACTATCTCAAATTTGCTGCTTGTTCAGTACGCAATGCTGAAAATCTTATAAATGAAGATCTTTTGCCCAATAAATTAGATAGTTTGTTTCTGATTTTGAAAGAATTATGTTTATATAATCCTTTTAAGGGCATTTTATGAAGGGCACAAAGCATTAAGTAGATGAGAAAATAATGTAAGCAACATGACACATTGTACTTCTACCCACTTTCTGTAAAGCTCTTGGAACTGCTCTATTGCTTCAGTTATTTCTATTCACTTCCCCCGTTGCATCTTTCAGTGTTACTTTAGAGCAAAGTTGCAATCTCCTCAAAGTGTAGAAGTAGTTTAAATTGATCCTAATTGCATTTTATACTTTGCAAATGTGTTATTTCCAAAATAGACCAGGTAATGTTTTCATTGTTAGATGTTATTCAAAGATTTGAGGTAGCTGGGAGATGGAGGTGAATCTTATTGCAGATCAGTCGAGGTAAAGGTTGATTATTCATTGAATTCCTGGTACAAAAAAAAGATATTTTGATTTCTATTTAGGCACATGAGAAAGCAAATAGCCAAACAAAGTAACAGAGTGGTTTCAAGATGAGCTTTTTTACAGTTAAAGGACACTAAATGACCATTCAGGGCATTCAGTGAAAAATTTAGAAATACGCAGCAATAAGTTTGATTTCAAGCAATTATGAACAAAATGTGTCATGCTACATACACTATTTTCTCATCTAATTAATGATTTGTGCCCTTTATAGAAAGTCTTTAAAAGATTATATAGCATAACAGTGCTTTCAAATTCAGATACAAATTATCATTTAATTTATTGGGCAGAAGATCTTAGTTCATAAGATTTTCAGCTTTACAATTGATCTGAGTTATCTCTATCCAGTCATAGTTTTGTGCCCACAAGGGTATAATGTTAAATTAAAACATGTGCATGTTGTATCATCAAGAAATGATAGCTATATCCCTGACCAATGGTGTATCAACCTCCCTTTCCATTGTTGTTTATTCTAATGGGCAGACATAAACTGCAGCTGCACATTATTTCAATTAGATAGTCCTTGACACTTAGCTGGGCTTGCTTTAATCCAAACCTGTAATTTGCACACAGTTTTCTCTGTGTCTGAAATTCAGCTTGCAGCTAATGTGATTTTTAAACTTGTATGATTATTAACCCTTTCATCATGTCAGTATTATTATGTTAACATTGCAGGGCCTCACTTATTTGGGAATGCAATAGCGATTCTGATTGTAATAAAGTTGTTGCTCAGACTTAGCTAGTGCCAGTTTGGCACTTTAGTGTAGATTCCAAAATGCACATAAGAATGTACAGCAAAGAAGTGGACTATTTGGTTCCACCAGTCCATCCTTTTGCTCAGCTGCCTTCATTTAAACCCATCTGCACATCTACCAATTTCTTTTTTCATACTTGTCAAACTTCCCGTAAAATGCACCATAACATGATTCAATAGTCAGTGTTTGTACTTTCTTGCATACTCACTCAACCAAGAGGTATGCAGTAAGTACAAATTGCATGAGGTATGATTATTTACCTCTGCAATTTTTTTGCATACCACTTGTGAAACGTAATGTCTTGTTGAAATGAAGAACATATTAAAAGATTATCTGGTGTATTAAATGTTGCTGTTTTATCTAAAAGCTGGTTAACTTGCTATTGGAAGTAGCCCATATAATATGTTTCTGACAGTGACCGTGAATATCCAAGACTTGGTCAGATGATTGTAGATTATGAGAATCCTCTAAAGAAAATGATGGAAGAATTTGTACCACATAGTAAGGTAAGGCGAGAGAGGTGGCACTTTCCTTCAATAATTTTTAAAAATTGTTAATTTTTGGGTTAAAGTTTTTTCTATATTGTAATCTGCCATCTTAAACTTATCGGAGGAGAAGATAAGTTTATGGAGCTTGTGCACCTTTCTCACTGCCATGTTCCTCCCTCCCACTAGCCCACCAGGTCATCACCTCTGCCTTAGCCTGAACTTGTATGTCTTTCTTTAGTTACTCTTCTGTCTCCCTCTTCTGCTTCCTCCAAGTTCATCTTATCCATAACGCCTATCTACTGGTTACTCGACTGTATTCCCACGAAACTCTAGCCACCCAAGTCCCCCTCCTGGTCCCCATGGTAGCCAGGGTTGTTAATGGTTCCCACTTTGTTTTAAATCTGCTCTCATCATTGCTGTCCTCAAATAAAACAATGATTGACCTATCACTTTGCAAACTATCACCTCAATCTTCTCAGGCAAGGGTAAGGGAGATGGAGTCTGCTTCCTAATCAATACCTCGTGGTGCCTTGATGTATCAACACTGGCAACTTTCTGCTGCTCAGACCTAGAATACCTGCCTTCTGTGGGAGTTCATCTCCATTATCCTGATAACTTACATCCTACCCCATGTGCATGTGAAGATTGCGTTGGACAAAATATATACCACTACGAATAGCTTTGAGACAGAAACATCCTGAGGCCTTGTTCATCGTGGCTGGGGATTTCAATCAAGCCAAGGTCAAGAGTGTACTACCAAGTTACCATGAAGTCCCTGTTCCAACAAAGACTCAAATATACTAGATCACTGCTACACAAATATCAAACATGCCTACCACTCTATCATCTATCCACATTTTGGCAAATCAGACCACAAGGCTGTGTTCCTGCTCTAGGCTGACAAGCAAAAATTGAAACGAGGGAATCCATCAGGAAAGTTGTGCAATGTTGGTCTAAGGAATTAGATGATCTCTTACATGGCTACTTACAGTCAGAGAACTGGGCAGTATTTAAAAACTTTGACCAGCCTGAACAAATACACTACTACAATAATGGATTTCATTAAAAAGTGTGTAGAAGACTGTGTGCCTAAGAAGCAAATCCATGCATTCCCAAACTGGAAATCAAAGATGAACGGGGAAATCCACTGCTTGCTGAAGTCCAGATCTGTGACGTTCATATCAGGCAACACTGACGTATACAACAAAGCCAGATACGATCTAAGAAGACCCATCAAAGTTGCCAAAAGACAATACCGGCTCAAGCTAGAGTCCCTGGCGAGCTACACCGACCCCTGCAAACTTTGACTAAGACATAACTGGCTACAAGATGAAGGCATGTAAAATCGCTGTCTCCAACACATCCTACCCTGATGAGCTCAATGCATTCTATGCCCCTTTTGAGCAAGAGGTCAGTGAGAGCATGCCCTCAACCCTGGAAGCCTGGATGAACTTGTATGTGGGATCACCATTGCAAATGTCCAGGCAGCCTTCTTGAAGGTTAATCCATGGGAAGTGACCGGCCCTGATGGGTTACCTGGATGAGCACTAAGATCCTGCTTGAATCAGCTGACAAGGGTATTTGCAAATATTTTCACCCGCTCTTTACAACAATCTGAGATCTCTATCTGTTTCGTGAAGACGACTGTCATCCCAATACTGGAGAAAACCCAAGCAGCTAGCCGTAATGACCATCGGTTGGCAACTCAGACATCCATCATTATGAAAAGCTTCGAAAGGCTAGTCATGACACACATCAGTTCCAGCCTCCTGGACTACCTGGATATCCATTATAGTTCGCCTCCGCACAAGAAGTCCACAACAGACACCATCTCCTGCACTCGACCCTGGAACACCTAGATGTCAAAGACACCAATGTCAGACTCTTACTTGTTCACTGTAGCTCAGCTTTCAGTACCATTACTGAAAGCTGAGCTTCCATTGCTGAGATTAGAAACAGGAAAGGAGAGGTCACCCTGTTGGGAGTCTTTTATAGACCTCCTAAAAGTTCTAGAGAGGTAGAGGAAAGGATTGCAAAGTCAATTCTGGTCAGGAGTGAAAGTAATAGGGTAATTGTAATGGGGGACTTTAACTTTACTAATATTGATTGAAATAGCTATAGCTCTAGCTCGTTAGAGGGGTCAGTTTTCGTACAAAGTGTGCAGGAGGGTTTTTTGACTCAGTATGTAGATAGGCCAAATAGAGGTGAGGCTACATTGGATTTGGTGCTGGGCAATGAGCCAGACCAGGTGTTAGGCTTGGAAGTTAGTGAACATTTTGGTGATAGTGACCACAATTCGGTTACATTCACCTTAGTGATGGATAGGGATAGGTATGAAGCTGGGGGCAGTAGTTATAGCTGGGGGAAGGGTAATTATGAGGCCATCAGGAGAGAATTAGGGTGCATAGATTGGGACTAGGAAGCTACAGGGACTGGGAACATCAGGAATGTGGAGCTTATTCAAGGAGCAGCTGCTGCGGGTCCTTGATAAGTATGTCCCTGTCAGGCAAGGAGGAAATGGTCGTGTAAGAGAACCTTGGTGTACGAAAAAAGTTGATTTGCTGGTTAAAAAGGAAAAAGGAGGCTTATGTCAGGATGAGGATTGAAGGCTCGGTTAGTGCAATGGATAGCTATAGATTAGCCAGGAGGGAGCTAAAGAGGGAATTGAGGAGAGCAAAGAGAGGACATGAGAAGACTTGGGCTGATAGGATTAGGGAGAATCCTAAAGCTTTCTTTAGATATGTTAAGAATAGAAGATTGGTTAGGGCAAGATTAGGGCCAGTCATAGACAGCAGTGGGAAGTTGTGCGTGGAGCCTGAGGAGAGTGGAGAGGTACTGAATAAATATTTCTCTTCGGTATTCACGCAGGGTGATGTAAATGTAGTTATGGGGAACACTGAGGTACAGGGTAGCAAACTGGAAGGTATCGAAGTAGATAGGGAGGATGTGCTAGATATTCTCGAGGGTTTGAAGTTGGCTAAGTCCCCTGGGCCGGACGGGATTTACCCTAGGATTCTCTGGGAGGCAAGAGAGGAGATTGCAGAGCCTCTGGCTCTGATCTTCAGGTCGTCGTTGGTTACGGGTGTGGTTCCGGAGGACTGGAGGATAGCGAATTTGGTCCCGTTGTTCAAGAAGGGGAAGAGAGACCTTCCAGGGAATTATAGGCCAGTGAGTCTTACTTCTGTGGTGGCAAAGTATTGGAGAGAATAATTAGGGATAGGATTTATAGTTATTTAGAGAGTAATGAATTGATTGGAGATAGTCAGCATGGTTTTGTGACGGGTAGGTCATGCCTTACTAACCTCATTGAGTTTTTTTGAAAAAGTGACTAAGGAGGTGGATGGGGGTAAGGCGGTTGATGTGGTATATATGGACTTTAGTAAGGTGTTTGATAAGGGGGCCCATGGAAGACTTCTGCAGAAAATGCAGATGTATGGGATAGAGGGTGATTTAGCTAATTGGATTAGGAATTGGCTAGCAGATAGAAGACAGAGGTGGTGGTTGATGGGAGATATTCATCGTGGAGTTCGGTGACAAGTGGTGTACCTCAGGGGTCTGTTTTGGGGCCCCTGCTGTTTTGTAATTTTTATAAATGATCTGGATGAGGGTATTGAAGGATGGATTAGTAAATTTGCAGATGACACTAAAGTCGGTGGAGTGGTAGATAGTGAAGAGGGGTGTTATAGTTGGCAGAGGGATTTGGACAAGTTGCAGAGCTGGGCCGAGAGGTGGCAAATGGAGTTTAATGTGGAAAAGTGTGAGGTAATGCACTATGGCAGGAATAATAAATGTGTAGATTATAGGGCAAATGGTAGGATTCTTAGTAGTCTTGATGAACAGAGGGATCTTGGTGTGTATGTGCATAGATCCCTGAAAGTAGGCAGTCAAGTCGAGAAGGTTGTTAAGAAGGCATATGGAGTCTGGGCTTTTATTGGTAGGGGGATTGAATTTCGGAGCCGCAACGTCATGTTGCAACTGTACAAAACTCTAGTGCGCCGCACTTGGAATATTGTGTGCAGTTCTGGTCCCCACATTATAAGAAAGATGTGGAGGCATTGGAGAGGGTACAGAGGAGGTTTACCAGGATGTTGCCTGGTATGGAGGCATGTCTTATGAGGAGAGGCTGAGGGATTTGAGGTTGTTTTCGTTAGAAAGGAGGAGGCTAAGAGGGGACCTGATTGAAACATATAAGATGACTAGAGGTTTAGATAGGGTGGACAGTGATAGCCTTTTTCCTAGGATGGAGAAAGCTAGCACGAGGGGACACAGCTTTAAATTAAGGGGTGATAGGTATAGGACGGATATCAGAGGTAGGTTCTTTACCCAAAGGGTGGTTCGGGAGTGGAATGCCCTGCCTGCAGCGGTTGTAGATGCGCCAAGTTTGGTGGCGTTTAAGAGGTAGTTGATAAGTATATGGAAGAGAAGGGAATGGTTTAGTTTGGAGGGGCATTGCTTTTTATATTGGTCGGCGCAACATCGAAGGCCGAAGGGCCTGTTCTGTGCTGTAATGTTCTATGTTCTATTATTCCCACAAAACTGATCTCCAAACTCTGTGGCCTGGGCCTCAGCATCTCCCTCTGCAGTTAGATCCTGAACTTCCTAACTCAGACCACAATAGATACAGATAGCTATCAACATGTTTCCACAGTCATCAACACTAGTGCCACACAAGACTGTTCTCACCTCCTATTATATTTCTTATACATCGACAACTGTGCGGTCAAATTCTTCTCCAATTTGATTTTCAGGTTTGCTGACAAAAACACCATAGTAAGTCAGATCTCAAAGTACAGGAATGAGGTAGAGAATCTGGTGAACTCGTGCGGTGACAATAATCTCTCCCTCAATGTCAACAAAATGAAGGAGATTGTCATCAACTTCAGGATGTGTAAAGGAGAGCATATTCCTGCCAACATCAATGGGGATGAAGTAATAAGCGTTGAGAGCTTCAAATTTTTAGGTGTCCAGATCACCAACAACTGATCCTGGTTTTCTCTCTCTCTCTCTCTCTCTCTCTCTCTCTCTCTCTCTCCTCCTCCTCCTCCTCCTCCTCCTCCTCCTCCTCCTCCTCCCCCCCCCCCCCCCCCCTGCTGGCGCCAACACTATAGTTAAGAGACCATCATTGCCTCTACTTTCTTAGACTAAGGAAATATGGCATGTCAGCTGGAGCTCTCACCAATGTTTACAGATGCACCATAAAAAGTATTCTTTCTGGTTGTATCACAGCTTCGTATGTCTCCTACTCTGCCCAAGACTGCAAGGGACCAGAAAAGGTCATGAATGTAGCCCAATCCATTACATTGACCAGCCTCCCATCCATTGACTCTGTCTACACTCCCCCCTGCCTTGGCAAAGCAGTCAGCATAATTAATAATCCCACACACCCTGGACATACTCTCTTCCACCATCTTCCTCTGGGAAAAAGATACAAAAGCCTGAGGTCATGTACGAACCGACTCGAGAACATCATCTTCCCTGCTGCTGTCTTTTGAATGAACTTACCTTGCACTTAGTTGATCTTTCTCTGCATCCTAGCTATGACTGTAACACTGCATACTGCAATCTCTTGTTTCCTTCTCTATGAACAGTATGCTTTGTCTGTTTCACGAGCAAGAAGCAATACTTTTCACTGTATGCTAATACATTTGACAAATCAAATAAAGTCCTTGATTGTGTTGTTATCTCCTAAATCTGTGCCCATCTTTCCCTGAATACTCCTCCTTCCTATCGTATTTCCTCCTGCTGTACTATGAAATAACAAATAGATGATGAAATGACATTGTGCCAAAGGGAAACTATCCCTTATTTTTGACTCATTTGCAGTCTTTGACACAATTGAACATATTATCTTCTCACAGTGACTCTACTGTTGTACAGTTGGGTGGGTCTGCTCTCATTTGGTTCCATTATTATGTATGTAATCATAGCCAAAGCAACATTTGCAATTGTTTCTCTTCCTAATCCTGTACCGTTAGCTCTGATGTCTTCTAAGTATCTGTCCTTGGTCCCCTCCTAGTTTTCATCTGGCTCCTTATGACTCTCATGAAATCAATACTAGTTTTCACATACACGATGATGATACCACCTCACCACTATCCTCTTTTTAAAATTCTCATCCTTGTTCTCATTTCAATCTATGGCCTCCTTTCTCTCTCTGTAATTTTATACCCCACAACCCTCTCAAAAATTTACATTTGTCTACTTCTGTCATCTTGAATGTCCATGATTTTAATTGCTCCATTATAGGTGGCCATCTCATCAGCTGCCTTTGCACTTAGCTTTGGAAATCCTTCCATGCACCTCTGTTTCTCTGCTTGACATTCTGCCTTTGAGAAACTGCTTAAAACTTACCTCCTTGACCTATTTGACCATATTTTCTTACATGGTATGATATCTTTTGTTTCATAATGCATCTATTGTGATGTTACCATTCCTTTAAATGTATTTACATCATGTTTCTTGCGAGGGTTCTGGTTAAAATTCAGCCCTGTTTTTCTGGTGCCAGTTTGTTTGCACCAGACAATTCAATGCTGAGAATGCAGGAAAATAATTGGTTTTAGATAATGGGGTGTTTGTTTTGATTTGTGTTAATACATTTTTCTTTATTTTCGTTTTTTCCGCTGCAGCTTCAGAGCAGGGGTTAGATTAGATTGACTGACAAGAGACAGTCATTTGATTTTCTATTTGTTGTTTCATGCTATAGAACCAAGCTTGCAGGGGAGCAAAGGTCTCTTTGATTTTAAAAACTTAGTTTCTTAATTTTGAAAGACACAAGCTGTCTTTTTCTCTCTCTGGCTACTGTTTGGGACTGTTGGAAAACAGATGTCTATCTCTCCAGAAATTTTCTTGGATTGTTAATAAGTAAAAGCACCTAAGTCCATGTTGTTTGCTAACTGATTTTGAAAAGAAGTTTTAAATTTAGAAAAGGAATATTGCTTGAATCGGAATTAATGGAGATAGATTAGCAGTTAAGAATTGATCTTGTAATTTTAAGTGGTAAAAGTTGGTAAAAGTTTCAGTTGATAAAAAGTTAAACTAATTCATTTGTTATAGTTAAAGTATATTTAAAATAAAGCTTCCTCAGGTGTCAGTACAATCACACTTGGAGTTGGGGTCCAGTCTAATTTCATAATATACCTTAGGGTTTCTGATCTGATCTCTAACACTTAAGTACCTTGTGAAACTATGATGTTAAAAGCACTATGCGAATATTATGTTTTTGGTTGATAATTATTGCATTATTTTTCCAATGCATTTGTTGAAAATAACCTTATTGTTGTGTATCTTTCTTCTTCCTAGTCTTTGTCAGATGCACTAATTTCACTCCAGATGGTTTACCCTCGACGGAACCTTTCAGCAGAACAATGGAGAAATGCCCAGTTATTAAGCCTAATCAGTGCTCCCAGCACCATGCTTAATCCCGCACAATCTGACACGGTAAAATAAACTGTACGTGTCCATACAATATGTTGTTTTAAGTAATTTAACTTTTTCAAACCAGTTTTTTTCTTTATAATTTCAGATGCCATGTGAATACCTCTCCTTGGACACTATGGAGAAGTGGATTGTTTGTAAGTGTTGAATGTATGATTATTACCTTTCCTGTGCTAAATAAACTCATCATGAAACCTATTAACTCTACCCAGGTATGTACGTATTTAGTCCCTTGAGCCTGCCTTGCCATTCAATAAGATGTTGATTGATTTTATGAGCTGACTCTGCCTGCTGTCCTTGAATATTTTTGACAAACAAAAGAATTATCAAAACAGATTTAAAACTAACAGTTGACCTAGCATCAGTGTATTTTGCAGAAGTGAGTTCTTAGCTTTATTGTTGAAAGACCTGACTGATTTTTTGACAGCTCTATCTTGTCCTTGAATTTCCAACCAATGGATATAGATTCTATCTATCTGATTAGTTCTCCTTAATAAAGTATAAAATTTGAACAAAGTGTCTCATTTTCTAAATTCCAGGAAGTACAACCCTAGTTTTGTGTTCTCTTGCTTTGTCATTTCATCTTCAGAGTCCGGGCATCATTTTGGTGAACCGATGCTGCATACTCTTTTTAAGATTAGACCTTTAACTGAACACACAGCTCCTAGTGTGGTATAACCATGGCTTTTCTGTAGCTGCAGCATGATTTCTTGCCCTTTGTATTCTAGTCTTCTAGATATAATGGCCAGCATTCCAATAGCTTTTTTGATTATTTTCTCTACCTGCTCATGATATTTTAATCTATGTACATAGGTTCCCAAGTCTCTGTGCTTCCACTCTTTCTAGCTGTTTATCATCTAGAAAATGTTCTGTTCTATTTAGATCCAAGGTGAATGACCTTACTGTTGTGTACAGCGGAATTCATTTAGCTATAGTTTTATCCATTCCTTGAAAATTACAAAGATATAAATTAATGTTTCAGTTGACACTAATTACATCCCTGTCTGTATTTGTGTCTTGGGAAAAGTGATTTCTATCCTAAGTTAGAGAAATAGTATTTTTTCTGATTTACATTACACTGCAAATTTTCCTTACATCTCAAGTTCTTCACGGTCCCTCACGTTTTACTGTCCCTAAACTTGACGTCATCTGAGACTTTGTTTCTGCCTCTACTCTTACCAGTTGCTGGTTCAGTGCTCAGGCACTGGCTCTTGGCTCTTGGTCAAGCAAAGTCTCAATTTTAAAATTCTCATCCTTTTTCAAATCAGTGCATGATCTCAATCCTCCTTATCTTTGGAACCTCTTCCAATTCTTCACCCCGCCAACATATTGGTGTTTATTGAATTGTGGCTCCTTTAACATCTCTGATACTTAAATTGATCCAGCATTGCTGGCCATACCTTTGCTTGCCTTAAGCTGTTGAATTCTCTCAAATTTAAGACGCTCCTCAAAGCCTGCCTCTTTAAGCACGCATTTAGCCAATTATTCCCTTACGTGGATTGGTGCTAACTTTGCTTTATAATGCTCCTATGAAGCATCTAGGGGTGATTTATTACATTAATGGCACTTCATGAATGCAAGTTGTTGTTGTCATCATGTGAAACATTTTGAGACACAATTGGTGATCAAACATATTCTACCATTTTTATTAGTTGGTTTTATCCTGTGCCACGGAAACCTGAACTCAGATGCAGCTGCTTTAAGCCTGTGGAAGATTGCCCTACAGAGCAGCTCCTGTCTTGCCCTCTTCAGAGACGAGGTGTTCCATGTTCACAAAGTCGCAGAAGACTTATTCATGAACATAAAAGGGTACTTTATTTCTTTGAATTGGTAATTGTACAAAATTCAATGCACCAATAGAGCATATATGTGTAATTTGTGACTTGTGAAAGTAATTGCTACAAAACTATATAGTGAAATATTGATTTTATAAACAGCATTTTATTGCAAGAGCCTTATTAATAATTACAAAAACAAAACTTAGATTGTGATTTAATTTTGTTGTTTTTCAGCAGTAAATTATATAATGCACGTATTGTGTGATGGCTGCTGTTTAAAAATGTTTGGAGGGTGGAGGGAGAAATATTTGAAAGAGTCACTTGGGTTATTTAATTGATAAATAATTGTCAAAATAATTTAAATGCAGAATTGCTCTGATTCCTGGCAGTGACAACAAATTTTAAATGTAGTTCTGAAGTTGTATTCCCTTAAATCTGAAGTTGATCAAGCTCATTATACTTATAAATTATCAGAAATCTGGTCAATACTTTTTTTTAAAGCTAATTATTAGTGATCTTTGTTTATATAAATAAGCATTAACTGTTGTGTTGTCATGTGTGCTTCCACATTGTTAGGATGGGCTGCACAAGGCATTTGTTGCATTTGATCTCCCCAGTTCAATTAAATTGCTTATGTTGCAAAAAATTTTGCAAGCCTGAAAACTGGGAATGTTTTGGAAGCTAGCAAAAGAGCCACCAAAATTTGATGCAAAAAAAGACATGAGTAAACTAACCGGAAATATAAAAACAAATTACAAGAGCTTTTCGAAGTATATAAAAAAGAGTTAGTAAAGTGATCATTGATTTCTTGAAAGCAAAGAGGGAGAAATGATCATGAAGAATGAGGAAATGGCAGAAGCATTGAACAAATATTTCTGTCTGTATTCGCAGTAGAAGATCCAAGTATTAGACCAGAAATAGACAGTAACCTTCGTGCTAACATGGATGAGAAAATTAAGGAAATAGCAGCAGAGAAAAAGTATTAGAGAAATTTAAGGGATTAAAGTCTGACTAATCCCTTGGATTTGATGGCCTGCTCCTTAAAAGCAACAGCTGCACAGACATTGGATGCTCTAGCTGTGGTTCTTCAAAATTTCTTAGATTAGGGAACCATCGGATTGGAATTTAGCAAATGGGACACTGTTTTTCAAGAAAGGAGGGAGAGAGAAATGGGGAACTTCAGGATAGTTAACCTAATATCAGTTGTTGAGAAAATGCTGGTAGTTATTATAAAACAAGTTTTAACATTGCACTTAGAAAAGCGTAGTATGGTTAAAATATATTAACATGGCTTTACAGTCAAGAAACCTGTTTACCAATTTTTTTTTGAGAATCCAACTAACTGGTAGAGTAGTTAGAGGAAAACCAGTTGGTGTAGTTCACCTGGGTTTCCAAAAGGCGTTATACAGAAAGTTACCAGATAAGATGAGACTCATGGAATTGGTGATAATATATTAGCATGATAGAGGATTGATTAATAGATAGAAAGCAGAATAGAAAATAATTTGTCAACATTTTAGAAGTTCCAGGACAAAGCAACTCTCTGGATTACCTTATCATTGAATGTTCAAACCTGCAGCCTGTATCATCTAGAAGGAGGTAGCAGATGCTTGGGAATGCCATCTGCAAGTTACACACCATCATCCTGACTTGGAACTACATTGCTGTTCTGTCGCTGTTGTGAGGCAAAATCCTAGAACTCTCTTCTTAACAGCATTATTAGGGAGGACACAGGCTGCAAAGAGATATTGACAGGTTACGTGAGAGGGCATCAAGATGGCAAATGGAATATAATTTTGCAAGTATCAAAGTATTCACTTCGGCTGTAGAAACAAAAGGCAGAATATTTTTGTCAGTTTTGATGTTCAGAGGGACTTGGATGTACTTGTACATGGAAATGCAAGAAGTTAGCACAAAAGTGCAGCAAGCAGCTCCGAAGTTAAATTGCACATTGGTGTTCTTAAAGGGTATATTTGTATTAGAGGTGGCATGTGAGGGGTTCGTCTGTGATGAGAGAGTAAATTTGGCTATTATTCTTTTGGGGTTGAGGAGACTAAGAGGCAATGTCATTGAAATTTACAAAATTCCAAAGGAACTTAATAGGGTATAAGCTGAGAGATTGTTCCCACTTGTCAGGGATCTAAAACACTATCATGATAAGGGGCCAATCATTTGGGACTGAGATAAAGCAAAATTACTTCACTCAAAAGATTTTGAGTCTTTGGAATTCTTACACCAGAGAAATGTGGATGTTCCATCGTTCAGTACATTTAAGGTTAGGAAAGATGTTTTTTATTCTCAAGGGATATGGGGAGCAGGCAAGAAATTGAGGCTGAAACCCAAAATGCACTCTAATTGTATTGAATGGGCTTGATGGGGCCATATGGTCTGCTCCTGTTTCTTGTGCCTTTTGTTCTAGCAAACTTTGCTACTTTAGGCACTTAATTATTCATGTCTACTTAATTTTGAATTTGCCTCAATAATTACGGAAGATCCAAAGAAATTTCGCGTTGCATATCCTAAATGGCTTTGGAGATAAATACACTTGGGAACAGTGTGTGACATAATTGTGAATAGTTGTAGCTAATTGGACTTGATTACCGCACAAGAAAATATAATAAACTTGGATGAAGTCTAATCACTTTTAACACGTTGTGCTTTTCTCCCTTCCAAAATAAACAATTGTCTAAATTATGAAATTGAACATATGTGATAATGGTTTAATCTACAAAAAAAAGTTCTCTTCCTAACACTGAGTTTGTAATTCTTGAAATTTGATTACCAATTTCTAGAAATGCACTTAGTTTTCTCGAACAAATAGATCGTTAAACTGTTCAGTACTTCTTTTGAGACTTTTACAAGTGTAAATTTTATTGTGTGCCTTTTTTTGTGTTTAGAAGTGCTTTGAATTTCAGTCCTAATCAATGATGGTGACCTTGACGTGAATTTCTATTTTATTTTTCCAGCTATAATAAACGTATTGCTGATATACGTGAATGCAGAGAGACGGCATTATCACATGCGTAAGTACATCTAAAATTTCAGTCTAGCGTATATTTAATATCCCCCCCCAATTTTAAAAACTGTAGCCAAGGATGAACATAAGTGAGCAGTGTGACATCTAAAATCATTGAACGCTACAGCACCAAAATAAATATTCAGTTAATCAGATACGTGCTGATGTTGTTTTTGCATATGAATAACCTTGAAATGCTCATGTTTGTTTTTCCTGTAAACTTCCTGAATCTTTTCCTTTCGTCAAAAATTTGGATATTGTGCTTCAGCAATAGTTTGTGTAGAAAATGTCATTTCCAACCAGCCTCTGCTTTGAGTTTATATAGTCTTGTTAATATCCAGGTAGTGGAAATAGTTTATCATCATTCACTGTTTGGCTCTTCGCAATCTTGAAGATGTCTATGTGACCAAAAAAAAACTTGTTTGCAGCCCCTGAGTTTGGATTTGCTTCATCTCTGGTTCATTGGTGCTTTGATTGCAATGTAGTTCCCTGTGCTTAACTTTGATCAGGTAGACAACATAGCTAAGTATTATGAGAATTCAGATATGATTTCATAATTAATTTCAATTATGAAATAAACCAGCCCATCTCTGTGGCCAACCATCTTCTGTTGTGGAATTCCAAAGAGAAAAGTAATTCTGGTAATTCCTGAAAGAGCCATCATATCATATTTGCAAATTATAGTGCCATTTGATTTATTTGAGAGCCATTACTTAGTTTGGTCACGATTACTGACTTCATTAACAGATCTAAAATTATTTGAGAAAAATTGAGCCTGCGTGGAAATAAAATTAAATGCAATATAATTTGCAGTTGAATCTAATAGCTTTTATATTGATAACAAAAAGCAAACAGTTTGCAGAATCTTAACTCTTGTGAAGGACATTGTCTCAACAATTTCCAAATGGCCAACTACCTTACTTCAAAATGATAGTACAGCTTCCCAAAACAAGACTGTTCTTATTGCGCTAAATGATTTTACGTATGAACATCAGCAAAAATATTGCTAGTGAGTTAACCAGTAAATAAAACAGATTTGTTTGCTATGTGGACTCCTGAAGATACAACTAATTTAGTATTCATGAGAGGGATGAGAACAAAAGGCATCCAGTTAAATTGTGCATGTGCACGTGGGCCTCTCCACTCGTTGTATTGTTCTTGTCATCATTTGGGGAACTCTGATCTGATTTAATCTGATAAACAGCCTATACAGAAGTATGTAAGCAAATGTCATCCAAGTTAAGTGCTAGAACCAATGTATTCATGTAAAAGTCAAATCTATGACATTTCATTCAAAAACAATCATTTTTCATAAATCACGTAAAAATGTACACCCAAGAACTTCTGGATTTTTCCTTCTGCCAATTCTAGAGGCAATTGACAAGATGACTGTGTAATACATGGGCTGAAATCTTCCAGCTGTTCGTGCCGGTGGTTTCTTGGCATGCTCAACAGGAAATATCATTGATGGCAGTGGAACCAAAAGGTCCCACCTTCAGTGAATGGCACGCTGCGTCCTCGCACGAGAAATATGGGAGGCGAGAAAATTGCTGTCCCCATGATCAATTACCGTGTCTTCAAGAAAGAATGATGAGCATGTTGCTCCATTTAAACTGGAGGAAAACATGACAGAATAGATCAATGAATATTGTCAAAATGGGCATATCATTTATTCAGCTACTTGACTCTATGCTCCCAGAGAAATGATGCACAAGCTTCATGAAAAGGCGTAATTTTAGTACTGTCAGAAAATTAAATTTCTACGTTGTCTGCCAACTGAGCTTGCAAATGAAAGAATGAATGTAGTGATTCTTCATCTAACAGCAAGAGAAAACTTCATTTTGATTGGTCTGCATTGGTAAACCAGTGAATGAACTGCCAATTAGCTTGATGACAATCAGCAAGGTCATTATCCAGATCAGTGAAAAAACTATCATTGTGATGACTGGCCATGAGAAGACATGATTCAGTGATTCCATTTGTATGGTGAATGGCATAAAATTAAATCTGATGGTGATATTCAAGAACAAAACTCTCAGCAAAAAATTTAGGAAGGTGGCTCATGAGTAAGGCTAGATGGATGAAAGCAATTGTGAAATATGGATCAAAAAAGTGTGGAATTTGTGACCAAAAGATTTACGTGAAGAAGAAAACGTGGTTATCTGGAACATGTTTAAATTCCACCTTGTGTGGAAGTGTGACGAGAGATGTTCTTAATATTCTTGGGGTCTATTATGTTGTTCTGTGAAGCGGCTTGTGGGTCTGTCTGTGTATGAAAATAATTTAATTAAGATGGGGACTAATTGTTGGTATGATTTGAAAAATGAAGAGTATAGGTGTTAAAGCATATGTTTGGAGGAGGTATGACTATGTGACTTTTCTACAAGTAAGCATGCAGTGGGTACTGACTGACATTAAGGCATAAGTAAGGGTTTAGAGAAATTTATTGTAACTTGGAGAAGACATAAATAAGGAAGGTTCTTAAATTTTATTCGACACAAAAGTCAGAGAAAAAGACCAAACAAACTCAAATAAGGTTAAGAGCAATGGAATTGAACATGACAAAAGATAATTAAGGAAATGTGTTCTGCTGGGGTACAGCTCTCTTGCAGAGAGAGCTATGAAGAGGTAAAGTATGAAGCAGTCATTCCAGCCAAGCAGGGTTTAGTTTTTGAAGTTTGTTGGATTTCCATAACAGAACGAAGGTTAATTTGTGGGATTGCCTAGTAATACTAGAATTTTGTCGTAAAACATCAATAAGGGAGTGTTGCCCAGAGGGTGTTTACCTGTGTGCGTAACCAATGAGAAATGTTCTGTGAAGCAAGATTTAATTATTACTGTAATGTTTTTTGTGAAATATTTTAATTTAATTTTTAAAAAAAACTGAGTGTAACTAGAACTTGTCTTCTGAATTTAATAGACTGTCATTGTCAGAATACAAACAAAGTTGTGATATGTGGGCCAAATTTACCAATTGCAGGGCATCTGCTGGATCATAAGTATAGTCCATGATAGGAGTTAATCAACAGTGCGTAATTGATACTGTTGGTCTTACAATTATTGTTCATCCTTAGATGCATGGATAAATAAACCTGTAGAACAGTATTCAAAAAAATGTGAAACAATTGGATGTTGGAAGACCAAAGAAAAACACGGGGCAGAAATTTATGAGCATCCTCAATGGCATCATTGTGCCATTAGGTCATAGATGTGTGGAATGAACTTGAACTTGTCCAAAAACCATTTCTAAAATGTGGAATACTCAATGCACTGCATGGTACAGAGGATGATCTACAATTACCAGCACCTCTGCTGATGGTGATGAAGACGCTGGTGATCCATGTGATATACGACCAATTGGGACAAATTGTGCATGGTTCTGATAGCTGATTATTTTGAAGGATTTGTTTTATAAATTGTATTGGATGAAATGAATATAGTTTGCGATGTTATAATATGTCAGAATTAATATGAATTCTCCAATATCTGTTTTTACTTTAGTCCATTGCAACAGTGTTTGGACGTGAAGCGTATTAGTCCCTCAAAAAACTACCCCTACAAAAGTGCCCCATATCCGTTGGCCTGAAAAAAATCTAAGAAATTGTGCTTTTGCATACAGATAATTGTATCTGTATTTGAAGTGTGTTTTGTTCATAATTCAGCTTTTCTACCGATTGTTTTTCTGACTTTAAAATACTTTCTCCTCTTTAGTGGTCCATTGCACAGAGAACGGCGCAAATTTTTGAGATCTGCTTTAAAGGAGCTTGCCACTGTTCTTGCTGACCAACCAGGGTTACTAGGCCCAAAGGTACTGAATTTATAGTGCCATTATATTATTTTCTTTTAATAGAATTTAAACCTAACATCTGTTCCTTGCTTGAAATTCATGTTGATTATATCTGCTGTGCTTTTTGAAATCAGGAATACTGCCTTGTTGCTTAGATTGTGAAGGCACAAAACTACACTTGTTTCTTCTAGGCTTCATATCCTGATTTGCCCAGAAGTGTGCTGTGCAATATATCCTTTGTTTCTAAATCTTAGACCTGCAGTTAGTTAATCAGAAAGTTGATTCTCTACATATCTTTTATAAACACATTATAGTCAATTTTGAGAAATACAGTACCCAAATGTAATGTTAAAGCTTTCATCCATTTCTTCAACAGTGACTTTATATGTAATATTTCAAATTAGAATTGCAAATCAAGATTTTGTTTGACATCACATGTGAGATGACAGCCCAGCTTGGTGAGTCATTGGTTTCCTTGCTGAACATACATCTATTGGAGCAATGGGAAGATCTATAATTTCTGAAATAGGGTTTTGAAAAAACAATCATTTTGATTCTACACTCCTGCGAATTGAGGCATGCACGGCTTTTAGATAATTATCAAATCTAGGACAGGCAATTTTTAGATGCAGGCTGAAACGATAATTTGAGTATAGAGTCTAGCAAATTGCTTGAGCAATTAGGGATGGACTAGAAATACTAGCATTGGTAGCAGTACCCAAATCCTGAGTGAATTTTAAAAAAAAGTTACTTGGTGGCAAAACAGATTGTAAATGTTTATATTGGCATTTTAATTAGGAAGAGGTTAATGGAAATAAATATGGACTCATTAGGAACTGATAGGTGAAATTTTAATTGGGAATAAGGAAATGGCAGAGGTATTAAACAAATACTTCTGACCAGTATTTACTTTTATAACAGAAGATACAAAAAGCAAAAATAAGTAGCCAGGACTCAAGGGTACAGTGAGAGTGAGGGAACTTGAAGAAATAGTACTGGAGAAATGAATGGATGTAAGTGGTGACAAATTCCCTGGACCTGAAAGCGGTGTATCTTAAAAGTATCTGCAGAGATAGTAGTTGTATTGTTTTGATCTTCCAGAATTCTTTAGATTCTAGAAGAGTGCCCAGGGATTGAAAATGAGTCAAATAACACTTCTATTTAAGAAAGGAGGAAGAGAGAAAATGAGGAATAATTCAATTACCCTAACACCAGTACCAAGCGATATGCTTGATTTATTTTTAGGAATCATCAGTTACACCTTGTATTTACATAGCACCTTTAGAATCAGGCCTGGTTCATTTGGCAGCACTTCATCTTTAATCTCGTGACTCAAAGGTTTAAGCCATTTTCAGCACTTGTGCACAAATATTGAGGTTTCTGGTATGATACTGAGTGTACTGCACTAAGATATGCTGTCATCCAGATGAGATATAAACCCTGTTTGCCTTTAATGTAAATCACCCCATTGTGCTATTTGAAAAGGAGCAGGGGAACTATTCCTGGTATGCTGACAATGTTCATCCCTCAATCAGCATGATCAAAAAACCTTTTTTGATTACCAGGACTTTTCCTGAGTAACTTGCTGAAAACCTGCTAACTGCAGCCCTCAACCATCTTGGAGACTACCTCAGTTTTTCAGGAGAGGCGATGGCATAGTGGTATTATCAGTGAACTATTAATCCAGAGAGCCAGAGTAATGCTTGAGGGACTCTGGTTCAAATCTCAATGTGGTAAATGCTGAAGTTTGAATTCAGTGAAAATCTGGAATTACAAGTCATGATCATGAAACTATTTTCAATTGTCATAACCCATCTGCTTTTATTTTTCTTTTGGGAGAAACCTGTCATTGCATGCTACTCCATAGCGATATTGGCTGTCTTCCAAGCCACTCACATTCAAGGGCAGATAGGGATAGGCAATCATTGTTAATCCAGCCAGTGTAACTTGCATCCCATGAATGAGTTTTTAAAAAATTTTTAATTGATACTACTTCCTGTTCCTTATGTGATCCTTCATTTGGGACCCCCTCGTCCACTGTCTTGTATTCAATAGTATGTCATTCCTGGTCTCATGATGAGGATTTTTGCACCACTTTCCCATTTTGTGCAGTGCACTAGACACATGCATGACCCAAGAAGCCTAGAAATACTGAGCTGCACACGTATAGTCCACTCCCAGTTTGCTTATGAGGAAACTGATGTTGGTCAGACTTGGAACTCCAGGCATTCTACTCTTGGAACTAAGTGTGGCTTTTGTCTTAAGCTATGAAGCACTTTAAAACTGTCTGCAAAGCCATGGAGGGATTTATGAACAAGGATGAAAATGTAAAATCAAGACATTGCTTGACCGGAAATCAGTGAGATTGAGCACATTCCTACTGGATGAGTAGGAATTACTATAAGTTAGAACACAGGTAGCAGGTTCTGGATGACCTTAAATTTATGCATGATGGAATGTAAGAGATCATCCAGGATTGTGTTAGAATAGTCGAGTCCAGAGGTAACAAAGATATGGAGGACAGTATTAGCAGCATGTGAGCTGAAGTGGGTGAATTTGGATGACATTAGAGGTGGAAATAAGCAGCCTTGGCGATGATGTAATGGAAAATACATCGTAAGACCAATTATGTCACCAAAGATATGGAGAGTCTGGTTTAGACTCTTAGCTGCCAGGGAGAAGAAAGAAATTTGTAGCTAATGAATAGAGTTTGGCTTGGGGCCCAAAGTTTCTCATACTTAAATAGAGGAAATTTTTGCTCGCCAGAATGTTAGGTGAACAATCTGCTAATTGAGCAACAGTGGAGGAACTGAGAGTGATAACCATAATATGCTTAAGCAAGATCAGCATCAAATTATGAAAAGGCAGTTGAGGTTGACAAATCTCAGTTTCTTGAGATTTACCTGGTGGATGGAGAAGCCAGTGGATGTAATGTAGTTTAATTATCAAAAGAATTCAAAACAGTTCCATAGAAGAGGTTATTTAGCAAAATTCTAATTCCTGCCCATTAATTATTCCTGAATATATGAATCAGAAGCAATAAAGGGGTAATTTTGGGTTGGCAGGCTGTAACTAATGAGCTACTACAGAGATCAGTAATTGGGTCTTAACTATGTACCACCCATATTATTGACTGACTTATAGATTGCCTTTCACTCTATCAAAATTTGCTGATAGAAAGTTAGGTAAAAATGTAGTAAGGATGTGAAGAGGCTGCAGAGGGATATGGCAGGTTAAATGAATGGTCAAGAACATGACAGGTGGAATGCAAGTGGCAGCCTGTGAAGTTATCCATTCTGATTGGAAAAATAAACAGCATATTTTCTGAATGGTGATCAGCTCTGAAATGTTTGTATATTGAAGCATTGGGATGCCCTTGTATGTGAGTCATGAAATATGAACATATAATTCCAGTAAGCAGTTAGGAAGATAAAGTGATAAATTTTAGTGTGAAGAAATTGGAATGTAAGCATAATGATTTATTACTGTAATTATGGAGTAGTGTGTAATTTGGCCTTAACCAGCAAGACCAATTGCCAAAGGATTGAGGCTAATACTTAAAATGTATGTTAGGATTGGTCTCTGGATAATTTCTGCAATCTAGCAAACATTGCCCAAACCCATTATTTGCATCACAACAAATTTGTTGACTCAATTTTATATTGCCTAAAAAGGCAAACTAATGCTAATAAAATTCCAAACCAGCAGAAGGGAATCCTATTGTTTGTTGTGATTTCTAATTCAGGCTTTTTCCTTTTTAGGCACTTTTTGTTTTCATGGCCCTATCTTTTGCACGTGATGAAATTATCTGGCTGCTTCGTCATGCAGATAACATTCCAAGAACAAGAAACAGTGATGACTTTATAGACAAGTAAGTAATGTGTTAATTCTGTGATTTTTTTTTTAAGGCACTACATTCTTTGAAGTTAGTTAGGACATCCAAGATTGTCCTTTCAAGGAAAGGATGTGGTCAGCAATTTTGAAATAGCAGTGGTAAATTTTGTTTGTTTGATGCATGTAGTAGGAGGATGGGGGGAGAAAAGGGAAGATATCTTCATGCTTTGAAAATCTAGGTTAAAAAGAAAATGTGATTAGCCAGAGTAGATACTTAAGACTAATCTTTAACGAGCATATAAATTAGGAAGACGAGTAGGACATTCATACCTTGGGGCCTGCTCTGCAATTCAGTAAGGTCTGATTGTGACCTCAGTGTCACCTTCCTATCCATCCCTTTCCTTCCTCCTTTGTTAGCCAAAAATCCGTCTATCTCTGTCTTAAAATTATTCAATGACCCTGCCTCTACTGTTCTCCGGGGAACAGAGTTCCACAGATTCATCTGAACAAAAATTGCCTCTCATCTCTACCCCCTCGTTGGAAGTTATTATGGTGGTACGGTGGCACAATGGTTAGTACTGTGTCCTAGCATGAGATGCCTGGGTTTTATTCTGGTCTTTGGGTGGAGTTTGCACAATCTCTCCATGTCTGCTGGGTTTCCTCCAGATCCTCTGGTTTCCTCCCATGGTCCAAAGATTGCAGGTTAGGATTGGAAGATTTATTCAGCTAATGTATTATGCTATGTTTAACCTGAGAAGGCTTCATATGAGCATTAGATGACAAAACAAAAGAAAGTGTATTCTTCAGTGATGAAATTACTAAATATTGGAATTAGAGGGGAGACAATGACCTAGTGGTCTAGGCTATTAATGCAGGAACTCGGCTAATGTTCTTGGAACACAGGTGCAAATCCCACCAAGGCAGATGGTGGAATTTAAATTCAATTAAAATTATTTGGAATTAAGAATCTACTAATAGCCAAGAAACCATTGTTGATTGTCAGAAAAGCCCATCTGGTTCATTAATATACTTTAGGAAAGGAAATCCATTGTCCTTAGCTGGTTTGACATACGTGTGATTCAAGAGCCACAGCAGTGTGGTTGACTTTCAGCTGCTCTTCAAAAGCAACTAGGCAAGGACAATAAATGCTGGCCAGCCAGCGACATTCATATCCACGAATGAATGAAAAAAGGGGGCTTTTGGATGTCCTTGTACATGAATCATGGAAAGTTAGCTTATAGAGAACAAGTAGTTAGGAAGGAATATGCAAAATGCTGCAATACTAGAGTAAGCAATAAAAAATTAAGACGGGTATAGAGAGATGTGGGCCAAACATGGGCAATTGGAACTAGCTTAGTCATTTTTTTAAAAAAAAAGGCAACATGGACAAGTTGGCTGAAGGGCTATTTCCATGCAGTAAACCTCTATGACTCTAAAGAATTTTAAGACTGCAGTTTTGCTTCTATAGTCAGGAATGTATATGTTTGTCTTGAAGGGCATACTGCAGAAGTTCATTTAATTCCTGGGATCAGAAAGCTACCTTTGAGAAGAAGTTGAATAGTATTGGCCTAATTTAGAAGAATGAAGGGTCTTCTAATTTGAAGAAAAAAATAAAAGTTCTGAAAGAGTGATAAGGGTAGATGTTGAGAAGCCGTTTCCTCTTGTTAGAGAGTCTAGGGATTATAGTCTCAGATTACAGGATCCTACCATTTAGGAACGAAATGGAAATTTCCTCATTTGGGTCCTTGGAATATTTGCTCAGAAGGTTTTTGATGCTTACCTGGTAAATATATTCAAGACTGAGATTACTAGAATTGGGAGATTAAAGGACAGAGTGGTAGAGGTTTGAAGCGTGGAAACAGGCTCTTTGGCCCATCTTGTCTATGCTGCCCTTTTTTAATCACCAAGGTAATCCCAGTTGCCCACATTTGGCCCATATCCATACCCATGTAATTGTCTAAATGGTTTTCAAAAGACAAAATTGTACCCCCCTCTACTACTACCTCTGGCAGCTTCTTCCGGATACTCACTACCTTCTGTGAAAAAAATTGACCCTCTGGACATTTTTGGATTTCTCACCTGTCACCTTAAACTTATATCCTCTAATTTTAGACTTCTGTATCTTTGGGAAAAGATATTGACTAGCTGCTGACTATTTTATAGACCTCTTAAGATCATCCTTCAGCTTTCTACGCTTCAGAGAAAAAAGATCCCAGTTTATCCAGCCCCTCCTTATAACTCAACCATCAAATCCTGGTAGCATCCTAGTAAATCTTTTCTGCACTCTCTTTAGTTTAATAATATCCTTTCCATAATAGGGTGACCAGAACAGTACGCAGTATTCCAGTTATGGCCTTACCAAATGACTTGTACAACTTCAAGACGTCCCAACTCAGTGTTCTGACCGATGAAACCAAGCATGCTAAATGCCTTCTTCATCACTCTATCCATCTGTAACTCCACTTTCTAGAAGCTATGAGCCTTTACTCCGAGATCTTTGTTCTGCAACTCTCCCCAATGTCCTACCATTAACTGATTAAATCCTGCCCTGGTTCAGTCTACCAAAATGCATCACCTTGCATTTTATTTAAATTAAACTCATCTGCCATTCATCAGCCCGCTGGCCCAGTTGATCAAAATCCCGTTGCAATTGGAGATAACTTTTTTCACTGTCCGCTCTGCCACCATCTGCAAACTTACTAACCACGCCTTCTATATTCGCATTCAAATCATTAATATAAATATAAGTAAGTGGACCAGCACTGATCCTTCAGGCACACTGCTGCCACAGGCATCCAGTTTGAAAAACAACCCTCTACAACCACCCTCTGGCTTCTGTCAAGAAGCCAATTTTTTTATCCATTTCAGATACATCACTTTGGATTCCGTGAGATTTAACTGTGTACAGCTACCTACCATCCGATACCTTGTCAAAGGCCTCACTAAAGTCTATATAGACAGCATCAAATGGGTTGTCTTCACCTACCATCTTGGTTATCCTTTCAAAAAACTCAATCAAATTTGTGAGGCATGATTTTCCATTCAGTCATGCTGACTTTCCCTAAACAGTCCTTGCATCTCTAAATGCCTTTAAATCCTATCTCTCAAAAAAAAAATTGATATTAACGTTCAGCCATGATTGTAGTAAATGGTGAAGCAGGCTTGAATGGCTGTACGGTTTATTCCTGTTCTTATTTCTTATGTTCCTGAAGTACCCCATTAGTCAGCATTGGTATTCATCACTGAGTACAAACTTAATCCCATTCTATAAAAAGTGATTATTGTAAACTGTATGTCTAAAACATTTTTAACTACTGCAATTTGCTTATCGAATTGCTGAACTGAGTGGTTTAACTGGAGATTGTTTAACAAACTTGCACTTTGTGTTGGTTTTGCTCTATACTAAACACAGTCAGTTGGTTGACATGCCTTTGAACATTGAATGTCCAGTTTGCCTTGGTTAGTTTCATTTTGTTTGTAAATTTACTAACTGCAACAACAAGTAGGTTAATTTAAATCATTTTGAAAGTAATATTTAGCTGTCTTTAAAATCTACTTGTGTGCAATTAGACAATTCATTAAATTAATATCTCTTAAACCCTTTAGGCATGTTGCTGAACTGATCTATTATATGGAAGAGCTCAGAGCACATGTGCGCAAGTATGGACCAGTGATGCAGAGATATTATGTGCAATATCTGTCCGGTTTTGATGCAGTAGTGCTGAATGAACTAGTGCAGGTAAAGTGATTGCAAAATATTAATGAAACACATGTGCTGTTAATGTAGTGACTAAGAGCATACATTAGCTAAGGCTATGCAAATAATTCTAGACAAATCCTAAATCCTTTTGTTAAACATGTCAATCTGTAAATAGTTATTTATTTTACAGGATTCAGCAGTATAATCCATATACAATGAGTTATTTCCAGTTTGGAAATAAAGTTCTCACTTTGAAAAGTGATGGGGTAAGGAAAGAATTGTGTCTTAGCTTCCCTCTGCTAAGTACGTTTTATACTCCCTTTGTCATATGCAGGCACTCAAGGGTGTAAAGATATTTCTACATTATTCTTTTAGTTTTCGACACTTTTTTGTTTGCCATCAAGTAAAGCCATGTGCATTGCACATGGGACAGTCATACTATTGGGAGTGCACCAGAGGAAAATGGAAAAGCACTGTTAGCATATTGTTGAGAAGTGCAGAATATGGAGACATAATAGTAGTGAATTTCAACTATCCTACTATAAACTAGGATAAAATCTGTATAAAAGGTATAGAAAGCATTGATTTCTCAAATAGCAAATCCAACAAGAGAGATCCATTCTGCATTTAATTTTAATAACTAAAGAAGCATTTTGGTGGTCATAATTCAGTTATACTTAACACAGTGACAGAAAAGGATGAAGATGGAACAAGAGTAAAAGTTTTGACTTGGAGAAAAGTCAGTTTTATTGAACTGAGATATGATTTTGTAAAAGTCACTTAGAAGCAGCTACAGGAAGATAAAATCAAGTTAGTAGTGGAAGGCATTCAAGAAGAAATTAAACAGGATTCACAATAAATCTATATGCCTTAAATGCTCATAAACATGAAGAATAAGGCAAAAGAAAGAAAGACTATGTTAGATACTAAGAATTCAATATTGCAGAAAATGTGGGGGAGTATACTAAGTATATTGGTGAAGAGAGAATGTGAAAAATATTGACAAATAAAATCATGGAAACCTGAAAAAGTTTTAGAAATACTTGGAGTACAACATTAGAATTAGGAGGAGGAGTGGACCACAACCCATTTGAGGCTGCTCTGCCTTTCGGTACAATCATGGATGATCTTGGACTTTCCATATATCCCCTAATTCCTAGAGACCTTAAAGATCTGTCTATTCCAACCTTAAATGTATTCAAAGATAGAGAATACTTTATCCTGTTGGTAGAAAATTCCTAAGATTCACAACCCTTTGAAGAAATTTCTCCTCATTCCTGTCACAAATGATCACCCCCTTATCCCAGGACTGTGCCCGTCTTTTAGATTCCCTGACCAGTGAATATAATCTCTGATCATCCACCTTATCAAGCCCCATGGGAATTTTGTGGGTTTCAGTGAGATCCCTTTTTCATTCATCTTGATTCCAGATCTAAACTTCAGAGAATATAAGCCTAAGAAGAGCTCAAAGATGTCATTGCAAAGAACAGGACCTGTTAAAATTCAAAAAGGTTATGGGTATGATTCATAATTATTACTTTGTGCCAGTCTTCACAGGTGAGGTGGACAAGCAGAAACGGTATTTGAGAAGTGTGAAATATTGGATGGATAACCACAAAATATTAGAAGATTCAGCATCCTTAAAAGTGGATAAATTGTTGAGCTTGGTGTAGTCTATTCCAGGCTGCTAAGAAAATCAATAGGACATATTGATTTTCCAATGTCCTCTGGCAGCAGGCAAATTGTAGGACTGCAAATGTTGGATACCCGAATAATTACAGGCCAGATTTGGTCAAACGTTGGTTTTCTGCAAGTTGTTGGAAAAATTTCTTGAAATTTTACTTGCAATGTAGTTGTTTGGTCAGTAGATGGAGCATGAAGCTTCTCAATTCATCAATTGTACATTGGGCAGAAAAAGTCAGTTTTATCCGATACCTTGTAACATGTGAAAAATACATCAATAATGGAGCTTTCCACTTTTAGAAAATATAATGTTTGCTTCACTGTTAGTTAACGGTTTGCCCATTGTACCTTGCTGACATGTCTGGCATGTAAATCGTTGCTCTCTAACACATTTATGGGGGAAATTCCTAAAACTCAATGTTGCAGTGATTAAAATTTCTTCATCTGGCAACTTCATAAGTTGAACAAGCTCCATATTATTTTACACAAAAAAAAAAAAGTGCTGGGACATCTCAGTAGGTCTGACACCATCTGTGGGGAAAGGATAGAGCTAACGTTTCGAGTCTAGATAACCCTTTGTCATTTTGACTTTGACACAGGATCCAGCTGAACTCTACACAACCACTCAACCCACTCAGTCCACTGACTTTTCTTATCTTCTTCCTGCCTACTCATAGCACCACACTCCATCAATCCCATCTCACCAACACCGGTAACTGGAAGATCTGGATCTATGTGAATGGAGTACCCCTGTTTGAACGTGTATTTGATTTTGATTTGATTATTGCCACATGTAGTAACATACAGTGAAAAGTACTGTTTTCTTGTGCATTTTACAAGCAAAACATTTATAGAGAAGTAAAGGAGAGAGTGCAGAATGTATTGTTACAGTCATAACTAGAATGTAAAGAAAGATTAACTTAATGCAAGGTAAGTTCATTCAAAAATCTTGACAGCAGTAGGGAAGATCAAAAAACAAAGAACAAGATGACATCAGTGGGTAAATGATCTCAGACTTTAGTATCTTTTTTCCCAACGGAAGAAGGCGGAAAAGAGAATGTCCGGAATGCATGGGGTCCTTACTTATGAACAAAGAACAAAACAGCACGGGAAACAGGCCCTTCGGCCCAACGAGCCTGCGCCGCCACCCCGATGTTCCCACATCTACCCGCGATCCCTGTCCATGTTTATAGATCTATGGATTAAAAACCAAATTTGAGACAATTTAGGGAGAATTTGTTTTGCCAATTAGCCTAAGAGCACATCTTTGGGATGTGGGAGGAAACCGGAGCACCCGGAGAAAACCCACGCAAGCACGGGGAGAATGCGCAAACTCCCACAGAGACAGGCCCAAATCCATGTATCTGCACAGCACAGCGATAGTCTCTGAGCTGTCGTGTTGCACATCAAATGGTCCAGGTCAAGCGTACACTAATGACATGAAGCACTAGGATACTCTCAAAAAAAAATCCAAGAGCAGCCCTCTCACGACCCATCGCATGTATGCCCCTCGTTAGACAACAAGGTGGACCAAAGCACCTGTAGGATAAAAATGAGTACATCAATATCATCTATTTACACATTTCCGAGGGATTCCCAAGACTCATGATCCCTATTTTAAATTGGTTTTCTATACCCCTCCATTCCCATTCTGTTCATGTGCCCATCTAAGTATTTCTTAAATAACTCCAGAGTACCTGCCTCCACCAGTTTACTTGGCAGCGCATTCCATACACCCATCACCCTCTGTGAAAAAACTCCCTCTAGCATCCAAATTATACCTTACCCCCCTCACCCAAGCCTGTGACCCTTTGTGCTATTCGAGTCCATCCTAGGAAAAAAGCTTAACCGTGTTTACTTTATCTGTACCCCTCGTAATCATGTACATCTCTATCAGATCTCCTCTAAGTCTACGTCTGTCTAAGGAAAACAGTCTCATATGCTGGCTGTTTTGCTGATACGGCGGGAAGTGTAGTCAGAATGAATGAATGGGAGGCTGGTTTGTGTGATGGATTGGGCTAGATTCATGGCCTTTTGTAATTACTTGCAGTCTTGGGCAAAGCAAGAGCCTTACCAACCTCTGATATAACCAGAAAGAATGCTTTTTATGGTGCATCTGTAAAAGTTGATGAGAGTTCTAGTTGACATGCCAAATTTCCTTAACTTCTGAGAAAGAAGTGGCATTGGTGGGCTTTCTTAAGGGGAGGATCAGGACAGATTGGTGATCTGGACACCTAAAAACTTGAAGCTCTCGAGCCTTTGTACTTCACCTCCAGTGATGTAGACAGGAGCAAGTTCTCCTGTACGTTTCCTGAAGTCAATGACAATCTCCTTCGTATTGTTGACATTGAGGGAGAGATTATTGTTGCTGTATCAGTTCACCAGATTCTCTACCTCATTCCTGTACTCGCTCATCATTGAGATCCAACCCATTATGGTGGTGTCAGCAACAAACTTGATAATCGAATTGGAGGGCTGTTTGGCAACCCGCATAATATCGCTTTTTTAGGATCCTAATGCCGTTAGCTTCCATTCATGGTGATGATTTACTACATCTTAAACTGTAAAACTAATTGGCATGGACGATATGTGAAGAACAGAAATTTCAAATCCAACTCAGGGATCAATATTTCAGTGAGCTAGCAGTCAGTATATGCAAATAGAGCATTAGAGAGATGATGAAAGTAGTTTCTGTCAATACATATAGATGAATATTACACAGATTTCTGTTAAAACATAATGTTATAGTATCCAGTGTCTAGAGCATGGTAATGTCTATTTCTTTAATGCTTTGGAGGAATATGCATTATATAGTTTCAAACACTCATACTTCTCAACTTGAGGATACAAAGCTAGGCGGGAGTGCATAACCTGAGGGTGGTGGAATGCATCTACAGGATGATTTGTTCAATTTGGCGTGTGAGCAAGAATATGCCTGATGGAGTACAAGACAGAAAATGAGAGGTAATCCATGTCAATAGGTGTAGGTGTACAAATTGTTTTCTAAATTGCAAGAAAATAGGATATGTAGATCAACAAATGGATATGGATGTCTTTGTCCGCAAGTCCCTTAAATCCTTACGTGCAGGTACAGTAATCTTTTCGTAAAGCTGATGGAATGTTAGCCTTTATCACAAGAGCTCCAGGAGTAGTGAGGTTTTGCTTCAATTTCATATAAGTTTAGTTAGAATTGCACCTGGAGTACTGTTGTATAGTTTTGATCCCCTTACCTCAGAGTATTACATCATGGGGGAGTGAAATCATGTTTCCCCAAACTTGTTTCAGGGATAGCAGGAATGTTTTCAGAAGGGAAATTGAGCACAATTGACCTGTATTCGCTACAATTTAGAAGAATGAGGTGATCTCATTGAAACTTACAAAATAATTCAAGAAATAGGGTAGATACAGGTCAGGTGGTTTCCTTGATCGGTGAGTCCAGGATCAGGGGCATAATTTCAAAATGAGGGTGGTGAGGAGAAATCCCTTTCCTCAAAGGACTGTGGAGCAATGAAATTGTTTCCCCAGAGAGTGGTGTGAGATAACTCATTGGGATATTAAGGATAGAGATTAATAGATATTTTGTTAGCAATAAAGTATAAGGTCAAGATGAAAGTGCGTACAAAATGCATTATATTCGATCAGCCGCAGTTGCGTTGAACAGCGGAGCAAACTTAACAGTCTGAATGTCCTACTCCATTGACATGTGTTCCTCTGATGCCAGGATGTGTATTGCAGACTAATTCATAGAGTCACTTGTTTTATATCCTCAGAGAAGCTACTAAGAAAGTGTCAGGTTTAAAAAGAAGGATAGTAGCTTGTGAACTTCAGTTTTCATTCTTTGTTCTGAAAACATCAGCTGAGTTCACATTCGTACCTCAGGATTTGCTGTCCTGGTGTTCTGTTTGTCAAAAGTGTTGAGCAGGGCAGTGCCCCAACAATTTATAACCATGGCATTGTTGCCTGCAGTGAGCCACCTGTACATGTTGTACAAAGTCTGCGCACATATCAGTACTTCCGTTCAATTTTTTTGTCAGAAACTTACAACAATGTACAGCAACATGTAGACTTAATGTCTACAAAGGCAGATGGGGGATTTAAATTTAATTAAATAAATCAAATATAAAGCTAGTCTCTAATGGTGATCATGAAAGTACAAATTGTTGTAAAAATCATTTTGGTTGACTCCAGACCCATTGCGATGCAGTTAATTCGCTACACTCATATAGTTGCGCAAGCCAAACAGTTGTTTTTAACTATGTGGAAAAAGTCAAATAAAAATAAAACAGGGCAGACCACTTGGTATTGACCTAGGCATTAGGCACTCTCAGTAACTTCTTAGTAACATCTGGGTCTTGTAGCAAAATTGGGAGAGCTGTCCCACAGACTGGTCAAGCAATAGCCTTATCTAGTCAGACTCAAAAGAATTACAACTCTCAGACAACATCCCAGCCTCCTTTTCACCAGAGATGGCACCATAGTGATATACATCCAGGAACCATTGCCTTTGGGACTTCAACGTTGATGTTAAACCCAATGAAATCTTGTGGCATTCGGGCAAACTTTCTGCTAACTACCACCTACTCCCCTACCTCAGCTAATGAATCAGTGCTCTTCCATATTGAAAAAAAATTGGAAGAGGTGGTGTGGGGAGTAAGAATGCAGAATGTGAGGGACCAAGAGGTTTCATAGCACCACTATTGACTGAACTGGATGGATCATGAAGGATATATATGCAAGGCAGGACTGGTAGTGAGAGAACTAACAGGAGGGAAAGACCAGGTTGACAATATCCTTGGCAATCTACCTGTCACAGATGCATCTGTCTACGACCAATGTTAGGAATAACCACTCTGTAGCCCATAAAGAGGGGAGAAAGTCCCATATTCATGTTGAGAATATTCTTCTTTGTGTTGTGAGACTGCCACCGTGCTAAATGTGATCAGATCTAGCAGCTCGACAGTTGACATTTTTGAGGCTCTGACCCAGCATATCTTATTCTACCACTACCATCAAACCAAGTGGATGTGTGTGCATCCTTCTACCTTCACTATCAAGGCAAAGGACTGCAATCAGTCACTTTTTTTTTCCTGTGATGCCCCATCTTGGTTTCATTTTAAGCAACAAGTTATTACATAATTTTATCACTAATTAAGCAAGCCAGAACTGAAACCTTATTTCCCATTCCATTTCTGTTTTGTGAAGCTGCAGTTATGTCTCCTGTGCAGAGCAGACTGATCTCTTTGTTGTGCAATGATCCTGTGCACTCTAGTGTTTATGTAGCAGATAGCTAAATTTTAGTGTACCGCCTTCTTGCAGAAAAGTCCAGTGAGAAAGTTATGTAACTTTACCTAGGTTCCGTGATTGTTTTACCAACAACTGTTAGTCATGTCCCAGTTAATATCAAGACAGATTATAATGAGCAATTCTTACACATGTACTTTATTATTTATTCTTAACTGTAGCATGTAACATTTTCTGGGACAATTATGACTGAACTGGTATTCTGCTTGCCACTTGATATGCAGATGTCTTTCTTCATTTGGAATTTTATATTTCTGTAATAAATCCGTAAGGAAAATTTCACAACATTGAAGTAAGCTACATGCCTAGTAGGATCATCTTCATGTACTTTGCATTCTTTACCCCTATTCATCGATCCCCCAAGACTTCCTATGGTATATTTTAATTAAGTTTGTGCCAAGTTATTCATTTTGGATTAGCCTACAGATTAGCCTATGGTTCAGACCTCAGTGTTTCATATCGCTATAGTAAGAGGTGAAAACTGATTTGTCAAGATTATATTTTAATATGCATTGTTTCCCAAATTTCATCATTTGTTCTTAGTGTGTGAAAGGAGCATACAAGTTGAGGCAGAAAATATTTTACTTTATTTTCTAATGTGTTGTGGTAACAATAATTATCACTATCGTATTTGGAACATGGAAGTACTGTCAGTATTTTAACCTCTACAATATGCAGCAATGCATCCATTAAAAATGAATAGATTTGTGGAAATCCTCACTTCCAATGGGCAGGCACACTTGCCTGAAATGCATATCAAAATTTCAGTTGAAACTGCTTATAGTTTTCTAACAATTAATTTAAATTACACAAATCATAGATAACGTATTGCCCCTTCTGACGGTGCAGATTTTTGAAGTTATTGGTGGAATGTTTATGTGGATCATGGATCCCAGATGTAGGCCTGTCATGTGTGAAAAACAAAAACTATTTTCCTTGGCTCTTTACTATAACAAGCATAAGTGCTGTAGCATCAAACAGATTGTAATGAAGTAAGAGCTTCTTGTAAAGAAATGCCAGGATTATGCAACCCTTTTTTGCTTTGGGGACCACATTTGCATTTTTTCTCACTTGAGCAGACTATGGAAAAATAAAATTTGGCACAACAGTAAACTGATTTCAAAAGTAAAGTTGAGATATTAATAAACAATTGCTGAACAAAAGCAATATCATGACATTAAATTGTTAAATTAAAGAGTAATGACCAGAATGTGAGAGAATGTGTGTGTATATGGCTCACTCCCAGGTTAAGATTGCTCACTGATTCACCCCTCTCTCTCTCTCTCTCTCTCATGCACATGCTCGCACTGTCTTGCTCACTGACTATGCTTTGATGTGTGGTGGTGAGGGGAATGAGAAATCTGAGACAGAATAAGACAGACACTTGCTCGTTCTCTTGCATGCTCGCTTGCTCCCCCTCTCAGGGCCTGCCTATCAGAAGCAAATGTGGGAAAGGGATAGCCTGTGTTAGGAAGGGTAGCTTCTTGCAAAACCTTGAATTTCACTTATGTGCATTTTGGACTTCATGGTCTGTCTTGCGCTCTTGTCAACTGTGACTCTGGAGATCAGGTAGAAGGACTTCGAGACACAATGCGTTTACAGTTAGATGATTTTCTTTCACTTCTAGCTTGAAATAATTATATTTTAGCAGTTCTGAATATTTTCATGCAATCTTTTATTCTAGAATCTTTCCGTGTGTCCAGAAGATGAATCCATCATTATGTCATCCTTTGTGAACACCATGACTTCCTTGAGTGTAAAGCAAGGTGAACCAATCATTCATTTTGATTCCTGTTAACAAATACTTCAATGTTTTGTCTACTTTGAGAGTAAATTTAAAGTGAACTTATGCTTCATAACGGAATGTAGTTTTTCTTCTAAAAGTTGAAACATTCTTTTTGTTGTGTAGTTGAAGATGGAGAAGTATTTGATTTCCGAGGAATGAGACTGGACTGGTTTAGACTGCAGGTAAGAGCAGAGTGGACTTTTTCATTGGCACTTTTGAAACAACATGTGTTCAGATGACAGCTGTAGAATTAGTGAAATGTTAGCAGGGAATGTCTCTCTTCCTTTTTCCTCTCCTGAATTGGAAACCATTTGTAATGGTGTGAATATCTTTTAGTGTCAAACAAAAATATTATTTGGCTAACTGGAATAAATTCATTTATACCTGTTAATGTATCTTTATTCTTGCAAGATTTTGCTTGAAATTCTCCATTTGTTTGAGCATCTAGTCATAAATTCTTAACTTTGGGTATCTTATCAGCAGAATTGAAGCTCGTTATGTTGCACAGAAAATAAGGCTGAAGTGATATTAACAGTTTTACAATCCAAATTTTTAAATCTTTTTCCCCCTCCCAGGAGAGTGCATGTCTGTTAATAGACAGGTATAGCCCCTCTAGCATCTAGGGATGTGGTACTTAAATGTTACACAAATGATTGGAACAGGCTCAATCGACCAGCTGGTCTTTTTCCTATTTGCCTTTTTCCTATATTTGTCTGTACTATGAGTGCAGAAAACACCATTTGCTGAAAAAGTACCAACGGACAGTGATCAGAGCAGTGCACTACAGACTTGAAGAAATGATGGGTTTACTGTTTATTTTAGTGTAAATTATTTAGACAAAGGTTTGTAAATTATACCTGTGATACAATAGATCAAAAACAATTATTAGCAAAACACAATATATGCAATGAAATCACAAACCATTGCAATTCGTATTTGATTTAGATAATCATGAAATGGTTACAGGACACATTTTTTCTCCTTAGATAATTAATCTGTTATCTTTTGATGGCCTAAATTGAGCCTGCATCACATTCAGGTAGTCCTTTCAAAATCCTAACCTCAAGTCGAAAATTATTGTTTCTCAAATCATCATTTTGCTTGTCAGTCGGCTGAAATCCATGTGTTTTGGTTTTGGATCCTTCCCTCTGCCAGGATGTTCCCTATCTATACTTTCCAGACTATTTATAGTGTTAAAAACCGCTACTAAATTTCTACTTGATCTCTTTAAGGAAAACAGTCCCAGCTACTCTAATCTGTTGAGTCAGTTGAAGTTCTTTAGCCCTGGAATCATTGTTGTGAATCATTTTTACATCCGTCGAATGTCTTCATATCCCGCCTAAAGTGTGATGTCCAAGACTGCTCACAGTAATCAATTGAGTGTTTTATGCAGTTTTATTGTAGGTTCCTTGTTTTTGTACACTTGCCAAATTAAAAAGCCCAAAATCCTTGTGCTTTCTGTACCTTGTCTGCCACCATCAATGACTTTAGACACATTAGTGACTCAGGTCCCTTTTCACCTGTACCCACTTCCAAATTGTATTTTTTTTAAATGTCTTTCCTTGTTGTTCTTACCAAAATGAATCACTCCACATTCCTTTGCGTTCACTTTCGTCTGTCACCTGTCTGCCCTTTGCAGCACCTCACCTATGTCCTCTTGAAGCTTAACACTATCCTCGTAGTTCACAATATTTCTAAATTTTCTGTCATATGCACATTGAAATTAGGTTTCCCAAGTATGAGTCATTAGGATAGATCAAGAAGAGTTTCTAATACTGAACCTAAGGATTCCCACTATATGTCCTCCAGTTGGAAAAAAAAACATTTACAACCTATTTCCTGTTGCTCAGTCAATTCCCCGTGAACATTGGTTTTCCACTCTGGTGTTACCTCCTGGTTCCTACACTTCTACTCAGCTAATTTCACCCCTTCCCAAAACATGAGCAAATTATTTGCCCAGGCCATTGCTTCTGGCTCAGGTCCGGTGCAACCCATCCAGTCATTAAAGATCCCATCTTCCCCCAGATCGGTCCCAATATCCCATAAATTAAAAGCCCTCCTTCATGCACCTTCTCCCCAATCAGAATGTTGTTTGCTCTGTTGTGTTTTTTTTTAAATTCACTTGCACATGGTGCTGGGAATGATTGAAGAGTACAACGTGTGACGTCTTGCTTGCTCGCTTTTCTATCTCCTGTCTTTTTATCTATGCTGTACCAATATGGACCGTGATTCCTGGGTGTTCTCCTTCCCCTCCCACCTTGAGTGCTGCAACTGTTCACCAGGGAAGCAACGTACTACCTGACTTTACTTCTGCAGCTGTAATTCCTGTCTGTTCTCCTAACTATGTAATTGCCTGTCATCTTTGTTTTTCCAATATTCTTTATTCCACCCGTAAACCTGAGCCAGCTGTAGCACAGTAGATAATGCTCTGGCTGCAGAACCTCGAGTGTCTCTGTGTCTCTGTGTCTCTGTGTCTCTGTGTCTCTGTGTCTCTGTGTCTCTGTGTCTCTGTGTCTCTGTGTCTCTGTGTCTCTGTGTCTCTGGAAGAGAACAATGTTAGTGAAATACACACTCTAGTGGTTCCTGCACTGCATGTCTCAACTTTGACTGTCTGGTGGTGACGCATTTCCTCTCTGCCTACACACCTTTAAGCTGTGGGATGGCCATATGCATAATTATAGTATCTACAGAACTCTGAACCTTACAGATGCGCCACAGTGACTTCAGCAACTGCTCAAGTTTCAAGCCCATGATGCATTCTGGAATTCCCTCATATGTGCATATATTCCTTCAGGATATATGCCTCTGGCCTCTATTTATTAGATTATTATACTTGCTGTTTTAATTTAAGAAAGATTCACCAGTAACTCGTCAAGCAGCTGTCCCCTATGTTGATGTCACTTCATTTTATATGGGGGTTAACTAAAATGTTTAGCCTTAACTCTAAAATTTAAGGTGTTTAGATGATTAATTTACTGAAAAATTCAGGCGACTTTAACTTTATTGTCCCCTAGGAGCTAATTGATTTAATTGAGCATGGATTTTAATTCCATAAATTTCTTCACAGTTTGGATCCAGTGGCTTTACAGCATTCGATAAATACTTGACTTGATCATTTTTTTTCCTCACACTATTGAATGATCTTGTATCCAAGTTAGAATCTTCTGATTTTTATAATGAGACCCAATATTTGATCTGTGATCGAAACCGTTGGTAGTTATTTTGTTGGCAATATGAAGCAAAAAGTTTCAAATGCATGGAATCTGGGAAGGATAGAAATTGATGTTAATAAACATTAGGTCTGTTATCATCTGTAAAGAGAAAAAGTGGATTGATGTTTTGTCAGAAATCTTGTTAAAAATCTGTAATCGTCTATAGATGCTTACAGATTTGGTGAGTATTGGTCACATCTGTTTTTGTTTTGAAGTTGATGGGTAGTTTGATTTTCCTTCGGATAGCACTGTGATTACATTCACTGATGTACTTCCATTGATATTTGGTTTGAACAATACCCTTAATCTCTAGGTCTGTTTGTTTTGTGCATATTAAATTTGTAATTGTGTATTTTTAATTTATCAGTGTATACTATATTTAATAAATGCAATGCTCTGCAACTGCAGTTTGAACTTCATGGGTGGAGTTCTCCCGTCCCACCTGCCACAGAAATCACATCGGGCAGAGCGAACCATGCAAAGTTCTGTTGACCTTGGGCAAGAATTTCTGACCATGGGATGAACACAGCTAGAAAATTCCACCCTACATCCATAGCTACCTTTCAGCCACAGAATTGAAGACTTTTTCCTCATTTGTGATGAGCTTGACTTGAGCATTGTCATTTAGGTGTTAGAATTGATATCCAAGCTTGCTTGAGCCAGAATAAGACATGTCCTGTTCTCCAGCAGTCTAAAAACTTGCTGACATGATCTCTAGTTTCACACTATTTCAAATCAAGTTATTGTGAGTCTCATGAGGACAGTGCAACTGACATGCATTTAAAGGCACTTGATTAAGTTTTTTTATTCAGTCATGGAATGTAGCTGGTGTTAGCAAGATCAGCATTTATTGTCGATTCCTTGTCTTGCTGAGGTGATGATGGGTTCTTGGTGCCTTGCTCAGTCATTTCATATTGATGTGGATCTGGAGTCATAAGAAGGCCAGATTGGATAAAGACATATTTTCCTGAGAATAGAATTTAGTGAATCGTTTGGGTTTTACATAGTTTCCATATAATCCGTACAGTGCGGAAGGATGCCATTTGGTATCACATCTGTACCAACTATCTAACGCAAACTCTCTCCCGTCCTATACCTGTAATTCCACACACTTATCGTGGCTAATCTAGCTAACTACACACTAAGGAGCAAGTTACCATAACCAATCCACCTAACTTGCAATGTTTGGATTGTTATACTAGCTTCTAATTTAAACTCTCATCTTGGGTTGGTAGCCCAGTACTCGGGATTATTAGTCCAGTTACATAACCACTATGCTACTGCACCTATCAAGTATCACAGTACTTGATTTGTTTGTGGGATTAAAGCAGCAGGTACTGTGTGGATACAAAATTGAACAAAGAACAGAAATACTCAATATTTGGGTATATGGATGGCAAAAGAATCCAAAATGCTACGGTACAGATTTTTCTGGGCACTCTTGTATGTGCAATTTAGTTATTGTGCAAGTACTATTAGTGTTTGACAAGGAAAAATGATTGACATTTATTGCAAAGGGGTTTGAGTGTAAAAGTAGGCAAGACTTGCTACAACTGCGCAGAGCATTGATGAGACCACACCTAGAATACTGTGCATAGTTTTTGGTTGTCTCATTTGAGAAGAGAGATACTTGTATTCAAAGCAATTTAGTAAAGATGCACAATGCTGATTCCTGGAATAAAGAGGTCGTCTTATGAGGAGAGGTTGAGTAGATTGGGTCTGGAGTTTAGAAGAACTAAGGGATCTTGTTAAAACACAAGATTCTGAAGGGATGTGATGGAGTAGATGCTGAGAGGATGTTTCCACTTTTTGGGGGTATTTACATCTTAACAAACAGTTTTTAAAAATAAGGGGTTTGCTGCTTAAAACTGTGATTAGGAGAGATTTCTTCTGTGAGGTTGTCCATATTTGGAATAGATAAGGTAGATAGTCAACATTTTTTGATGAAGGTAGAGTAGTCTGAAACTTCAGAGCATAGGTTAATTGGCTGGGTTATTGAATTAGACAAGATTTTTGATTTGTAAGGGATTAAGGGCCATGGGACAGATAGGAGAGTAGACTTAAGGCCACCATCAATTCAGCCAAGATCTTACTGAAGAGCAGAGAAGACATTTGGGGCATATTGCTTACTTCTGTGATTTTATGATATGAACATCAACAAGTTGTCAGTCGTGAGAAGGCTAGTGACTAACTTGAGGACATAGACTTCTGAAATAGGCAGACAATTGGCAGATTAAATTTAAAGCTGAGAAGTGCAAAGTGACTCATTTCAGTAGGAAGAATGAGAAGCTATAATACATTTTAAACTGAGACCACGCAGGAATGAAGAGCTGCATCCATAAACATCTTTGAAGGTGGCAGAATGCGTTGAGTAGGCTGTTTTTAAAAAAAACATATGAGGTTTGTTGTTTTTTGAGTTGGAGGCATGGAGCACAAAAGCAAGGAAGTTATGCTAAATTTTATAAAATATTGAATCAGCCCCAATTGGAGTATTATGGCCAAATTTGGACACCACACTTGAGGAAAAATGTTGAAGCTTGGAGAAAGTGCAGAGGAGAATTGCAAGAATGAATGAAAGTGTTTATGTACCTAAAATGGCATTATGGTTAGCACTGCTATCTCACAGCGCCAGGGAACCAGATTTGATTCCTGGCTCTGTGCAAAGTCTGCACATTCTCCCCATATATTAGTGAGTTTCCTCTGGTTTCCTCTCACACTTCAAAAGATGTGTTGGTTTTGGTGCATTGGTCATGCTAAATTCTCCATCGCTGTTCTCAAACAGGTGACTTAAGTGATTTTCACAGTATCTTCATTGCAGTGTTAATGTAAGCCTGCTTGCGATACTAATAAATAAACTTTATTAAACATAGGAAGTTTGAGGGTGATCTTATAGAAATCTATAAAATAAGGGGGGCATAGATAAGGTAGATAGTCAACATCTTTTCCTGAAGGTAGGGTCGTCAAACTAGAGAGCATAGCTTTAAGGGGAGAGATACAAAAGGGTACAGAGGGCCAATTTTTTTGAGAGGGTGGTGAGTGTCTGGAATGAGCTGCCAGAAATAATAGTAGAGGTGGGTACAATTTTGTCTTCTAAAATGCATTTAGACAATTATATAGGTAAATTGGCACAGAGGGATATGGGCCAAATGCAGGCAATTGGGAATAGCTTTGTGGTAAAAGCTGAGCAGCATTTGAGCCAAAGAGCCTCTTTCCATACAGCAAACCTCTGATTATGACTCAATATGTAGAAACTAAAACTGGGGTTGGTTTCTTGGGTAGAGAAAGTTAAGGGGAGATTTGATAATGGTGATCAAACTCAGAGGTTTTAATTGAGCAAATAAGAAAAAACTGTTACTAATGGGAAGAGGCTCAGTATTGCAAAAGAACTAGAAGGCACATAAGGGAAAAACATTTTCTGATATTTGCCAACATCATCTGTATGCAGTTCCAGTGTTTTGCTCCATAATGTCATCGTGAGCAACAGAGTAGGCAGCAGTAAGGAGTAGAAATTCTTTTTGTACAATTATTGGCGATGTAGGCGGTATTTTACAATTTCTGCTTCTTGTAACATAAAAAAAAGTTCCAAAATAAATCAAAGAAGCAAAGTTGAAACTTGACCCATGGTTTAAAAAAAATCTTCACAATAGTTGTGCAGAATATCAGATGCCCCTGTTTGCTTACGCAACAACAGTGGCATCTCAGCTTCTAAATAATTCTAATGTCCAGCATAGTAAACATTGAATAAATTGTGGGGTGGTGATATTGAGAATTTCAGGTGCCAAACTATGACAGCAAAGTCCATGAGTCTTTAATTATTAAGCCTTAAAAGAAAAGTAAAGTAGTAATGTTCAGGGGAAACAAAAAACAGCTGAGTTTGCAACTTTTAATTGTAATCTTAAAAGTAAATATTCAGCCTTTTTGTACCAACAGGACTGGAAAAGGGTTATTGAAGAAAATTGCCACAAGAACAAAAACTTGCTAGCAGAATTAAGTCTTCGGATTTCTGTACATGCATAGACCAGTGGGCCATCTTGTGTTGGCAGGCGATGGTGACTATTGCCTTAAAGTGAAGAAGCAGATCCAATAATAATTCAGGGACTGAATGCATACTTGATAGGGATTTTGCAGGACTTTAGGAAAAGAGCAAGGGACTGAGATGAGTCAGCACAGGCACAATGGGATGGATGGCTGCCTTCTATACTTCATTATGCTATGATTCTGTGACAGGTTAGGTAGATTGGCCATGCTAAATTCTCTTAGTTTCTCAAAATGTGCAGGTTAGATGGATTAGCTGTGGTAAATGTAGAGTTACGGAGGTAGGACGAGGGGAGAGGACATGGATAGAATAGTCTGTTAGAGAGTTAGTGCAGACTTGATGGACCGTATGGCTCCTCTGCACTGAAGGGATTCTATGATAAAGAATAGCCTCTTGGCTGAGGTACTGAGAATAGTTTTTCAACTATACCTCAGCAAATTCAAAATGTTCAAGGCAAAGAATGGTGGAAAATTAGCAGAATAATTTAATACAAGTTTTTTTTTGCTAATCTTTATAAGAGTATACTTGATCCAAAAATACTTATTTTGTTTGCAGGCCTATACCAGTGTTTCCAAGGCTTCTCTTAATCTGTCAGATCACAAGGAGCTAGGAAAAATGATGAACACTATTATTTTTCACACAAAAATGGTAGATTCTTTGGTTGAAATGCTGGTGGAAACGTCAGATCTCTCTATCTTCTGGTGAGTACTTACTCTATCTCTCCTGGGATTAAGAACTTGTTTTTTGTGAATGTATTAAAGTAGGAACAGCTGAAAACATTTTAATAGAAGCATTCAGACCGAGGTAGACTGAGCTTAGATGTCCATCAGATCTCTAATAAACATGAATATATATGAAGCCGGAGGATGGGAAAGGTGTTAGTTGAGTAGCTCACCTCTGTCGTCAGTTGGGAGAAAAGATGTAAGTACAGAATTTCAGAATATATAGTAGATGAAAATATGGACAGGGGATGGGTTGATAAGTAAGTTTGCAGATGACGTGAAAATTAGTTGGATGTTTAATGGTGAGGGAAGAGGATCTTGCAGAAAATATAGATAGGTTGGTCAAGTTGACAGCTCATTAGCAGATGGAATTTAATCCTGAAAAGCTATAAGGGAGTACTGAATTAATGGCAGGACTTGACGAAGCTCAGAGAAATGGATCTTGGAGTGCTTGTCCACAGATCCCTGGAAGCATCATCAATTGGATAGTTAAGAAGGCACATGAGACAGCTGCCTTCGTCAATTCTGGCATGGATTAAAAGAGCAAGAAGAGTTTGAGAGAGTTTCATAAGTTTTGGTTCGGTTACAGCTGGCTTACTACCTTCATTTCGCTATAAGAAGGATGTGATCGCATTATAGCGACAACAGAGGGGATTCACCAAGCTGTCTAGGATTGAGCATTTAAGCTATGAAGAAAGATTGGATAGATTGGAGTTGTTCTCTTTAGAGCTGAGAAGACTGAGGGGACCTGTTTGAGATGTGTAAGATTGAGGTATATAAGATTGAGATTACAGACAAGGGAGAGAGAGAGCAGCTGTTCCCCTTTATTAAAGGGTCAGTATTGAGGGGATACAATTTTGAGGTGAAGGACTGGAGATTTTGAGGGAATCCTGAGGAAATAAGTTTTTCACCCAGAGGTTGGTGCTAGTCTAAAATGAACTGCCTGTGAAAGTAGTGGCGGCAGGAACTTTATAACCTTTAAAGATGAGCCCTTGAAATGTAACAACATTCAAAATGATGTGTTGAACGCTCTAAAGTGGAATTGGTATAGTTTTGTTGGAGCAGATTTGAGTGTCTTTTTTGTACTATGTTGTGAAGCTGTAACAATTGTGTAATTCCAACAATCACAAGAAAAAATAAGCATTTATCTTTCAAATGAGTGAAACAGCAGAAATTTTTCATTAACATTTTATTGAGGATTCGATGACTCCTCCCTCTGTTGCTCTCTGGACTCCGTTTCAAAATTTGGGCTCATTGGACTTCAGCTTAGCCTGTTCTGGATGTCAATCCCATCTTTTTTTGTTCTCCAAATTGGGGAATGAAAGAAAAAGCCAGGGAGTGTGCTCTATCACTTCTCCAACATATACTGTGCAGTATCTTGGTACTTAACCGTATTGTGGGAAGCAGATTCATTGCTATCTTGTCCAAAGAACCGTTTACACACAACCTTTATCAAGACAAGAGCCTAGAACTGAGTAATTTTGAAGCACGCTTTGCTGAGTAAACTTGAGATTCAATGCCAAATCCATTTTAAAAAAAAGTTACTCAATCCAACTCCCCATTCTATCAGAAAGCAACAGTATATTAAACAATAATTTGCACCACGCCGTGCCTTAACTACCAGCTGTTGGCATAGTTGCTTGTTGAAATTTGACCTAGGGTACCAGCTGCTTTCACTCTGCAAGATCTCAAGTGAGGAGCTGACAGTTGTGGGGAGGCATTGGGTCTAGGGTTTATTGAGAGTGTGCAGCTCAGCGTGCAGCAGAGAGAAAGAGACTGACTATATTATACATTACCATTGAGGTACATTTTCCATATCTCGATAAATAGTGTTCTGCTCTCAAGAACTGACTTTTGATACCAATGTATAACAGTCATATGGAAACCCCTAACATGATGGTAGTCATGATGGACTATTTGTTGCCTCACAAACTATCAAATTAAAACTTAGAAATTAGAAGATGTAAGAAACAAGGAACTATAAATGTTGAAAACTATGACATACTTGCATTTGGGTGGTAGTAAATGATGCTTTGTATTTTTAGTTTGATTTAACAAAGAACAAAAAAAAACAGCATGGGAAACAGGCCCTTCGGCCCAACGAGCCCGCGCCGCCACCTCGATGTTCCCACTTCTACACGCGATCCCTCTCCATGTTTATAGATCTATGGATTAAAACACAAATTTGAGACAATTTAGGGAGAATTTATTTTGCCAATTAGCCTAAGAGCACATCTTTGGGATGTGGGAGGAAACTGGAGCTCCCGGAGGAAACCCGCGCAAACTCCCACAGACACAGGCCCAAATCCATGTATCTGCACAGCACAGCTATAGTCACTGTGCTGTCATGTTGCCCATCAGATGGTCCAGGTCAAGCATACACTAACGATGTGAAGCAGTAGGATACTCTCAAAAAAGATCCAAGAGCAGTCCTCTCACGACCCATTGCGTGTATGCCCCTCGTTAGACAACAAGGTGGACCAAAGCACCTGTAGGATAAAAACAAGTACATCAATATCAACATCTATTTACACACTTCCCAGGGACTCCCAAGGCTCATGATCCCTATTTTAAATCAGTTTTCTATATCCCTCAATTCCCATTCTGTTCATGTGCCCATCTAAGTATTTCTTAAATAACTCCAGAGTGCCTGCCTCCACCACTTTACTTGGCAGCGCATTCCATACCCCCACCACCCTCTGTGTGAAAAAACTCCCTCTAGCATCCAAATTATACCTTACCCTCCTCACCCTAAGCCCGTGACCCCTCGTGCTATTTGAGTCCATCCTAGGAAAAAGCTTAACCCTGTTTACTCTATCTATACCCCTCATAATCTTGTACACCTCTATTAGATATCCTCCAAGTTTACGTCTTTCTAAGGAAAACAGTCCCAATTTGCCTAACCTCTCCTCGTAACTCAGACCTTCCATACCAGGCAGCACCCTGGTAAACCTCCTCTGCACTCTCTCCAGAGTCTCCACGTCCTTCCGGTAGTAAGGCGACCAGAACTGGACGCAGTATTCCAAATGAGGTCTAACCAGCGTTTTATACAACTGCAACATTAAAGGGCCAGCTCTTGTACTCTATACCCCTTCCTATAAAGGCTAGCATACTATATGTTTTCTTCACAACCTTCTCCACTTGCTCTGCCACCTTCAGAGACTTGTTCACCTGGACCGCCAGGTCCTGCTGCATTTCTATACTCTTAATAGGTCTAACCTTTATCGTATACCTGTACTCTTTAAACCCATCATAGCTGTGCAGTGTTACTGTCTATTCACTTTTGTTATTATTTTTTCTTTGGCGAAAGCACTTTATTTGGGGAAAGGATTCAAGCATGTTCTATTTTGGCCACATCCCACCCCATCAGGTGACATTTTCATTTCAAAGAACAAAACAGCACAGGAAACAGGCCCTTCGGCCCAGTGAGCCTGTGCCGCCACCTCGATGTTCCCACTTCCACCCGTGATCCCTGTCTATGTCTATAGAAATCTGCTTTGGAACCAAATTTGCGAGACAATTTACGAAGAATTTGTTTTGCCACTCAGCCTAAGAGCACTTTAGGGTGTGGGAGGAAACGGGAACACCCGGAGAAAACTACGCAAGCACGGGGAGAATGCGTAAACTCACACAAACACAGGCCCAAATCCGTGTATCTGCACAGCGCAGTGATAGTCACTGAGCTGCCGTGTTGCCCATCAACTGGTTCAGTTCAAACATACACTAACAACATGAAGCACTAGGATACTTTCCAAGAGCAGGCTTCTCACAACCTATCACATGTATGCCCCTTGTTGGACAACAAGGCAGTCCAACGTACCTGTAGGATAAAACAGAAATACATCAATATCATTCACAATTTGCACAATTCCCAGGGAATTCCCAAGGCAAATGATCCCTATTTTAAATCAGTCTTCTATATCTCTCCATCCCCGTCTGTTCATGTGTCCATCTAAGTATCTCTTGAATAATTCAAGTGCCTGCCTCCACCACCTTACTTGGCAGTGCATTCCATACCCCCACAATCCCCTGTGTGGAAAAAAAAAAGTCCCTCTAGCATCCAAATTATACCTTGGCCCCCCCCCCTCACCCTAAGCCCGTGACCTCTTGTTATATTTGATTCCAACCTAGGAAAAAGCTTACCACTGTTTACTCTATCTATACCCTTCATAATCTTGTACACCTCTATTAGATCTCCTCTTAGTCTGTCTTTCTGAAGAAAACAGCCCCAATTTGCCTAACCTCTCCTCATAACTCAGACCTTCCATACCAAGCAACATCCTTGTAAACCACCTCTGCACTCTCTCCAGTCTCCACGTCCTTCCGGTAGTAAAATGACCAGAACTGGACGCAGTATTCTAAATGAGGTCTAACCAATGTTTTATATGACTGCAACATTAAAGATCAGCTCTTATACTCTATACCCCTTCCTATAAAGGCTAGCATACCATATGCTTTCTTCACAACCTTCTCCACCTGCTCTGCCATCTACAGAGATTTGTGCACCTGCACTCCCAGGTCCCTCTGTGTTTCTATACTCTTAATAGGTCTACCCTTTATCATATACTTCCCCCTACATTCTTTCTTCCGAAATGCATCACCTTGCATTTATCAGGATTGAATTCCATCTGCCATCTATCTGCCAAGCTACCAGCCTATCTATGTCCTGCTGTATTGCCTGACAATACTCCTCACTTTTTGCAAGTCCAGTCATCTTTGTATCGTTTGCAAACTTACTGATCATCTCTTCCTGTGGCTTTTCAGGTTGTTGATTTTGTAACAAATTTTGAGAGGAAAGACTGCAACCACTTGTAACTTAGGGTGTCTAAAACTAGCAAAGAAGTAACTTCTGACAGATTAGTCTGGACTGATTTCAAAGCCAAAACTCAGATGAAAGCACAGTATGCTCATCTACTGTGCCTCCCACTTTGTCAGCCATGTGTACTTATGTGTACATTAAGAAATAGTATGAAAAGGCTTGTCTTGAATTTCTTCAGGCATAAAGATAACTTGCTGTAAAGATTTGCTGATACACAGATCGTATAAATCCGTGGTGACATTAAAAAAAATTTTCCACTATTCCTGTGTACAACATTACCATAGTGCATGCTATTACTTTTTTTGTAACCTTATGATTTTTCCAGTAGTGCAAAACAAACACAATAGATTAGCATCATCAAATAGGGAACTTGGTAAACATGCAATGAATTTTGCATTTCTTAAGACAAGAAATATTTCGATACCAGGACCATGAATCACCCCCCCATCAAATCCCAGCTCTCAAACTTTCAACAAAAAAACCACTCAATGCTGGAAAGCACTGGAAATTTGATAATGAAATAGATTTTTGTATTAAGTAATATTTGATTATACAGTACTATATTTAATATTTACAAATGTGTTGACGTGATGTTTACTATGCTTAAGTTTTTACAGTCGTGCATTTGAGAAGATGTTTCACCAGTGTTTGGAGTTGCCTTCGCAGTCACGATATTCAATTGCTTTCCCACTGGTTTGCACACATTTTATGAGCTGCACCCATGAATTATGTCCTGAAGAGGTAAGATTTTTTTTCTTGGCATCAGTTGCAAATCTCTTAAAATATCATGTTTATTAGCAAAGTATCATGTAGCTATAAAATGACCTTCTGTCAACTAATGGCATCTTTCACCTTCACTTATGGCCCTGTGAATATACTGAGAGATGCCAGAAGTCTGATTCCACATTGTTCTCTCTCCTATACTCTTTTTTTAAAAAAGACATTTCATAGAAATTATAATGTTGATACACACCATCTGGACCATTTTGATATTTATCCTCCATGTCAAGTTTCAGTACTAATCTTGTGCCTGTACTGTTTCTGTATTCTTTATCCTCTTCCTTCAACCACCAACTGAATCAATCCTTGAATCTTACCATGACCTTTGCTTTAATTTTTAATTCCAGTGGTGTCCAGGCTTGTAAGTTGCTTTAGAAGAAAAAGTTTCTTCTATTCTCTGTCCAAGTTGAGACCATGTCAACAGAATAGGTTACAAGGGTGGCTGAAAGAAAGATGGACAGAAGGAGATGGAAATGAAACATGCATATGGGAATAGGATAAGACATTTATCCTTTTTCTAAATGGCTTATTTTTTATAATTTCTATGGGGGGAACATAAGAAATTAAATAGGAGTAGGCCGTATTACTCTGCCATTTAATAAAATCATGGCTGATTTTGACATCTGCTTCAATTTTCCATATTCCCTGGTTCTCTTAAAATCCAAAGATCTATCAATTTTGACTTCCAGTGCAAACAACCACCGAGCGTGCACAGTCCTCTGGTGTAGAAAATTCCAAAAATTTGCAATTTACTGAGTGAAAGCATTTCTCCTCAATTCGGTCCAAAATGGCTGTCCTCTTTATCCTGATCCTGTGCCTCAGTTATAGACTTTTTAGCCAGCAAAACAACATTTCAAACACACTCTTAAAATGTGCATTTTAATAAGATTACCGCTCATTTTTCTAAACTCTAGAAAATATTGGGCCATTCTACTCAATCTCAGATTATACAACAATCACTCATTTCTCGAATCAATCCAATGAACAATAATGCGCTAACGATGTTAGCGATTGTGGGATTTAAACAGAAGGAAAAAGTCTGGCTTGCATGTGTAGATTCAAAATAGATAATGTAGGAGCTGTTGCCTGCATAAAGTAGAAATATGAAAATAAAGGCAGGAGGCTATGAAACACTCCAGTGGCATTGCCATCAAATCTTAAAGCAGTTATGCAACCACTTTTATATATAACCTGTCTGCCCACCATTAGTATCTGTTGTCATGGCAAAAAATTGCTAGGATTTTGAACAGAGTATCAATAATACTCTAAACTTAGCACTATGTTTCTTTAATCATTATGCACAGTCAAGAAAAAAGTTGATCAGGTAGATGTCTACTCCTCTTTGATTACATAAGAGTGTAGTGAGGGATTCTTTGGTGGCCTGACTTCTTAAAAACTTTTTTTTTAAATTCGCAAAGGCAAGGCCTGTGCTCAAGAGGTAATTAAAATTTATTTTAAAAACATAAAAATCATACGAAACAAACAAAACGTCTATTTGAAGACGTTTAGCTAGTTGAATAGCTCTGGATCAGTGTTACTGGACCCCTCCAAAGATATTTGCCAGTGAGCCAAGGTACAATTATACCTTCCCCTATCTAAGATACTCCTAATTAGTTTAGATTCAATTTAATTTCATATTAACATGTCAGTCCAAGACATGACAGATTACCTCAGCCAATTGTGATATTCTGCTGACTAATGGATTCTAGCTATAGAACTTTTGAACTCCTACCAATATTTCTGCAGTACTTGCATTTGACTAGAACATATGTATTAACAATATACTTACTATATTAAAATACATCACTTAATATTTATGAATAAGTAATACTTAAAAATCATATCTCATTTATTTTAGCAAAATAAATGAGCAAAGATTAACATTATCTTTTTAGGTAAAAATCATCTCAACCCTTTCTCTCCAAGCTACCACTAAAAATCTACCTCAGACCTTTTAGCTGATTTAAAATCCTCTTCCACAATGATGTTGTGGAACTTGGCTGTCCTTGACTCTAGAACTAAGATTTGGAACTTAAGTAGACACTTTGCTTCAAACTCATCCTGTATCATTCTCACGCTGTATAGTAGCATAGACACGATCATCAGGCAACTCAGATTCAACTGAATTTTTTTGTAGTATGGTTAACAACACTAGGCACTCAAGAAGTTGGTACCTCTGGAGACAATTCGGAGAAATCATTTCAAAATGACAAAAACTAGCATGGCATCAGCAAACTACTTCATCTTTAGTTTGAACTGTGTAACAAATTGGACCGGTTTTTGTTAAAACTGGCTAGTACCAATTTCTCACTCATGGCATAATTACACACGAAAATTCAATCTCCTTGTTGAAATGAGTGTTGTTCCGCTTTCACTTTTCATCTGGCAACATGTTTGTTGTTGATGCTCTACTTTCTCTGATGTTTCTGGAGGTATAACAAATCAAACATATTTAATTTTCTCTTTAAGAGTAGTAATGCAAGTGAATTTTGGGTAATTAAATGAATAGTATTTTATAAGATCCCAAAAATTATTTGCATGATGATAAGCTTTGCTCTCCTGAAGCTTTTTGAAGAATATTTTCAAGGATTGTAGGAATCTTCAACTAATCCATTGGTTGATCCTCAAACTCTTGTGAAGTAAACTGTTATAAACCATTATTGCTAACAATTTATTCTAGTTTACCGAATATTGCAAAAAAATTTTGTCAAGCTTTTCAATGGTTTGTTCAGTTGTAGTAGTTTTTATGGTAACTTTTGATCACTTTGAGTGTGTATCAATTATAACTAAGAACACTAACATCAAATAGATCACAAAATCTCCATGCAATCATTGTCATGGCGTTTTAAGCCATTCCAAGAGTATAAAGGAGACAACAGTGGTGTATTTCTTATTTGTGCACAGGATTGACAGTCTTACTTTTTCTTCAATCTGATATTCTACACATGCAGTTTTTCAGGGCTAGGAAAGTTGTTCAGAATTAGTTAAAACTTAGTGCTATTAAATGCACTGTTACACCTCATTCAATAAGGCAATTCATTTGTTTTTCTAAAAAAAAGAGATAGTATAATTCAAGTGATTTCTAAAGATTTGTGTGGTCTTGTATCTTCAATAGCTCACTTTGCGGAGGAGCAAGGAATAACTGGCACAAACTCAGATTTCCCATACCAGAAGTTTCACTTTAACAATTGTAATGATGGCAAATGTTGACAGTTTTGCCATCATTACAATAGAAAAGTATGGGCCATTAAACATTATAACTAAAATGAATCTAGATTCAATTTAAGGTAAACCAGTGTTATATTAGAGACCAGTAACTTTTTTTTTAGAATCTTGAAAACCAGTTGTTTAGTAAAAGACTGAAGCCATAAGATCTATGGTTTGAACTAAAGAGTTTTACTCCATAAATATCAAAGAATATGAACTATAGTGACTTCACTCTATCTTAAGTAGTTAGTAACATTAAAGATAATAAAAATACAATGAACACAATTATCTGTACTCCAAATCAAATGTCCTCGTACAGGCAGTAGATTTTATGTCCTTTCAGACGTTTAACAAAATTCCGAAGATAAACCTCATAATTTGAATGCTGTCAATTGTATATAGGCTAAGATTTCTTGGCCTTCTGTTTAAATCCATCAGGGTGGTCCTTTCAAACCTCCTCCTAAGGTTACAAACTTCCTGTTCTACAGAGGCATAGTTACCTCTATTCAGAATGCTGTTTGTTCTAATAATCTTTAACAATGAAGTTTTATAGCTAATGCTCACTCTCCCTTGTGTACTCTTTCTCTTTTACTTGCTCACTTTTGCCCTCTAGCTTGGCTGTACCAAAAATTCAACACTCAAAGTGACGTCCTTCAGTTAACAAGAGTTTTAACTATTGCTAGATTCCATTACAAGGTACTTCCTTCACTCCAGCTTGTTCTAAACTCTCACTAAGCTACGGAAATAAAGAACCATACCTAGGAGCCCTGATATTTAACTCAGCGCTTATTTTCTAATGTTCACCTCTCCAGCTACTTGATCACATTGAAGATAGAGGCTTTTTTACTCTGAAATCAGATTCTAATATTTAAAGGGACTATTACCTCCTTTTTTTCTTAAAGCACATGGGCCATCATGAGCTATGAATGTTTGATAGTAAAATACACGTCAAAATCTAAACTGATAATTTTTAGAATTGTTGGTAACAATTTGCCATGTATATTCTAAATGAATTTTGCAGCTGAGGTGGCTATTGGAGCCTAGTCTAATTGACCAAATTATCCTTTGTCTTTGTAAAATACCAAGCATTTTTCCTAAAAAACAGACTTTGTAGCAGTGAGTAGATGTTTTGGTTATGCTGCTTTAGTTTCATATTTTGCTAAATGCCATTTTGTTTAATTTCAGTGTCTGTTTTAACAATGTATTTATCTTAAACTTATATTTATGCTTGTGTCAATTGTTTCATGAAACATTTATTGTTTGGAATGTAACATCAAATTTTGTTTTTGTTTAAGCATTTTTAATGCACAGTGGGTCTAGAGCTTAGTCTGACTGGTTTTGGAAATAGCATGCCTGTAACAATCTCATATCCCATTACCCCATGTGGATAGACTGTTTATACTGTTGCCACGTTCTGTTAAGCTTCCAGAACATGCCACATTGAGGAACTACTGATTTCAGTCATCGACCATGGTGATTGATGGAAGGGACTTGGCAGCTTCAAGGGCTCCTAATACATGTCAAGTGAGCACATAATCCATGTTGGTTGCCAAATCTCAGCTCAGCAAGTTTATCATGGAGAGTTCATATCATTGAAATTTCAATTGCCCATGGCGATCTCACTAGTAAACCCATTTGTAGTTGGCACCAGCATTTTTTCAATCCAAATAGACAGGAAGATCAAAAATGACTACTCCCAAGAGAAAGCAATTAAATGAGCCACAAAATGCATGGGCATTAGAAATTAATTATTTAAGCAAATTGTTTTCAGTTAACCATTCCTATGACCAATCTGCAAAAATGACTCCTGTCTGGCATTCTAAGCAGAATTTCTGAAGTTTTGACCGAAAGTTTAAAGTCTTTTTTTAACCTGAAGTTCCTTGTCAGGCTTTTTTATATATTTGGTTACATCTCTTGTTTATTATTTTTCAGTGTGGGAAATCTATCACACATGATGTTAGTAGTTAAACCCTGATAGTTCCAAATATATACAAATTTGTGGTTGATAAGTCAAATGGCAACAATTCAACTATTTCCACTGAACCCGATGGGTGGTTGTTTGTTCAAGAGTTGTACCGTTAATAACAATTGCCAGTAAATTGCATGGTTCTTTACAGTCAGCCAGTGTCCTTTAATGAAGAGCAAATGCAAGCTGGGCTGTCTAGCAGCATTGGTTCGTACCTTGGTCTCCATTGAGATTCATGATTTTTTTATTATGTTATTGAACAACATGGCTGTAATTGAGTCACTCTATGCCTTTCTTGATTGCCATGGAACGCCATGGAATAACTGTTACAGCTGTCCTTTGATGGGGAAGGCATTTTTGATAGTATCATTGAGGAATTCCTAGAAGATTTGAATGACCACTAATTTATGAGTAGTTTAGGAAATAACAGTGAAAAGTAGATGCTGTTTTTATGAGCCCTATTCATTCAGCCAAAAGGCCTGAAAAACTTCAGTACAGCAAGAGGCAGCAATTTTATGGGCCAATATTTCTAAGCCCTGTAATCTGGAACAAAGCTGCATTCATGCTAAGAGACTGGCTGTAGTTGTGAATCCATGTAGGCATTGTGACAATGAATTGCTGGAGCCAAAATTTCTGATGACAGAAACTTCAAATTTTGTACAAGTCTGCCTGCTATCAGAGAAATGACCTTTTCATTTGGAGCTCAGTTCTAAGATTTTTCAAAATAATCTGATCAGGTAATTTGAGATCTAGTGCAGCATAGATAAATTATTTACGTAAGGCACAACTGAACAAGTTTGCTCTTAAGAGGACAAAGCATAACCCTGTTTAATATTATCATGCTCAAAAAAGATGAGTTGTGCCCAATATTAATCCTCAATACTATTCTACTACTACGTGTTTGAAGATTGCCAGAGTTCATTCGGAAAATATGCCCAGATGAGTAGCTAGCTGATATGTTTCAGTATGTTACACTTTGTGAAACAGATGGAAAATATTCTATATATAAAAAAAACAAGTAGGTTTTTCTTGCTTGCGACTTAGATTTACAAGCAGGTAAAACTGACCTCCTAATAAGCTTGACAGTTTACAAAGTATTACAATCACTTGCATTCTGCCAGTAAATAGAGTTCTGTTCTTAAAGTAACAAACAAGGTTAATCACAGCTTCATCTTAAAACTGTATATCATCATCATGCTTCAAACCTCAAATAAGTAACACTATAGGAGATGAGGTTGTGACCTAAAAATATCTACTTGCATACAGGATGGCATTGACATTTTGTCAGGTTAAGATTCAAGGAATTTAGACAGCAGCTTGCATTTTAGTAGCACTCATTACATAGATTTGAGTGCTTTATTGGGCAGTGCAGACTCTCAATGACAGGCAAAAATGCAAAACAGTCAAGCGGGCAGAAGCGCCGTTGAAAAGGAGTCTCCTGGGAGAATTTTCTAAGTAGGGAGCGTCCTTGCACAACGCTGAAATGTGGTCATGAAATGCGGAATTAGTAGTAGGCTGGTATTGGCACATTAGAGATGGTTGGTGTGGAAAGATTTTGAAGGAGCAGGGAACCTTCATCTGTGAAACACCAATGAAAGCCAGTGGGGCTTCATGAGGACAAGGTGATGAGAATATATGATATGTTAAAATCCAGCCAGCTTACAAAAGTGTGCATCCGGTGTGCATCTCAAGAAACACTTCTATGCTTAATCATAACTGGATTCTTGAATTCTTTGTCTGAAATTCACTGGCACAAGAATCTAACTTCTACTCTGGTTTGGGAGCTTGACTTAGTCAATTAAAGTAACATCTAAACCCAAGAAAAAATCGAATGTTTCGGTGACTGGGGGAGGAGAGGGGATTATTTCAAATTGGCTCAATGACCATCTTTTAGTGTCTGAAGCTGTGTTCAGTAAGGCGATGTCCTGCATCTCCTGTGATGATCTCTTAAATTTTGGTCCTAGCCATAGCTACACAGCTTGCAGTTGTCAGAAAATGGATCCCAGTTTTAAGTGTTTAGGTGTGGTGAGGATTCAGGTCTGGGAAGTGGTATTCAAAGAAAGTGAATGTGCTTTAGAAAATTGGTATGTATAGTTGTTTAAACATATATCATGCCTAGTCCCCATATTCTCCATATTTCATGAGCTATTTGTGCTTTGTTTAGTATATTGGTTTCCTGTTAATGACTTGCAAGTCCTTCTCATCTATCAATTATGTTTAGCTTTTCTATTTTGACAGGACAGTCAGTCCAGTTTGGTTTGGACTAAGAAACTGGTGAATAATTTTATCCAATTGAAAATAATGGTTGGTTTCATTGTATAGAAATTCATTAGAGACTTGACTTGCAGTGCCCCTCAAACAATTTTCAGAGTTTTGTCGCCTTTCATTACTGTTTGTTCAAAAATCTGCAGTAAAGCAGTAACCAAGTAGTTAATGATTATGTTCTATATTTGTTGTTTTACTAAAAAAAACTGCTTAAAAGTCATTCCCAACTATTCTTATGGTTAAAATTAAATTCCATTTGATTTTTTGTAAGGCTGCCACATGAAAATGCCATGTGTTCACTTTGCATTATTGTCTACTATTGCATTAGTTGGATGAGTTCTTGCATGAGGCCTTTCCCTCTTAAATTGGATGAAATTGATATACCTTAAAGGACGGCTAAATTATGAATAAAAGATTAACTAGCATGAAATTTTCCTTCACCAATTACTTGGTATCTTGTTTCTTAACCCAACCCAGTTATCTCATCAGGCCTAGTGAGGACATAGGTTTTAGGTCATTTGGGATGGAATGGGTCTGAGATGGAGAGGAATTAGGGGTGATTATCATGTACGTTTTGTAACAAAGAAAAACCTTGCTTTAGTACAATTCCTGGACCCGTATCTAATGCAAGTGTTGTGACATTCTGTGTGCACAAAGCAACTGTTTTCCTCAGAACTAAGTCGTTAGACATTTTAAGTGGATCCCATCATTTGACTACTAAAGTTGCCAAGAAGTGGTCATACATTATGATGTAGTTAATTCCCACTTAAGTTCATCGTACAGTAGATCTGTTCAGATTCCAAAATGCATTTATAGTTTTGTCAATTCTGAATTTTATAGAGGCATCATATTGGAGACCGCAGTCTTTCACTGTGCAACATGTTCCTTGATGAAATGGCAAAGCAAGCCCGCAATCTCATCACAGACATATGTACAGAGCAGTGCACTCTTAGTGACCAGGTAAGATTCCAGCTTCTACATTCTGGAGGAAAGATGATTTTTATAGCTAGATTAAGAAATTTCCATACACTTGAGACCTTTCCTCATACCTGTCACCTATATGTATACCATTGTTATTTTCTACAAAAAGGTCAATATTGAATCTGTGTCCACCAAAATCTAACAGTTTGCTGCATAAAAAGTATTTTCATGTCATCTGACTTTTTTAGACAATTTGTGCCCTCCGGTTAAGTTTCTCTTTCTTCGTACCTTGCTTTGCAGCCTTCATATCTTTTCTGAAGTGTTGCCCAAAATTGAACATAATACACCATTCCAGAACTGAGCAAAGTTTTTTTCTATAGGTCCAACTTAATAGCAAATGGCTAGATTTTGGTGGATACAGATTCAATATTGACCTTGCGAAGAGAATTGGATGAACATTTGAAGGAGAAAAAAAAAAATATTGCTGGTAAAGGTTTGGAGAGAGAGTCTAACTGGATTGCTGTTTGAAAGAGAAACAGGGTTGGAAAGCCTTGATAAGCCATATGTTCCTTTCTTGTGCTATTCTATGATATTGATTATAGGTTCAAGCTCCACATCAGCATTTGAGTATGTAATCTGGCTGACGTTTGATTTGCAGTACTGAGGGAGCAAAAATGCTGTTTTTTGGACATTGCGGAGATCCCATCTATCTGGAGGGACCGAGGATGTCTGTAAAAATGTTATGGTTTGTGTATAGGTGTTGCGTACTGGAATTATCCACATAGATAGCCCTGCTCACCCAGTAGCCACCCTTTGGTTTGCCATGGTGGCGAAAATGCAGCTAACCAAGCAATTTGCCACAGAACGAAGGCGTCGTGACATCTGCCTGAACACTTGCCACTGACATTTACCTATATTATTTGATGTCTATGGTCAGAGAAGAGTAGGATATATTCTTGATATACCTGCTTCACTGAACCAAAAAAATGATGATCATCTCACTGCTGTTGTGAAATGCTGTTGATTACAATTTGACTTGTGTGTACAGGTTCTGTAATTCATTGGCATCAGAGCGCTTTGAGATGTTCTGCAGATGTCAGATTATATGGAGTCGTAGAGGTTTACAACATGGAAGCAGGCCTTTTGGCCCAATATGTCCATGCCATCCTTTTTTAGAACGCCTAGACTAATCCCAATTAACCACAATTGGCCCATACCCCTCTATATGCATCGTCCCCATATGACTATCTAAAGGCTTTTTAAAAGATAAAATTGTACCCAACTCTACTGCTACCTCTGACAGCTTGTCCTAGACACTCACCACCTTCTGTGTGAAAAAATTGCCCCTCTGGACATTTTTGTATCTCTCCCCTCTCATCTTAAACCTATGCCTTCAAGGTTTAGACTCTCCTACCTGTGGGAAAAGATATTGACTAGCTGATCTGTGCCCCTCAGTATTTTATAGATCTCTATAAGATCACCCCTCAGCTTCCTATATTCCAGAGAAAAAAGTTCCTGTCTATCCAGCCTCTCCTTATAACTCAATACATCAAGTCCTGGCAGCATCCTAGTAAATCTTTTCTGCACTCTTTCTAGTTTAGTAATATCCTTTCTATAATAAGGTGACCAGAATTGCACACCATATTTTCAAGTGTGGCCTTATCAATGTCTTGTACAACTTCAAGATGTCCAACTCCTGTATTCAATGTTCTGCCGAATGCCTTCACCACTCTGTCTACCTGTGATTCCACTTTCACGGAGCTATGAGCATATACCCTGAGATCTTTGTTCTGCAATTCTCCCCAGCAGCCAACCATTAACTAAGTTCTGTCTTCGTTCAATCCATCAAAATGCATCACCTTGCATTTGTCTACATTAAACGCCATCTGCCATTCGTCAGCCCACTGACCCAATTGATCAAGATCCCATTGCAATTGGAAATAATTTTCTTCACTGTCTACTATGCAATCAGTCTTAGTATCATCTGCAAGCTTACTAACCATGCTCCCTATATTCTCATCCAAATATACATGTAGGTTCTTCCTCTTATTGTTACCTGGATTTAAGTATGTAGGTGACAATAGTTTGTTGTTTCATAACATTGTTGCCAATTTAACAAGAAGTCATTCCTGTGTCTAATTGCTTACATGTAATTTGAACATTTACAGGAGTAAACACCGTTGAGTTATAGTTAAATTTTTTATCTCATCAGTAGTATAAAACTAACCTGTCTTGGAACTACTGGAAGATGGGATGGAAAAGGTTATGAAAGGTTATGATTGATATCTTCTATAAATAGTGCTCAATAAATGAGGAGTTTTATTTAGGGTAAATAGGGACATGCATCTTAGCTATGTAAAACTTGTATGGGAAGCTTTTTTGGTAAATATGATTTACTTTTGTATGAGAGTTTGTTGTGCATTGAAATGTGCAAAATATAATTTAAAATATCAGCATGGAAACTGCAGGCGATTAACCAATAAAGGATTAAAAAATGTTGACATTATAGTCCTGTAAACCTTTGTAAATGCATTTTAAATTTTATTTTAAAAGATTTGATTTTGTTCTTATTTGGCAATAAGTGGAATACTGGTTTCTTACATAAACAGTATTCTCCAAAATTTCCATTAGCTTACAAGTACTAATATCTGTCAGGAAATTGTTGCAAGTATGTGGTAAAGTACATGATTAAAATCCTTGAAAAATAAATATCTCCTTTGATTTACATGCTATGTTTACCCTTAAAGAAAAGGCCATAGTCTAAGTTAGATGAAACATCCATGCAGGACACTTGCCCATGTTGCACAGTTAGTATTCTACAAGATTGATTATCCATGATGTGTAGAGGTTAACTTGATTCAAATAATCAGTGCAGTATTCAAAGGAAACTTTGATTCTAGAAAAGTATTGAAAACTGTCACTTCAGTCATATTTAGAATAAGCTTGGAAAATGTAAACCTGAGTAATTTTTGTCAGGAGAGAAAAATGGAGTTGCACCGTTAGAAAAATAGATCTAGTATTTTGCTGGTTGAAAATATTTGCAGTTTTTTAATACTGGTCCAACTAGGAACCTAACTTAATGTTTTGCATATAATTGATTCTACAAAATAAAAATCTTTCACCAACAGAATCTCTTGCATTTTCTGAAAAAGATATCATGAATATCGATGCACGACGTCGATGCACGACGTGGATCCCCACATCGATCGTATATCAATTGTGTTAGCTTTGGCATATTTATCTCAAACTGTTTTAAAGATTTCATTGTTTTTTTCTGTTCTACAGTTATTGCCAAAACATTGTGCCAAGACTATCAGTCAAGCAGTAAACAAAAAGTCCAAAAAGCAGACTGGAAAGAAAGGGGAACCCGAAAGGGAGAAACCTGGAGTAGAGAGCATGAGAAAGAACAGGCTACTGGTTACCAAGTGAGGAGTCTTCAACTGCCACTTTTGTAATTTTTCTTCAGTAGGATTTTTCCAGGATTGATTTTTAAACAGAAATAAAGGCATTTTCATAGATCATAAACTTGTGTGGAGAAGTAACACGTTCAAGGTTGATTTCTTGCAGTAAACTTTGTCAACAGCTTGTTGAAATTTGTGACACTGTTAACTTAGCTAAATTACATTTGCATACGAATAAACAAACAAGGAGCACGAGTAGATCATTCAGCCCCTCATTTGTGTGTGTTGCAATGTTTGAGAGGTATGATGAATGTGTCTTTTACTTTGATAATTAAGTCATTTTTACCTGGAAACATACACAATGTTTTGATTTTGTTTTTCAGTTTGGACAAACTTCATACTGCGCTCTCAGAGCTTTGTTTCTCTATCAATTATGTTCCTAATTTAGTTGTCTGGGAGCACACCTTTACACCACGGGAGTATTTGACTTCACATTTGGAAATCCGCTTTACTAAGTAAGAGAGATTTTTATAATTATGTGGAAAAATTAGCTGTGTACATATACATTTATATTCGAGGATTAATAAATTAAAAAGCCAGTGTTGAATTTTTGTAACCGAAAGATTATTCGATTCAGAATTATTTAACTCAGAACAGAGGGCAAGATGATGGAGAACCAGTCTATCTGCAATAGTGAGTTGAGGCAGAGTGCTGCATCAACTGCACCGACTTCATTGGCTCCTTGGTCTTACAAGTTGGAATTCAAATGTTTCTTCACAGGAGAGGGACAAGAATTGGACAAAGCTTTCCAGCCATTAATAAAAACATAATTTAGAATGTAGGATATTTATTAACTGATTTTGAGGGAGATGGGGGGTTTCCTTTAAAGACACCATTTTATCCTTTTCCAAATGGCGCAGCTGATATACTGAATAAAAATTGAGTCAAATAGTCCAAAAGAAGTCATGTTCCTTTTCTGTGTTGGGTTAGCTAAACTCAACTAGTGTGTAAAGCTTATTTAATTGTTCTATGTCTGAGATTAGCAAGAGGAATATTGACCAGGCCCCTCATCCTGATTGCTAGCTAGTGATCTCTGCAGACTCTTTAAGGCAGGTGAAAGGGGGCATGATGTATGTAGTAAGCTAGGGGCTTGACAGGGGCTTGTAATGTCAGGTTTATTCATGAATAATAAATACTTGTGTGAACTCTGATATAAAATTTATAAAATGACTGATTAATGGCTTGAAAGAGCAAGGTATACCATTGGCATATTTTTAAAAAGGAGAGAATTTTATCTTTTCCCATCCATCACCTTCAAAATTATGCAGTCAAAAGCATAACTTTTCATTTCCAACCACTATTAGAAAGTATTTGCATCATTTTATTTAAAAAAATCAAAAAATCTTAAACTGAAATGTAGCATTTTGGCTAAATTCAAAGATGCTGCAGTCAACTAAAATAACTTAGCACATTTATGGATTGCCAGATGTAAAAATTTTGGCTTGTTAAAATTATTTTTTTTAAAGTTCACTGTTTTTGCTGGATCATTTTTGACTTCTATTGGATATATTATCCCCAAGAGTTCAGGAACAGTTCCATCTGAATCATTTCTCTCACACTACATTTATTGCATTTGTACATTTGCTTTTAGTCCTTTGTTTAATTGTCACATCTGCCTATGGTTTGATCGACCTCACAAACATCTCAGTAATAAGTCACTGAAGGCATTCAAGAAAACTTGATAGAGAAAAAACACAAAATGAAAATAATTGCTTCATTTGCATTTAACATTAATTTTGAAATAAGTTTCTGAAGACTAAATTGCAGGTTATTAATGCACATGAAATCAAATTTTACTTTAGTAAAAGTTTTAAAACTTTTCACTTAGGAAACAACATTTGTTATTTAACTGCAGTAGGTGTTGAATATGAATGATTCGCAAAAGTTCATGTTTCATTTTAACTCCAGATCAATTGTGGGAATGACTATGTACAATCAAGCTACGCAAGAGATTGCCAAGCCTTCTGAGCTGCTGACAAGTGTGAAAGCTTACATGACTGTACTTCAGTCCATTGAAAACTATGTGCAGATTGATATCACTAGAGTCTTTAACAATGTTCTTCTCCAGCAAACACAACATTTAGATAGTCATGGTGAACCCACCATAACAAGCTTGTACACCAATTGGTAAGCACTGAGCTGATGTTTATTTTTAATTGTTTGAAATGCATTTTTTGATGTAATTCATGTTTGAAGATAATTTAATCTATCTGTACACTTACACAGGTATCTAGAAACTCTTCTGCGACAAGTCAGCAATGGGCACATTGCGTACTTTCCAGCTATGAAGGCGTTTGTGAACCTGCCTACTGAGAGTGAATTGACATTTAATGCGGAAGAATATTCAGATATCTCTGGTAAATATGTTACAAAATATTTTAAATTACACGTGCCTTCGTTTTCTGACAAGGCCATATGTAAGTAATGCTTGTCCTCAAAACGGTTTTGTTTAAGTCACCATTCTCCATGACCTTATTTTGCCTCAATGTTCCCTGTCTGTCTCCAGCTATTAAGAGCGGAAATCAGCCTGATACTGTTGCTGCCAAGATTCTGCTCCTGTGAAAGTATTATATGTATTTTCAACTGGTAAATGAAGGGGATTTGAGTTTTAACTCATTGTTATCTCCTTTTTCAGATTTCTCTGTATTCGCCCTTTCCTGAAAGTGGTAACTCTTTGCTGTCTTCAGTTCCGTTGGTGCTTATCACTAAGTTGGCTGTATTCCTGGTGATTTTGTCATATGACACTCCCTGCTTCTAACAGCCCTACTCAAACAAATGTATTTGTGCACCCCTCCCTTCCCATCCCCACCAGCCATAGACAAAGCTTCTAAAAATGAGGCTAGGATAATTCTCTTGTGTTGCCCACAGCAATATCCAGGATTTTTTAAAATTCTGGGTAATTTCAAAGTAATCATCAAGGTTTGGCCTAGATACAGATTCTCTATATTGGCTTTCAGTTTATACTTCCAATCAACAGAGCAGCTAGTGCTGATTGGATGTTAAAGTCAATGAAATAAATGAGCGGCAAGAAGCTGAACTGCTCCCTTTATTACAAATAATGGCCGCTAATTAATTGCGCAGCATCCCTTGGTTACATGACCTATTGAATTTAGCCCCAGCATAAATCAAATTTGCTTCATCACTGCCAAGTAATTAATGGCCAATGAGGATGTGTAATTTTTTGGGGTCCTGATATAGCAGTGGTACTTGAGAGCGAGGGGGATGGTGTGATGGGTGGGGTACATAATATTTAAAACTTTACTGTTTATTGACTATCTCACTAACTTAGTAGAAATCCCAGTGCTTTCAGATCTCTGATCAGTCACATATGAAAAGCATGTCTTTGAACTTGTTCCACATTATTGATCATGGCAACCCTACCTGTACTCCATTTTTGATTTGAATTACTATTGTCACACGTATTAACATACAGTGAAAAGTACACTATTTAGACAAAGCATACCATTCATAGAGAAGGAAATGAGGGAGTGCGGAGTGTGGTGTTACAGTCTTAGCTAGGTTATAGAGAGAGATCAACTTAATGCAAGGTAAGTCCATTCAAAAGCCTAACAGCAGCAGGGAAGAAGCTGTTCTTAAGTCGGTTGATACGTGACCTCAGACTTTTGTATCTTTTACCGAAGGAAGGAGGTGGAAGAGAGAATGTCCAGGGTGCATGGGGTCCTTAATTATGCTGGCTTCTTTGCCAAGGCAGTGGGAAGTGTAGACAGAGTCAGTAGTTGGGAAGCTAGTTAGTGTGATGGATTGGATGACATTTGTGACTTTTTTTGGTTCCTTGTGGTCTTGGGCAGTGCAGGAGCCATATCTAGCTATGATACGACCAGAAAGAATGCTTTTTACGATGCATCTGTAAAAATTGGTGAGAGTCATAACTGACATACCAAATTCTTTTAGTCTCAAGAGAAAGTAGAGGCATTGGTGGGCTTTCTTAACTATGGTATCAGCACGGGGGGCACCAGGGCAGGTTATTGCTGATCCGGTCACCTAAAACCTTGAACCTTTCTACTTTGGCCCCATTGATATAGGCAGGGCGTGTTTATCTTTGCACTTCATGAAGTCAATGACAATCTCCTTCAAAAACGTTGAAGGAGAGATTGTTTTTGCCACATCAGTTCACCCAATTTTCTATCTCATTCCTGTACTCTTTCGTCATTGTTTGAGATCCCACTCACTCTGGTGGTGTCATAAACAAATTTAAAAATTGAATTGGAGGAGAATTTGGCTGCAGAGTTATAGGTGTATAAGGAGTATATTAGGGGACTGAGGACACAGCCTTCTGAGGCACTGGTGTTGAGGAGTTGTTGTTTCCTATCCTTACTGATTGTAGTCTGTGAGTTAGAAAGTTCAGGATTCAGCGCAGAGGGACTTCTCAGCCATCTACTTCTTTTAGCTGCTTCAATTTATTTTGTAGCCAAATATGATTTTTTAAAAAAACATAGTGTAGTAGTCAAGTACATTGGATGAAACATTCTCTCATTTAAAAAAAAACTATTCAACTGACTGGAAAAGGATTTGCCCATAAACACTTTGTTCCAAAAGGAATGAGGTTTGCCAGTGTTTTCTGGCATTTGCTTGCAACGTTTGTTTTGAAATGGTGTCACAAGACTTAAATTTCCAATCATGAATTTGTGTTGACGGCAACGTAAGATTATGTTTATACTGTGGGTGAATAACATTCATGAAATATCATTGTGATCAGAATTGCTTTCACACCATCGCTGACATGTGGTCAAAGTGGCTAACTACTGTCTAAAAATCAATAGGGTAAAATCTTTAAATATGCAATTCTGTCTCAGCTGAGTCATAAAGTTAAGTGGTTGTAACTCTTTGGTATGCAAGGATTATTTTTAAGCTGAAAACTCCCATAAACATGAAACAAAGTTTCATGTGCAAAACTACATCTTTATCGCTTCAGTTCCTTAAAATCATATTTAAGTAATCATGGAATATTGTGAGCAGTTTTGGGTCTCATACTGAAGGAAGATTTAGCTAGCCTTGGAGGGGGTCCAGAGGAAGTTCACAAGAATGATCCCACAAATGAAGGGTTTGTTATAAGAGGAATGGCTGAGGAGTCTGGACTCGTACTCGAAATTTAGAAGGGGGGGGTTGCTTTAATTGAAATTCAGTGCTTAGAAGCCTAGATAGAGTGGATGTGGTGAGAATGTTTTCTGTAGTGAGAGAGAGAAGAACTCACGGGCACAACCTCAGAGTGAAGATACGCTCCTTTAAAACTGAGCTAAGGAGGAATTCCTTCATGTAGAGGGTGGTGAATTTGTGGAACTCATGGCCACAGAAGGCTGTGGAGCCTAGGTCATTGAGTGTCTTTAAGACAGAAATAGGTTCTTGATCAATGAGGGGATGATGGGTTATGGGGAAAAGGCAGTAGAATGGGGATGAGAATCCCATCAACCTTGATTGAATGGCGGAGCAGATTCAGTGGGCTGAAATCTGCTCTTAGGTCTTCTGGTCTTGCGTTTGAATTTGAATAGTTTGATGGATGATTTTAAGTTTTATCTTTTCTTCAATTGCTTTGTGGAATTAAAGCCTTGTTTCAACCCTAGTTAAGATGCTGTATGGGCACATATCTCTCATATGAAATATTTTCACTGAGGAAGTTAATAGCCATTCGTTTTTGAAATGAATAGCTATAAAATAGCTATCTAACTCACTATGTTCTACTCCTTTGCTTCTCCTTTGAAATTCTCATTGTCTACTGCCCCTTCCCCTCATCCTGCAGCACAAAGATAACAACCAGCTTATTTTCTCTACCATCTCCTAATTGCCTTCTCTAGTTTCCTTGAGTTCAAGGTCTATGCTGCTAAGGTTGAGATCCTTTCAGATATTTATGTTTCTTCCCCTTTCTTGCAAAGCTGGACAACCTCCTTGTCTTAACTTGGAATCTGTCTGGGCTGTCTCATTTCTCTCCTCTGTTGCCTCTTGCCTTTTCTGAGTTGATCTTGCCTATTAGACTCTGTTACTGTCTCTACTTTTCTAAATCACTCCAGTTCTCTTCCTGATTCCAGTTAGTGCTGGCATCGCAAATGATTTATTATCTTCAGATGTTGCTCTCCCTTCAAAATCATACCATCACTCATCTGAAAAGAAACAATGTCAGTCTTTCTGCTGTTACAAACTGTTCTCCTCACTTCCCCCCCTCCCTCCAAATCTATGCCTATCTTTTTCGTAACCCTTGTTTGGAGAGTTAGCCAGGAGTGTGATGGAATGCTCTCCTCTTACATGAGTGCATCTGCAACAAGGCAAGAAGCTCAACGCAATCCAGGATACAGCAGCCCACTTGACCAGTACTCTTATCAGTTGCTCTTCACCATTGATGTACTAAATGGCAGCATTGCGTACTATATACAAAATGCACTACAGCAATTCACCGAGGCCTCATCAACAGCATCTTCCACACCTATGACCTGTACCATTTAGACAAGGCAGCAAGGAGATGAATGGGAACACGTGCAAGTTTCCCTGAAAGGTGCACTGCATTCTGACTTGAAACTACATTGCTGTTAATAAAAATTTATAACCATGTGTCATTTTATGTATGATCCTTTCCATGTCACAATGCACAGTCTACATAGTCTTGAACGTTCTCTCATGAACTGTTGCCTTTTCTGCCCTGCTGTCTCACCCCTCGCCTTCTCCATAATTTATTAGACCATACATCAAACAACAAGATTTGTTTGTATGCCTTTTTCATGATCACTTGAACCTCATAACACTTTACAACCAATGGAATACTTTTGAAGTTGAACACAGCAGCCAATTTATGCGCAGCAAGCTCCCAAAAACAGCAGTTGTACAATGATGATCAGATTCATAACAAGTTATTACCACTGTTTCATTTTGTTCGTGTTTTTTGTTATTACCAAACTTTTTCTTGTGATTTTGTTTATTCTGTCTCCCAAAAGTAAAAATATTGTTTATGAAGTTCATTCACCATCTTTCAACTTAGCAATCTGCTATTGTGTTAGTAACTCAATAGCTGTACAAAAATAGTGATGGTTCACAGATTTTCAACAAGAGAATTTCTCAACTGTGTATACATATCAGGGATGTTGTCTAAATGGATTTCAGTAAGGCATTTGACAACATTCCACATACAAACTGTTTAGAAAAGTACAATTTCATGGGATACAGACAAAGTTGATAGTTTGGATCCAAAATTTTCTGTGACAGGATAAAATGGATAATGGTGGATGGATAATTTTGCAAATGAAATACATGTTCCAGTGATTGTCCATAAGTCTCAGTATTGGGACCCATGCTGTTTGTTGTATATATTAATGATTTAGACTTAAATGTGAGAAGCATGATTGGAAAATTTGCAGATGACACAAATTGGCCACGTAGTTGATGGCAAAGAAAATTGCTGCCAGCTCCAGAATGCTATCTATGATTTAGTTTAGTGGGTGGAGAAGTGACAAATGGAATTCATTCTGGAGAAGTGTGAGGTAGTGCAATCGGATTGTTTTACCTCAGCTTTTTACAGAGGTGGTGGGCATTTGGAATTCACTGCCTAAGCTGAGGCTGAAATGTTCAACTCATTTAAAAGTTAGCTGGATGTGCATCTGAAATGCTGTAACCTGCCAGGGTACAGACCAGCTGCTAGAAATTGGGATTAAAATGAGTAACTACTTTCTTATTTTTTTTAATTTGGCACAGACATGATGGTGAATGGCCTCTTTCTGCACTATAGCTTTTATGGTTCTAAGCTTTTCCATTAAAAGTTTCAAGATTTTAGATGGTTTTTGGTGATATGGTCATGCCAATGTAATGACAGATTTATTAGTGTTGCGGCATGCAAACTGACAATTCTTGTATGTTTTCCCACAGAAATGAGGGCTCTTTCAGAGCTTCTGGGTCCATATGGAATGAAGTTTTTAAGTGAGAGCCTAATGTGGCACATTTCCTCACAGGTGGCAGAACTCAAGGTAAGATTGGATTTTCATTGCAGCTATGTCTGCATGCTGGCACAGAGAATAAAATACATTTACAAAATGACGCTGTCTGTGGAATTTTAATTCCATTACATTTTTTAGTGTGATGGGAACTTGCTGCCAGATTTGTGAAGGCTGTGTGAATGGTAGTAAAACACCTTAAAAAGGCTCATGCAGATGTAAAAACTCAAGTTATTAATTTTAAAGTTTACGTACTGACAGCTTACTATAGTAATTGGTCATTTTCATGGATAGCCATCTTGCAAGTATTGATCTTATGAATTCCCAGAGAAATTCCCATATTTGATGCTAGGCAATAATTTGAACTGATTTTCGGATGGTGTCAGGGTTAAAGATTCCAAGCATGTGGAGATATTGGAGAAGCTGGAATTGTTCTATTGAAGGCAGATGAAGTTAAGGGGAGACCAAATAGAGGTATTCAGCATTGCAAGGAGTTTTGGTAAAGTGATGCAAAGCTATCGTTTTTGGTAAGTGGGTCAGTAACTAGAGAACATAGAGTTAAAGTAATTGGTGAAAGATTTGGAGGGGTGATCAGCAATTTTTTAAGATCTGGAATGAGTTGTTTAAGAGGGAGCTGGAATTTAATTTCATTGGAGTTGTCAAAGGACAATTTATGTAGAATTAGAGAACAAATTTGAAGGGTAAAAAGCTGGGCTGTGAGACTAAATTTCAAAGAGCTGTCATAGTCAAGATGATGTAGATTCGCATTCTAATCAGTAATCTGTAAACAGTCTGTGCTGTTACATGTGCTGTTTGAGACCAGAACACCCCATTCATCTGACGAAGAGTACAACCTCGAAAGCTTATGAGTTTACTATCAAATAAATCGGTTGGACTTAAACCTGGTGTTGTCAGACTTCTTACTGTAGTCATGATGGTCAGAATGACTTGACTGTAACATTGTAATTCCACTGATCAGAATATTTAAGCATTTAGTGTCTTTTTAACACAAGTGCTTTCCTGTGCTGAGTACATAATAGTCTTTTCATGACTGAGTAGTTACTGTATGGCAAAAACAGATGCTTAATTTTGGTTACAAGTAACTGTGGTTCTTGTGTTGTATTTAATTTGTCACTGTGTGCTCCAATTGTCTGTCACTCTGCCACAAGAGTATTAAGGTAGACCAAGAAATATTTCCATGTGCTGGTAGTCAGGATTAACAAATTGGTGATAGTATTCCATGTGCCTGTCTATGAATCATAACATCAAATAATTTTACTATTGGAAAACAATCATTTGTGAGAACAATTCAAGAATCTTGTTGTCTCCAAAATTCCCCATGCTGTAGAACAAGTCTCATAATCTTTTAAGAGCAAGAGTCCGGACATACAATGCAAACAAGGCTTTGTGAGGTGAAGAAGCTGCAAGAGGTACTTGCTGTTTCTCCACAAAGATTATTTAGCAACTCTGCTAATAAGATGCAGTTTTGTATTCTTGCAGTTTTGTATTCTTTCAGTTTTTTTAAAAAAATCCATATCATTACTTGGAGCGGTACCTCATTCACTCTTGATTCATGCTGTTATGCAGTAAAAAAAAAACAATAATACTTCCACATCAGCAATCATGCGACTTAATACCTTTGTCAGTGAGTTACTGTGCTGGATGATGTGATATTGAACAACCGATCAGGAAAATCTTTTGTTCAGTTGCCAGGCTGTGGCAAGCTAACCAATGTTTAAATGAGTGGCTGCAGAACAGTATGGTTGCTTATTATGCCTGAGCTAGAAAGAAAACAGATTGGCAGGGTTCCATTCCTAATTGTTATCGCATGACTCCTGTTAATAGTGTGCATGCTTAGATTTCCGGCAAGAGCCAGATCTTTTTCCAGTAATAACCCTCATGGTGTAATAACTCGGCAACATTGACTACTATGAAAGAAAATTTATGGTAAATAAATGGAGATGAAAATGTCTGTTACATGTGCATAACTCTTGTGTAAGTAATTGTTGCAGATTTAAAAATCAGGCAGTTGTATGATGGACAAATGCATCTATTCTTGGTGATGTTTATTTTTCTTTTAAAGGATTGCCCACAAATGCAAAAGAATTCTAAAGAAAATCAAAGTATAGGTGTTTTAACGTGAGCAACATGCTTATCAAAATCCTTTTTATACTTGATTGTAACTTTTTATAGCAACGTACTTTTTTTCCTTTGCGGGATGTGGACACTGACGAGCTAACATTTGCTGTCCGTCCCTAATTGCCTTGATACTGAGTATCCTTTTCAGAGAGCAGTTAAGAGTCAATCATGTTGCTGCGGGACTGAAATTGCGTGCAGATCAGAGCAGATTTCCTCTCCTGAAAGATTTTAGCAAATTAGTGATATTAAATTAAATGAATATAAATTGACCAGCTTTATATTTATATTATTGCATATATATGTCCTGCAGTATGTTAGCCTGGACCTCTGGATCACTAGTCCAGTGACATTACCACGGCATCAGTTTCTTCCCATAATGTGCAGTAATCAAATTGGATCAGTCTGTATTTTCCATCCTTGTGGTAGAATTTGGATCCAGCATTCTCAGAAGCTTGCTTTTCTTAATAGTGTAATGGCTTAAAGATTATTAAAAACAGATGATCAGTGTCGCAAGGCGTGTATAGAAAATTAGATTCTTGTACTAAAACCTGACAGTGCAAAGAACTAATGATTTTCTTTTTACAGACTAAACTTGAATAATAGTTCAGTCTAATTGCAAAATAGCTACTGGTTGTAATAGTATAATTTTACGTATCTGGTCCTGTCGTCCCCTCAGGACATTGAAGTATGCTGGCTATAGAGCAGTTTCTTTTTTTCCCCAGTGGTGCATTTGTACTTCAGACTTGCTCAAAATTTTGACCAGACCAGACCAGGGCGAGGCACTAAATAGCAATCAGATTTCCTCACACCCGGGTGAAAATCTGGGATTGTTACTGAGTTTCTGTGCAGTTGAGACATTTTTTTAAAAAAGAACCATTTTGTTTTTAATCTCCACGTATGTTTTTGATTCTGCGCGTTGTTTTTGCTCTTCTCAAAATGAAGACCCTTGCCACTATTAAACTGGTTAGTTCATGATGATGACCATACATCTTGCCAATGCACTTGATATTCTAGCGGTTTCATACCATATTATTTCTGGTTCTTGTAGAAACTTGGTCTGCATGAAAACTTGTAAAACCATTTTTCTTCCATCCTACACTCCTGACAGTTTGCAATATTTTTTCAAAAATTTTTAAAATAATAACCAAATTATTTTATCTTCACCCCACATCCTTTTTGGAATGCTTATACCATTAGTGAACCTGTGCCATGTTCTATTTCATAATTTAAAAGATAGACTTGGAGCATTCTGAAACAGTTTGCTGGAAGAAATAGGAGATTTGCTTGGGAGTGGTTTGCCTCATTTTCCAAATTTGGTTTCCATTTGGTACCACCTTCTAGCATGCCTGAAATCATAAGTTAGCTTTGCCAGTAGGCGAATGCTACATATTTGAAATAGTATGTCAGATGGCACACTTATCCTTACATTCTACCTTATATGATTTGCATTTGCTATAAGTTATTGTTTTAGATTGGTGCCATCACAGCTGACTGATTTAGAGCCATCTGTATTAAGTGGGCAAAATGCTGTGTGTAGATTTAATTCATGAAAGGGCACAATTCATTCTTTGTATTTTCACAGTTCAGATGGACAGCATGGATTCGTTAAGGGGAAATTGTGTTTGATGAATTTATTGGATTTCTATGAGGATGTGACTAGTGCACTAGATAGAGGAGAACTGGTGAATGTGGTGTTTTTAGATTTCCAGAAGGCGTTTGATAAGGTGCCTCACAAAAGGTTGCTGCAAAAGATTAGGGTGCAAGGAGTTGGGGGTAAGGTTTTAGCATGGATAGAGGATTGGTTGTCTAATAGGAAGCAGAGAGTAGGAATCAATGGGTGCTATTCTGGTTGGCAGCTGGTGACTAGTGGAGTGCCCCAGGGATCGGTGCTGGGGCCTCAACTGTTTACCACATACATAGATAATTTGGAGGAAGGGGCAGAATGCAGGGTAAGGAAATTTGCTGATGACACAAAGATGAGTGAGAAAGCAAATTGTGTGGAGGATGTGAAAAGTCTGCAGAGAGGTATGGATAGGTTGACTGAGTGGGCGAGGACATGGCAGATGGAGTATAACGTTAGCAGTGTGAGGTTATCCACTTTGGTAGAAATAATAGTAGGAGGAATTCTTATTTAAAAGGCAAAAAGCTGTGCAGAGGGACCTGGGGGTCCTTGTGCACAAATTGCAAAAACTCAGTCTGCAGGTGATCAAGAAAGTGAATGGGATGTTGACCTTTATACCTAGGGGGATAGAATATAAAAGTAGGGAGGTCTTGTTGCAACTGTACAGGGTGCTAGTGAGGCTGCAGCTGGAGTAGTGTGTGCAGTACTCTGTTGGTCGCCGCATTTGCGGAAGAATATATTGGCCTTGGAGGGAGTGCAGAGAAGATTCACTAGGCTGATACCAGAGGTGAGGTGGTTAGCCTATAAGGGGAGATTGAGTAGACTAACTTTGTAATCGTTTTAGTTTAGAAGGCTGAGGGGGGATCTTATAGAGACATAATTAATGAAGGGGATGGATAGAGTAGAGGTAGAGAGATTCTTCCTGCTTAGAAAGGATAACAGTACTAGAGGGTACACCCTCAAAATGGGGGTGTGGTTTAGATCGGAGGGGGGGTGCAGTTTGGATCAGAGTTGAGGAGGAACTTCTTCACTCAGAGTGGTGAATCTCTGGAATTCTCTGCCAGTTGAAGTGGTGGAGGCTACCTCGCTGAATATATTTAAGTCATGGGTAGATAGGTTTCTGATAAACAAAGGTATTAAGGGATGTGGGGAAGTGGAACTGATCCACTTCAGATTAGCTCTGATCTTATTGAATGGCGGGGCAGACTCGAGGGGCTAGATGACCTACTCCGGCTCCTATTTCTTATGTTCTTATAATGCTCAAATTCCTCATTTTTGATTTGTTGAAATCAGTTATGTTCCAATAAAATCAAGTCCTATATCTGTTTTTTAAATAAATAACCACAGCACTTTGAAATTATTGAGTATGAGAGCTTCAGGAGAATTGATTTAAATCCTGTTCAGGAATGCAGGAGCCTTTGTACATTGGTTTTGCCAATAAAAGATGTTCCTCAGTTTTACAAAAGAAAATATTAATCTTAATTTAAATTTGATAAGCATTTTTATGAATGTTCTTAGCAACATGGAAACTCTTGATCCAGTGACATCACCAGTGAGGAATACATGAAAGCAGTTCCATCAGAAATAGCAGGTCTATAACCTCACACCAGTCTACAAGCTTCTCAGCTTTGGGAAACTACAGTTGGATTGGAAATATTCCTTGTGTTGAAGAATGCATAGGGATATTCTCTGTTGCAGAATGGCCAATTCGGGACATCTGACTTCAGGATTTTCACACTGGGAAGGAAACCAAAATTAGAATTTTCATTCTGATCAAAGATATTCATCAAAGTGTAATTCAAAACTTTGTGTATAATTTATGTAAACAGAATTCTCACTGAAGTTTTTGAGGCTCTTCGTATATTAACACATTTGGTATGTAATATTGACCCTGTCTTTCCTCTACCACATTTAATACTAGTGTAATTTGCAATATAGTAAGTACATCCTGGATTTACAAAAAGATTAGGAAACTTTGGAACATTAATTTACTTGAAACTAGCCTGCAGAAGAAACTGTTTTAAATAGGCACAAGAAATGTGATCCCACAGACTATGGAAGACATTCTTCTGTTTCTGAAGTCAAATTATTTTTCATTTGTGGTCAGCCTCAGAAGTTTATTATTGTGTGAAAATGAAGGTATTGGCAGTTGGTATCCCTTACATTCAAACAGCCATTTAACCTTTACCTTCGTATGAAAGTAATTTATTTCTTGATGGGGCAGGGGGGTTTTGGAAGAAATAGAGTAATGTGTAATCTGGACAAAATTTTCTAAAGTTAGTGGGAACTGATGTCCATTCCTGAATTTTTTTTTTCCATTTCATAATTTGTTTAATTACTGTCAATTTGTTTGACTTTCTGCCAAGTAAAAAAATGTGCAAAAAATAAAATCAGTTTCATATGACTGGTAATGCAACATGGTCTTCTCATCTGAGTAACTAAAGGAAAGAAGTTTTGAGAATTCACTTTCTTCAAACTGTTATTTTTTGGATACTGAAGAAATATATTTCTATTTTAAAGTCAGTTCTATTCCTTATTGAATTCTTCAAGAGATTGGGTCTCTTAACTAAATTGGCATTAATGATTTATGTTCTTTATGTTCTGGAGAAGTTTCATGGGCTGAATTCAGGGCTTTGATTATCAAGCACAAGTTAAGAGCTGTTGAGCACAAAAATTGGCTGCAAGTAAGCAGCATATTTTTCTGGATAGAATTGGTAGCAGATTGACTTTCAAACCAAATTAGTTTTGTGACTACTATAGTAACCAGTAGAACATGGCATAGTGCAAGGAGACCAGTAGATTATTTCATTAAAAATTGATCTTTTTATATAAAAAATCATTCTCTACTCATATGCAAGGAATGTAGATTTTTCTTCCATTAAATTCACCATGTGATCTGGTACCAAGCTTTATAGAAACTCCCAGATTTGATCATTTAATGGGGCCTGTATGAGCATTTGCACCCTTGAATTTAACATCTGAAAAACTTTGTACATTTCTATCTAGATTATGATAGAATAGTGCTTTCCTGCCGATCTTCCTCCCAACTTTTAGTGGAAATACACTAGTAGTGATGGTAGCTGATGTTGGATGGAGTTCAACTGTGATGATCAGCCCAGCAAAATCATTGATATATTTTGTGGTTCGCTACTGCAATATATACTAGTGTTGCTGATTGTGAAACTGTAGTCAGTTGTGTTACTAACATCTCTGAAAGGATATGTTGGGGAGGAGGATAATATTTGAAAACTAGAAGCTTAAATATGACCACTTTGCAATCATACTGCAGATAAGACACCCGCGATACCTTTGTGATTAGACTGTAAAACCTTGCACTCTTTATTCATGATGTAATGGTTGATAGAAATAGTCTGTTTTTATGCTTTGGCCTTTCACTGAGAAACGATACAGTGACAGAATGGTTAGCACTGCTAACTCAGTGCCAGGGACCTGGATTCAGTTCTGGCCTTGTTGATTGAGTGGAATTTGCATGTTCTCACCATGTTTGCACGGGTTTCCTCCAGATGCTATGGTTGTCTCCCACAACCCAAAAATGGGCAAGTTAGGTGGATTGACCATGGAAAATTGCCCCTTGATGCCCCAAGATGTGTAGGTTAGATGGATTAGCCATGGTAAATGTGTGGGATTGCAGAGGTAGGGTGGGGGAGAGATCCTGGTTAAGATAATCTATCAGAGATTCGATGTAGACCCAATGGGCCAAATGACTGTCTGCACAACAGAGATTTCAAGAACTAGGTTGCATGTTTCCATGGTAGTTGATTACTCCCATCGTAAGACGTTTTGAACAGAAGGGTAGTAGAGGGAAAAAATAATATGACTGTCTTATTCCACTGTCTCTCCCTTTTGGGTTGGAAGTGGGAAGACAAAAATGATAGTGTTGTCCGTGAATCAGAAATGAGGCCAAACGTTGGTTTAATCTGAGGGCTTTTGATCTCTTTGGGAACTGAAGACTATTGAACCATCTGGATCTTATAAACCTAATTTCCTTTCCCAGATTGAAATATCTATTTGGCTTTATCCTAGTAACTGTCTGATACAAGTATGCTTTCTTCCCAGAAATTAGTAGTGGAGAATGTTGACGTGTTAACTCAAATGAGGACCAGCTTTGATAAGCCAGACCAGATGGCAGCACTCTTCAAAAGATTAACATGTGGGTATCAAGTATGTTCTCAGATTACAAAAACTGGGCTGACAATGTAACGATTTTTATGTGTTGACATAACCTTGTTGCACTGCAATTATAGGACTGAGCATTCCACCTTCACGTTTTACACAATGGTATTGGTTATCCAATACTGTGAATTTTGAATTTTACACATTGGCATAATATATCAATTACAGGGTATTGCTACTTCAGATCAGAGGTGTCTATACGTTGCTTTTCCTAAGAGAAGACTGAGAAAAATGACAAAATCTTTCCTAAAACTCAGTAAGGGCAGACTTCAGTTATCAAAATATAAAACCGTGTAATGAAAAGTTTTTCTTTGAGTAACTACATTTTTATTCATCAAAAGTTGTTCTTTTTGGCTTGCTTGTGATCAGTCAGATCTGAAGCAGAGGATTTTAGTCCCATAATTTTACTTAGATATGGAATACTTCAGATTAACTGTAATGAAAGTTGCCAGGCAACTTACCCCACACACTCAAATAGGAGACCTATCCTTAATATTTTTCCATGCTGAAATAATTCCAGATTTTGCATGATCGGTGAAAATTATTCCAAAAAAATGGAATAGCACCACTAATCCAATCCACTGTTGCATTTGTGAGAGACTAAGCTTGATAGTATTGAACAGATGAACTGTTGAAGTAAGTGTCCTGCTAATCAGAGAAAAACAAATAATCTCCAAAAGGATACTCCTTTTTATATTCACCTTTGTAGAAAATTGCAGTGGATTTCTTCATTTTGTTTTTTGTAGTTTTCATCCAGATAAGGAAATAAGTTATGGAAAATCATTTTTGGCTCTATGTTGATGATCAAAAGTTATATGACCAGACTAGTGATAAATATGAAAGCAAATGTTGTTTTGGGGAAAGTCTTAATCTTGTTGCAACTGACTTTATAACCTCGGAGTGCACTGCAGCATTCTGCAGTAACTTATGAAGATTGGCAGCTATCTAAGTAAGGCAAGTTTTTAGACTAACTTTCTTCAGACTAGGAGTTTACCTGGGACATTTGGGAAATGTGCACTTGTGAACTAAAGAGAAAATAAGTATCTTTTGATTCGCAATTTAAAACCAAGAACAGTTAAAATACTAGATTAGGGTGGCAGGGTGTTACAGTGGTTAGCACTTCTACCTCACAATGCCAAGGACTCGAGTTCAGTTCTCACCTTGGGTCATTATCTTGTGGAGTTTGCATGTTCTCCCCTTCTCTGCATGGGTTTCCTGTCATGGTCAAAAAATCTGCAGGTTAGGTTGATTGGCCATGTTAAATTGTCCATTAATGTCCAGAGATTAGCAGGTTAAATACGTGGGATAATGGGGATAGGGCCTGGGTGGGATTGTTGTCAGTGCAGGCTCAAGGGACAAATGGCTCCTGTGTTGTAAGGATTCCATGTTTCTAGGTAGTGATTACATTGGGTTTGAATTGGGTTTCTTGGTGTGGCATACAGAGGTACAGAAGGAAACATCGACACTGGATTTTCCGTGCTGGTGGTCCATGTAGTTTTTAATAAAAGGTGGCTGACACAACTGACCAAGAGAAGGTACTGGAGAGCAGATGCAAAAATAGCCTGGGGAAATTAGATGAGTCCCACCTCTATCCACAACATGTGAAGAAACACACCTGAGGGAAAACTTAAATCTGTCATATGGTGAACTGGAAATATTAGAAGTCTGCTGTTTTCAAATACAATGGCATTTTTAATAGCATTTCAAAAATCTGGAGCAGAAATCATTGGGCGCAAGTTGATAATATTTTTGCAAATATTTTGTCTTCGTGTAGTTTGTAAATATTCATTACAGTTTAATAAAATAGAATGATAACTGCATTTAGATTTTGCACTATATGGAAAATTATTTAAAGTAACATCAGGACATAAAAATTACCAAAACAAATGACAATTACAGGTTAATTAATCTGACTTGCAAAAGAGATGCTGATTCCATGTACATTTTGAACATTTTTCAAAAACATTTAATTCATTCATCATCTTTCAAAAGGAATTAGTTGTGCTAGCATTCCAAGATAACTGGGGAAGAAGAGCCAAGCTTTTCACTCTTATTGTAGTTACTTAACTAAAATACTATCAGCTTTAACTGTGCTGAAATTATGTTTCATAACACATCCATTCAGAGCTGCGCATTCTCAATACCTTATGGATACTGCCTGCATAAGAAACCTAATTTTTTTCAAAAATAATTAATTCTGGAACTATGCATTGGTGTATTTTAGAAAATAACTTAAAAAATATTAATTGAACAGAAGAAATACCTGTGAGTCATTCGTTTGTGCAACAATTAAAATTTTAATATAGGTAATCTGAAAGACTGCTGAAAATTTTACAGTGCTGTACAAATAATTTTGTAAAGGGTACTGATTAACCTGTTATGTGTTTGCCGCATTTTTTGTGCATTATTATTGATCTAAAGAAATTACGTAAATGACACTGTCTTTTTGTCTTTAAATAATCAGCGGTTGACAGCGTATTGAAGAGAATGACAATAATTGGTGTCATATTATCATTCCGTTCGCTAGCACAGGAAGCACTCAAAGATGTAAGTATTGACAAATATATTCAATGAATAATAATTATGGTCAAATTACTGAGTGTTGTAGAATACATCCAGAATCAGTGTCATTAGAGGAAGATATTTGACTAAAGCAATTTTTTAATGAGAAAACATTGTACCAAAAAGACTGTAGAGAGAAAATAAAATATACCAAATTCAAATGTAGAACATAGTAGACTTTTCAACTTCTAGCAAATGGCACTCCATTATTTGCAAGTTGCTCTCCATTTTATTTAAGACAGGAGGGAAGGAGAAACCAGGAAACTGCAGGCCTATCAATTTAACATCAGTTATAGTTGTTATTGAAATATATCATCTGGGACAGAATTGCTGGCCATTTTATTGAGTATATTGATCAAAGAGTATTAATTTGGGGAGAGTTTATGTCTGTCTTAATGTAATTAAGTTTTCTAATGAGGTCACTAATCAGGTGGACAATGTCAAAAACATGCATTTGAATGATGCCATTAATTGGTTAAATGTCCCAAGGTCCTTCAGAAAATCGTTAACAACAACAATTGTATGTCTTTAATGCAATAGAATACCCTGAGATGCTTCATAGGAATGTTAGAAAGCAAAATTAGACACCAAGCTGCATAAGGAGGTATGAGGGCAGAGAGCCAAAAGCTTGAACAAAGAGGCGGGGGAAGGGTAGATTCAAGGCAGCAAGATTTTGTTTTTGATGGGGGGTTGCAGTGAAATTCTAAACCCTAGAGCAGCTGAAGGCACGGCCACCTATGGTGGAGCATTTGATATCAGGAATACTCAAGCCAGACTGCCAATATCTCTGAAGATTGAGGCTTGAGGAGATAGAAAGAGTGAGACAATGGAGGCATTTGACAAAAGTGAAAATTTCAAAATCAGAGCCTTGCTCTGACTGGGAGCAAATTTAGGCAACGAGCCCAAATGTGACAGGAGAGCGGGACTTAATATAAGGATACGGGTGCAGAGTTGTGGATGATCTCCGGTTTAGAATATAGAATGTTAGATGCCAGTGAGGAGTCAGGTAGAGAGTCAAGTCTAGAATTGACTGAAACCTATTTATAAAAGAACAATAACTTCCAGATGGGAGGCAGGAGATGTAGCAGGAGAGCATGGAAACTATCTTTTGCACATTGGTAGTCAGCCAATAGATAAGCCACAAGAAAGGAATGGAAGTGTAATCCAATAAATTTGAATGTAATTTTGAAATGCATTCAGATGCCATTGTGTTTTTAAGTGACCTAAAGGTACAGATAATATATTGGAATTCATGTACTCTATGGATTTTCTATATGGGAGACATTGAGTTACTTGTCACGCACCCATTACCCCTGTCTGTACTACTTTAATATGGATCACGTCGAAAATGAAAAAGAACAGGAGACACATGGATAGTTTTAAGTAGCATATGGGAGTGACCTTTGATTTAATACTGTGATATGTTAAATGTGTTTATATCATGTTCCCTGGGAAGGGCATGTTTAAAATTTAGCTGTTTTGCATGCTGCTGATTTGTCTGCAAAGCCGGCACTCCCGTGCTGAGAACGCAGGTTAATGATTTTTAGCTAAGGATATGTTTGTTTTTAGGTGTAATTAATGCATTTTTTTGTTCACTTTTCCCCTGGGGTTTCAGAGCAAGGTGGCACAGCAGTTTGCATTGTGCCTCGTAGTGTCATAGACCTGGGCTCAATTCTGGCCTTGGGTGACTGTGTGGAAGTTTGCATGTTCTCCCCCATGTCAATGAAAGATGCTTACTCAAAAAAAAATTAGGCAAAGTGTTTTGTAGTGTATGATTGCACCCTCTATTGCCAATTGCAGAGTACACACTATAAGTTCAAAACTTATAGATAGATTCACACAGCTCGTCTTGTGTGAAAACATATGTCAAGGGCCATAATGTCTGAGCTGCAAACCATCAACGCGGTACCCAAAAGGGGGTGGTACAGTAGTTAGCACATAATGCCTTCCTGCCCCTTGGCAGTGCCCAGTGGACACTGGGTGCCACTGCTTGCTCTGAGCAAACGAAGGGAGGGCCTCAATGACCTCCAGTCCACCCATAAGACCATCACATCTGATTCCCATTGCTGAGGATCATATGTAATCCTTGCTGGTGAGGACCTACACCAGTGAGGCCTTTGAGGCAAGTGATTTGGACAATTATGGCAATTCAGGATGGGTATCATCGCAGAAGGTGAAAAACTGGGCTTAAACTCTTGTTTTTCACCTCTCCTGTGATCTTAACGCTCACCACACTGATCAACCAGTGTGACGAGCCAGTAAGATCACTCCATTGTCTCTGTCGGAGATGTGAATTTATGGGTGGGGCTGTTTAGTTGAGGATTGATGTTTTAGGGAGAAAGAAAGCTAATGAACTATTTTTGCAGCAAATTACATATTTACAAAGAATGTTGAATAATGTATGAAGAAAAATAAAAACGGATTGTGATTTATTCAGTCTTGCAATCCTCCTCTGTCTCAGTTCTTTTTACCACTTATTCATTTTTCCTATTTGTGGACTTCTTCTGATCTTTGAAGCTTTTGAATTGTGAGCAACAGCTCATCTTGTGTGAAAACATATGTCAAGGGCCATAATGTCTGAGCTGCAAACCATCAACGCGGTACCCAAAAGGGGGTGGTACAGTAGTTAGCACTGCTGCCTCACAGTGCCAGGGACCTGGGTTCAATTCCTGGCTTGGGTCATATCGATGTGGAGTTCACACATTCTTCCCATATCTCTGTGGGTTTCTTCCAGGTGCTTCAGTGTCCTCCTACAGTCCAAAGAGATGTGGTGGATTGGCCATGCAAAATTGCCCCTCAGTGTCAGAGGGACTAGCTAGGATAAATGCATGTTATGGGGATAGGGCTTTGGTGGGATTGTGGTTTGTGTAGAATTGATGGGCCAGATGGTCTTCTACTGCATTATAGGATTCTGTGATGTGCTGGGGACAATGCCTTCTATTCTGAAGTCCCCACGTAAGGATTGCACAGCAGTTGCTCTGCAATGGAACTCGTCCAAAAGTACAATTATAAATCTCAACCTTCAGATGGTTCTGACTGCCTTATGGCTACCAGGGGGGAAAAAAAACTTATAGATAGGCCTTTACTACCAGCTGGCAAAAAGATTAATACAAAGGTGGTATTTTTGCTTCAAAAACTGGATATTTGTAGTCCAGATTTTTTTAAAAATTAGTTGAATCTATTATTTTCTTGAACATCATTGGCTAGGTCAGGATTTGTTGCTCATCCCTAATTGCCCAGGAGAAGGTGGTGGTAAGCTGCTGCCTTGATCACTGCTGGTACATCCACAGTGCTGTTAGGGAGGGAATTGCAGGATTTTGATTTCAATGATGATGAATGGAGTCCTTATTTTCAATCTTGATAACTACCTAATAATTTGAGCATTTTTCCTTCAGGTCCTGTCCTGTCACATTCCATTCTTGGTAAGTTCAGTTGAAGATTTCAAGGACCACATTCCAAGGGAGACAGATATGAAGGTAATGACATTTACATTCTTAATTTTAATTATTTGAGTATTTGTGTGTATAACCTATTCAAAGTAATGCACATCAGTACTAATTAGTTCAGGCTGCAATTTGCAGAAAACAAATTCGTATCTTGATTAGATGCATTTAATTTTCATGTGATTTTAACATACTGCATATATCAACACAGTTCTTGTATATGGTGTGTGATTCCTTTCCATAAATTTTCTCTCATCACGATATTGAACAATGCTTTTTATTTTGAATTTGCAGCGATGACTCTCCATATACAATGGAGCAAGGCTATTAAATGCAATGAATTGGCCTCAGTAAATGTTGTGGGTTTTGAGAAGCAATCCAGCCATTAAGTATGTAATACATGCAACTGAACTTCTACAGTGCTAGTCCAATCATTAATTACATTTGTCCTGAACATTTCAACAGGATTTGGAATAGATCATTCCAAGCATTAGTCTGGTTAACTAAATGTGTCCTGAAAATACCAAATTGGACTTTGGGTAGGGTTGCTAACTCAGCATGGATGTATTCCTGGAGCTATCATTGTCTTACTTCCAAGCTAATTCAAGCATACTGCCTTCCCATGCCAATAGGAAAGTGAGAATCAAATAGGCTTTTATTGCACCTCTGATATTTTAATTGCTAATAACAAATGTAATCAAAAATTTTTTTAACAATTTTGTTATTGCCCCTGTGCTTTTGTCCCAGATTTTTTATGTAACCTGGAGGTTAATCTTTAATTCTTGGTGACCCTAGGTCCATTCTGGGGGTTTGGCATCTCTGACTTTAGGGCAAGCAGGCAAGCATCTCCTTCACAAATTGTGTTAGTGATAGCAACAAAACAAAATACAGCCAAGCTTTGGAAATCTACAAATTAATTAGCCTGACCCTCTAATTTTCTACCACCACCTTTTAGATCATATCCAACTCCTAATTATAAGTTATTCAAGAGACTCTTGTCAGCAATTTGACAGATGATCCACTTGAATATATTATGATTAAACATTTTTATGATTAAACTTTTTTTCAGTTTGTAACCAGAAAGCTGTCTATTGCAGAGAACGTACATTGTGTAAAGAATTTTGTTTAACAATTTATCTTTGGATAGTTTCTTCTAACATTTCTGTAAATATGGTTTCTTAATATGTGTAGGTTGCAATGAATGTTTATGAGCTTTCTTCAGCATCTGGCTTGCCTTGTGAAATTGACCCAGCATTGGTGGTAGCTCTGTCATCTCAAAAATCAGGTATGTGATTGCTTGTGCTACTGGGCACATCAATGCATCTTCCAATGAGAAAATTTTCAAGGTTGCAGCTTAGGAGATTTGTTAAAAAAAAAAAATGACCCTTTGAAGTTCTGATGTAGACTCAAAATATAAGCTAGGCTTGTTAACCTCCAAAAATTCAGTACAGCATTGGAGTAAAGGAAGTGGATTTGATGTGTTCCTGCAAGTTGTTTAGTAATACCTTTCAAGCCCTTGCCATTTGTTATATTAGAGATGTTGTCACAATTTTAAATCTGGAGGTAATTGATCTACTCAAAACCATACAACAGGCAACATTTCCAAATTGAAGAAAATGGTATTCATTCATAAAAATGTTGCGAATAAAGAAAAGTTAAAGATCCAGTTGCATGGTGAAATTTATGTAAAAGTTTACATCTTGACCAATCAGAGTCAACCTTCCTGGTTTGAATTTAATCCAAGCTGGGCAGTTAACCATTCCATGCTCCATTCTCCTCCAAAAATCAGAATCCACTTGCCAGCCAATCAGCACTTCGTTCTCATGCAGTATAAATTGTCTTTACCCCTGTTGGGAATTTTTTGTGAGCTACCCTCACGAATATAAGCCATAAAGCTTTGATAATTTGTCTCCCTTCAGCAAGGTTCGAGTTCTGCACTACCAAGTTACTACTTGATGAGAGTTTGGAACACTTCAGCAAACAGCAAATCAATTGTGAATTTTATAATTGAGAGATTTTGGTTAGTTAGAAATATGGAGCAAAGACAAATACATGGACTTGGGTCATAGTTTAGCTATGATCTCATTGAATTGTTGAACAGGTTTGAAGGGCTAAATGGTCTCCTGTTCCCCATTGGTAAGTCTTCATATTCACATTGCCTCATGTGGCAGCATGCAGTTAGTCTGCATTGTACCTTCTCTAAAGCTTCAATATCATTCCTAATGCAGCACATAGTACTCATAGCAGTTAGTTTATATAAATGCATTACTGTTTCTCGGTTTTATGTTTTATATTTCTTCAGATAAAATTTAGAATGTCTCAGACATTGTTCAGGTTTACCAACCCAAGGTACTGCTTTTAATGTCATGCAAATCTCAAATTGCATTGAGATGCAATTTCAAATCCTTTCTTTCTCCAACATACTTGAATTCACAGTGATTTTTGCTTGCAAAGTGCATTACCTCACTACTTGCCATCTGTTATATTTTAGCCAATCTTGTCAACATGTCTTTGCAGCAGTTTTTGGTCCTCCAAAAAATTACTATAATTCCTGTTTTGATGATTTGCAATGTTAATACCACCCCCTGTACACCTACATCCAAATAGTTGTTGCATACAGTAAATAGAAGTAACAGCAGAACTAAACCCTTTTGGGATATCACTACCCATTTCAGGCAACTTTAAGCAACAGCCTTTAACTCTTCTTGTTTTCCTATTTCTAACCATTTTTTTAAATGCTGCTGCTTCTTAAATAGTAATTCTTCTCTAACTGCTCTGATTTTCTCTGTTCTGCCACGTTTAAAATAAGCTGATGTGCTATCTGTTGTGTGTAAATTAGCGCTAAGTATTTGCACGCAGTAGGGAGTTTAGTAATCTAAATAGATATAATTCCTTCAAGATGTTCTGACAGTTTTTGAAAATTGTATCTGGGGCAGTTGAATACCTCTATGCAGTGGCTAACAGTTGAGTCCGTTCTTGTATCCCTAAATATCCAAGTTATAGTCTCAGGACCATGAATAACAAACATTTTATCCATCTGGTTCTTAAAGCCTGGTAGATCAACGTTGTGCATTTATAATGTACCTTTTAAAGTAGGAAAAACATCCTTCAGAGAGGCACAAGGAAAATCAAATGCTGCACCAAAGAAGAAAAGATTAGAAGGAACTTGATCAAAGTGATGTTTTAGGAAGAGCATTAGAGGATTTTAGGGAAGAAATTCCAGAGGGTGGGCTTAAGTGGCTGAAAACACTGCCAGCAGCTTAATAGGGAAAAGATGCGGGCAGATTTTTACAAGGCTGAATCAAAAAGTGTAGAGTTTGCAGGATGATTATAGGTTTAAAGCAGTATAGAGAGGGAGAAAAAGACCATGAAAATCTGTTTTTTCCACTGCATTCATCTGTAGGAATTTGGCAGTTTGGAAATTCTAACACTTACGTTGGTTACTTGCAACCTGCAAGGCTCAGCACACGCCTTCAGTGTAATAGAATCATGTGACTTTATCCAAATATTTTGCAAGTAGTAATATCATATTTTCATAACCTTCAGTTTCCAGAAGGAAATGACAAATCACACAACCCTCAAAAAGTAACCACATTCCATTTAGGTATTATTGATGACCTTGGTAAACTTCAGTTTAATTAAGCTGAGATGGGTGTTCTTTTTGGAGTACCATTATCCCCTAGATGTTGAATAAGTCACAGTCACTGTATGCTAATTTCACAAAGGTGAAGTTTGAACTCATGAATTGCAAGTGCTGTAACCACAGTAAATTTCAGTTGTAGTTGTGGTTACAGCACTAACAATTCATGAGTTCAAACCTCAGCTTTGTGAAATTAGCATAAAGTGATTGTGATAACACAACCAGTTCGCTGATGTTCTTTGCAGTACGAATTTGTCATCTCTGCCTGGTCTGGTATTTCTTTTAATTCCAAATGCCCCACACAATCTTTTTCAGAGCATCTGGGATTGAGCAATGATGAACCTTGGCAGCATCACTTGCACATAAGAGATGGGCAACAAACAGTCTACATCCCATGAAAGAATAAATTCAATGTATATGTATAAAATTGATATAATTAATTTCCAATAATACCACCTGTAATTAGTGCTGAGGCAAAATGCTTTAATTATAATGCTTAACAGGCAGTTAAGTCCTTAATTGTATTTTAAGTCCCTGTCTCAGTTTCTGTTTCATTGATGTAAGATTCAGAACCAACTTAAAATACCCTGTTTGAGAACTTCCTCTTTTAGTCATCTTTAGAGATCTGTGGCACAGAAAAAGGCCTTCGGCCAGTCGCATCTGTGCCATCAAGAACAATCACCTAATTTAATGCAGTTCCATTTTCCAGCAGTAGCCCATAGCCTTGCACGCCTTGGTGTCACAATTGCACATCAGAATACTTCTGAGGATCTTTGTCTTCACCACCCTTTCAGCCACTGGGTTCCAGATTCCCATCACCATTTGGATGGAGAAGTTTTTTTTCTCTCATCCTCTAAACCTCTGGCCCCGTTCTACCTGATACCTATACCTCCTAGTCTTGATTTCTCCACAAGGAGAGAAGTCTCTGCCTGTCTATATCTATGCCCCTCATAATTGTATACATCACAATCATGTTTCCCTCAGTTCCTCTGCTCCAGGGAAAACAACCCCAGTCTATCCAATTTCTCTCCATAAATAAAACTCTACAGCTCAGGCAACATCCTGGTATATTTCTTCTGTACTGTTTTGAATGCTATCTCATCCTTGCAATGATTCCAGAATTGCACGCAATATTCCAACAGTAATCTAACCAACAGTCCCAGAATAACCTCCCTGCTCTTTAAACTCTATACCTTAGCAAATAAAGGCAAGTATACCATATGCTTTCATAACCACTTTGTCCACCTGTTCTACTATCTTAAGGGACCAGTGTACATGCACCCAAGGTTGCCATGATTCTCGGTGCCCTTCAACATAGCTGAATGCCCCAACAAGTTGGCTTCATCCAACCCTTTCCTGCCAATAAGTATCTGTGAAAAATTGACTCAAGTATTTCCTGCTCACACTGAAGCTGCAAGTGAAATGGAGATTTATCATCACCGCTTTTGAGGCGAAGTGTGCACATCACACAGTCTTTGATCCTCACCTTACACAAATGCATATCTTTAAGTTAATTAAAATCAAAAGAAGTGAAGCACTGGATGGTCCAATGAAATAGCATACTGTTGTTTTACTTCAGTGTACGTTTAAACTGGACCAATTGACGGGCAACACGACAGCTCATTGACTATCACTGTTTGCTGTGCAGTTACAGGGACCCGGTTGGATCTCCAACTTGGGTCGGTGTCTGTGGGAGTTTGCACATTTTCCCCATGCTTGCGTAGGTTTTCTTTGGGTGCTCCGGTTTTCTCCCACACCCCAAAAATGTGCTTTTAGGCTGATTGGTGTGAATAAATTGTCCCTAAATTGGATCCCCCTTAATCTGGCACACACAAATTTGCACCCCTTTATTGTGGAGTCCATTAGATGTTGATAAAAGTTGTAGGTCGAAGAAGGATTGGAATGAGGCACTCACTGACTGTTAAAATGGGCAGCGTGGGCCTGAAGGGCCTGTTTCCTGTGCTGTGGTGTTCTTTGTTCAGATGCGGGCTTTAATCAGATCAGGCTGTTGAAATTAAAGCTTTCTCTTTGCTTATTTACTGCCCACAACTTGACAGAAAAATGGCAGTTTCGTAAAGATGAATGGTGTGTGAATTGGAGAAACTCTGATGCAGTAAAGTTGGTACTCTGAAGGTAGATTTGAGGTTTATTGTGTGAAGTTTTTATATCCACTGGGTGTTGTGAAATTATTAATTCATTCTGTTTAAGCACAGAGAAAATCCTCCCTGTCAATATTGTTTTGGCAGTATAGGAATTTACTCTGTAGTTGGTGATACCATAACAGTTTTGGAATTGTCGATCCATAACTCTGTGCTCATTGTGGGAAAAGATCCATTCAATTTTGATGCTCTTCAATTTGATTCATATTTCGATTTCTGTCTGTTAGATGAGCTGAAAATTGTGTCTGGGTATCAGTGTGCCCATAAATATTTACTTACAACCTCAGTAAGTTAGACTTAATTAAATTTTAAACAAACTTCTAACTTCCTGTTGTCAGGACAGTGGGTGCTTTTGACAAATCTGCAATGGAGAAATTTTCCATTTCAGTCCATAATTATTGACCTTTCCATAGCTTTCCCCACAAAGAAGCTCAATAGCTGTGCAAAATTGAAAATAGTAAATGATGTACTTTTACTGATACAAGTTGCCAATTGAATTCCATTCTTTAGAACTGACATCTGACAGACTCCCCAAATATTTATTCCTTAATATCTAGAGAAAAATTTGTAACTCTTATTGGACCTCAGGTGATATGCAAACAAGCACTACTTTGAGTTCTAAAGTAGTTCCAGAGTCCTCTACAGAGACCTTTTAGAGATGTACAAAAAACAAAACAGCACGGGAAACAGGCCCTTCGGCCCAACGAGCCTGCGCCGTCACCCCGATGTTCCCACCTCTACCCATGATCCCTTTCTATGTTTATAGATCTATGGATTAAAAATCAAATTTGAGACAATTTCGGGAGAATTTGTTTTGCCAATTAACCCAAGAGTACATCTTTGGGATGTGGGAGGAAACTGGAGCACCTGGAGAAAACCCACACAAGCATGGGGAGAATGCGCAAACTCCCACAGACACAGGCCCAAATCCATGTATCTGCACAGCACAGCTATAGTCACTGAGCTGTCGTGTTGCCTATCAAATGGTCCAGGTCAAGCGTACACTAATAACTTGAAGCACTCAGATACTCCGGGGGAAAAAAAAATCCAAGAGCATCCCTCTCACGACCCATCGTGTGTATGCCTGTTGTTAGACAACAAGGTGGACCAAAGCACCTGTAGGATAAAAACAGGTACGTCAATATCATCATCTGTTTACACGCTTCCCAGGGACTCCCAAGGCTCATGATCCCTATTTTAAATCAGTTTTCTATACCCCTCCATTCCCATTCTGTTCATGTGCCCATCTAAGTATTTCTTAAATAACTCCAGAGTACCTGCCTCCACCACTTGGCAGCGCATTCCAAACCCCCACCACCCTCTGTGTGAAAAAAACTCCCTCTAGCATCCAAATTATACCTTACCCCCCTCACCCTCGTGCTATTAGAGTCCATCCTAGGAAAAAGCTTAACCTGGTTTACTGTACCTATACCCTTCATAATCTTGTGCACCTCTATTAGATGATCTCTAAGTCTACGTCTTTCTAAGGAAAACAGTCCCAATTTGCCTAACTTCTCCTCGTAACTCAGACCTTCCATACCAGGCAGCTTCCTGATAAACCTCCTCTGCACTTCTCCAGAGTCTCCACGTCCTTCCGGTAGTAAGGCGACCAGAACTGGACGCAATATTCCAAATGAGGTCTAACCAACGTTTTATACAACTGCAACATTAAAGGCCAGCTCTTGTACTCTATACCCCTTCCTATAAAGGCTAGCATATTATATGCTTTCTTCACAACCTTCTCCACTTGCTCTGCCACCTTCAGAGACTTGTTCACCTGCACCCCCAGGTCCCTCTGCGTTTCTATACTCTTAATAGGTCTACCCTTTATCATATACCTCCCCCCTACATTCTTTCTCCCGAAATGCATCACCTCACATTTATCAGGATTGAATTCCATCTGCCATCTATCTGTCCAAGCTACCAGCCTATCTATGTCCTGCTGCATCGCCTGACAATGCTCCTCACTATCCGCAAGTCCAGCCATCTTTGTATTGTCTGCAAACTTGCTGATCACTCCACTTATCCCCTCTTCCAAGTCATTTATATATATTACAAATAGAAGAGGCCCCAGTACCGAGCCCTGCGGCACACCACTAGTGACCGACCTCCAGCTAGAGAAACACCCATCCACTATTACTCTCTGTCTCCTATTACCAAGCCAGTTACTTATCCATCTAGCTACCTGTCCTTGTATCCCATTAGCCTTGACCTTCTCAACTAACCTCCCATGAGGGACTTTGTCAAACGCCTTACTGAAATCCATATAGACGACATCAACGGCTCGCCCTTCGTCCGCCGTTTTCGTCACGTCCTCACAAAATTCTATTAGATTTGTACGTCCTCGTTTGTCTGTGTTCTCCTCACTTGAAATTTGTGTTTCTACTTCAGTGCCTTTTCCAACAGTGTTTTATTATATCACTTTAGTGAGCCATATCATGCTAATTGTACATTCTTCCCTTGAACATTGGAGCAGCAGCCTACATTTACGTGTCCCATACTGAGAAACGTATCATATATAATGAAAATGCAAATACTCCAAATTTTGCCGCATTTGTGGATAATGAAACAGCGTTTGAGGTTGATGGCCTTTTATTAGAGCTGCGGACACTGTGGTGCTTTTTTGCATTGATGGTGTACTTTGCTATCTATTGTATTTGGGTTTTTTGGCATTCTTAGGGTGAGGAAAGTGATTAACATGCAATTTTAAGTCATTGTTTTGTGAATGTATTACGAATGGTAGTTTTAATTAACATTCTCTTTCGATTCTTTCAAGAGAACATTAGTCCAGAGGAAGAATATAAAATTGCCTGCCTCCTTATGGTGTTTGTTGCTGTATCTCTTCCAACTCTAGCCAGTAATGTCATGTCCCAGTACAGTCCTGCTATTGAAGGTAAATACTTGATTATTCAATGTGGGTTTGAAGGTAAAATGGCTAATGTAAAGACTTAAATTCTATGCGCCATCCTTATAACATCCTATTGTTAAGTATCTGCTTGTATAACATTGGTTTTCTTCACTTCAAAATTGGCATTCGACAAAAGATGTATTTGATTATTTCAAGGTGATATCAAGTCATAATTATATGCTAATTCAACTGTCTAATTTCCATGAACCATGTGACATTTTTAATTCACATTTGTTACTGATATTCATTCATCTTGATTTTTTTGTCAGTGGAAAAGATTCTTTTGGATGCTTGCACATTTGAGTTGAGCTTAATAGCTTTCAGAAACTTTGATTTCTGCTTATGTTAGTTATAAAATTTGCATTAACTGTCAATTTTTTTTCAAATTGGCTACCTCCATTGACTTTGGCCAAACTACTACTTTTATCATACAAAAGATTGCTGTGACATGTTGGGGGAAGACTCCACGCCAAAACATTAGAACCGTCAGCATCTCTGTTTAGATGCAGAATACAGATCACGTAACACTTATTGGAGTGGAGTTGTCTCATTCTAATTCCATAAACAGAAATGTGCTGTCAGAGAGGAAATACTTGGAATAGCCTGTGAACATTAGCCAAAATCCTCTCTTTTAGAGTCAATATTGACATTTCCATCAATTGTATTGGATAAACCCTCATTGAATTTCACAATAGTGAGAAGAATGTAAGTTTGATGTGCAGTGGAATTCCAATAGCTATCCAGCTAGGCTGAGTTGGATTGATATGTGGACCCATTTGCTTTTGGGAATGGAACCATCCTGGAATACATACAGTTTGCTGCATGACTGGGAAGACGACTCCTTGTTTGTGATCTCACTCAGTTGTTGTTATGCTTGTTCCATGAGTGGGTGGGGGAATCTGAGGTGGTATGAATAAGCACAAGAGTTTAGCATCCTCATCATGAGATCTTGGGTATGTTTTTCATCTGCTCCAGTCCTGTGAAGAATTTCAGGAACTCACATTTGTACTTGGAGCCAGGCTCCTGACCACTGACCTAGTAAATCGTCTGTAACAGGTTAAGTTCAACACAGCTTTTGCAGCTTAGCAACGCAAAATCCTGGTTTTGAATGACAAAGAGATTGTTTTATTCTTGTGTCTCGGTTTTTCTTCTCGGGTGCCTTTCCTTTGGAATTTTGGGCCTCCCTGCCCATGTAAGGGAATTATCAGCTGTTGGTTCACCAGCCCTTTTCTTTATCTGACAAGACTGTCACGTTGGCTTCTTTGTTAAATGACCATTGACTAAAATGTCCACATTCCAAAATAAGAAACTAAAACCTTCAATCTCACCTAACGAGCCTGGTTTTCTGGATTGGAAGTCTGAACCTTGTGGATGATGTTGGGGTCGTCTGTGCATTTGTTTTTGTACAGCTTTGCCAGAATGTCCAATCCTGTTACAGTGAAAGCATTGGGCTAAAATACAGGATTTTGAACTTGCATGTGGCAATACTCTGCTCCACAGCATTGGCATTGACACGCTGGCCAGTTTAGGTATTGATTTCCCTCACCTGCAGTATCACCATACCTTTCCTTAACCAGCTGAATTGTGTATTGGCCCCTGCACCTTGGTTTATTTTCTCAACTTAACATTATTCTGTGCTGGTCATAAAGTTTTGACTGCCTAATAATCTAGATTGCATTCTCTGGGGTTAGATCGTTTTTTGCTTGCATGAAGTCACATGGTGCATCATCTGCTACTTCTACCACTGTTATGTATCTAATTCAGATATTAAATGTCCATATTCACAATGTTCTGCTATCCTGTACAGATCATTGATGAATGAACTGAAAATGTTCCTCATCGCTGGACTCGCTTGTTAAATTTAGTTATTTTGATTATTTATTACTTTTTAGATTGAATTAAGCATCAAAAGATTTTAGTATTTCAAATTTAGATTGATTCCCTAATTTACAATAATGTCGACCAAGTAAAGAGTTAACCTGTTTTGCTTCTGACTTTTATTAAATCTAAAGCAATGCTGTGCCTTGGGAATCTTTGAATTATGCAATTGATCTGGGCCTTGGATATTTCCGAATTGACTTGGAAGTGTGGATTTCTGATCTGTAGTTAAATGTTGTATTTTCTGTATTGAAGCCAACCCAACAGAATTATCTACAAAATTTCTCACAACTGAGTTTAGCAGTTGCTATTCTCATGGATTATTTAATTATGTTTCCAATTTTGGAACAAGCTTGGACAGTGTTCAGGTGGCATTTTGGGGGATTGGATTTTAGCAATGCTAATTCTGACTGAATTATTCAAAAATCTCTCAAGACTTGCTGTAGCCTAGAGTTTTAAAAGATTTAACTTATCCCTGTTAGGTCTGCTGACTCTTTACACTGCGATTAGAAGCTGGTCTTCCAAAGAAGATTCAGTGGAGTCTTCAGCTGCAGTAAAGAGTTTTAAAATTTTGCCTCAAGCTCCCAAGCATTTCTCTGGAACATTTCTTGGCAACTTTTCCTCCTTCCCTGAAGTTTTTTAGTTCATATTGCTTTGCTGAATTTGTTTCCTCAGTTTTACAGCATTTTAGTTTTTCCTACATTTTCTGCAAAGTTTTGAGTTTTCCCACAAGCTTGCCCCCATGTCCTAAGGTGTTGGTTACAGTTTGGTAGGTCTAAAGTGTTTTCTCTCCATGCGTAGGTTAACTAAGTTAATCATCCACTGCCCTACTACTGTAAGTCTTTCTTAATTTTTAGAGCTGCATACAAATATACGCTAAAGGGTACAAGATTGGAACTCTCCATATCTGCTGGTGCGCACAACTCTGTCTAACTCTGACCAAGGCTTTGTTCCCACTTGGAAATAAGCGGACATATTATTGATAGGCAACATAGTTTTGTGAAGGGAAGGTCATGTCTCAAGGACTTGATTGAGTTTTTTGAGGAAGTGAATAAAGATGATTGAGGATAGGGCATGGATTCCAGTGAGGCCTTTGCCAAGATCCCTCATGGCAGATTAGTGTAGAAGGTGAAGTCACATGGGATCAGAGGTGAGCTGGCAGAGTGGATACAAAACTCGTTCGGTCAAAGAAGACAGAGGTTATTAGTAGAAAGGTGCATTTCTGAATGAAGGTTGTGACAAGTGGTGTTCCTCAGGGGTCAGTGTTAGGAAATTTGCTGTTTGTAATATAAGTGATTTGGATGAAACTGTAACTGGATTGATTAAGTTTACTGATGACATAAAGGCTGGTGGATTTGTGGGTAGTGATGAGAACCGTCAAGAGAATACAGCAGAATATAGATCAGTTGGAGACTTCGGCAGAGAGATGGCAGATAGAGTTTAATCCAGACAGATGAAGTAATGTGTTTTGGAAAGCCTAATACAGATAGAAAATATACAGTAAATGGCAGAACCCTTAAGAGTATTGATAAGCAAAGGGATCTGGTGTACAGGTACACAGATCACAAAGTGGCAGTGCAGGTGGAGAAGGTAGTCAAGAAAGCATACAGCATACTTGCCTTCATCAGCCAGGGTATTAAGTTTAAAAATTGGCAAGTCATGTTGCACCTTTATAGTTATTGTGCACTTGGAATATAATGTTCAATTCTGTGGCGGCATTGAAGAGGGTACAGAAAAGATACCAGGATGTTGCCTGGTATATATGGCATTAGCTATGAGGAGCAGTTGGAGAAACTTGGTCTGTTCTCGCTGGAGTAATAGAGGTTGAGGGGAGACCTGACAGGAGCCTACAACAAGATTGAGGGGCATGGACAGAGAGGATAATCGGAAGTTGTTTTTCCAGGGTGGAAGAGTTAATTACTCAGGGGCATGGTTTAAAAGAGATGTACAGGGCAGATATTTTACACAGTGGATATTTCACTACCTCCAGGGGGAGGTAGTGAAAGCTGATGCAGTAGTGACTTTTAAGGTGCGTCTCGACAAGTACACGAATGAGATGGGAATAAAGGGATGTGGTCCCTGGAAAGGTAGGGGGTTTTACTTAAGTTAGGTAGCATGGTTAGTGCAGGGCTTGGAGGGTTGAAGGGCCTATTTCTGTAATTTTCTTTGTTCTTTGTTAACACCACACTGACCTTGGGTGCAGGTCATGTGCTCCCTTACAGCACTGTGGCCAGCACTGTACTCAGTCCCACGTTAACCTGATATGTGCCAGATTGGTATAAAACACAATATCCTCATATTCTTAAGAATGGCAGTTGAGGCATAGCACCAGCATGTTAGATACCTTAACTATCTTATAAGCTGAAAAGGGAACTTCCCCTTCTCTCCCAAGGAAGACTTACTAACTATGCTAAACAGTCCTTAAGGATGTCTGAAGTAACAGTAATCTACTACAGTAAGTGTGAAATCTTTTCCACGTATTTCTGTACATAAACTAGTATAATTTCATGCTGGGTTTGATGACAGTGATTTGGACATTAATTGGTGAATAAGATGGTGATTATACCCCAACGGTATCATTGTGTACAGCACACAAAGAAACACAGGAAGACATGGATGACTCAGTATTTGGATGTATCATTAGTATGAGTAGAAGGTAGTGGATTTGTTAATTCAGAACCAAGTACAGTGAAAAATGAGGTAGCAATTTTTGTTTCAGCAGAAGAATTTAACATATAGTATGGTGCATGATGAAATAAGACTGGAGTTACTTTGTGCACTAACCTGCAGCAATTGATATTGTTCTTTGCCTTTATAGTGTCTTTTCAAAACTTGGGAGGAGGAGAATGTTGATTTTATTTGCTGTACACGAGAAGGCCTGGTTCTTGTACTTCCTAAGCCTGACTGAGTGACTTATTTCAGATTATATAGAGCAAAGACTTGACCCTGATGAATAGCAACATGAAAAGATCCCTAATATTAGGAATTTCAGTAAGGTTCATGAAGCACTATAATAATTCCAAAAATGATCAATTTGTTGAATTATCCTATAAATTTTGCAAGTGACGCATAAAACATGAAGTACCATTAAATGATTTACCAGGAATTAGAAATGGGGAACATTAGATGTAAGAACAGATGTAGGAATCATCTAAAAAATATGGTTAATATTACCACTGTTTTCCAATATATTCCAATTTTCCATTTGCTTAAAGTTTGAAACATTATCACATGCTGGTTTTCAAATAATTTCTGAAGATTTTCTATTGATATTCGTTTTTGCTTGTCATCTCAAATCAAAAACAATTAGGAAGGCTAAAATGAGTGAGTGGTGTACACTTTGTATGTAAAGGAATCATTTTAAATAATTACACTCGCGTTAAAATTTTTCTGTTTAACTGTACAGGACATTGCAACAATATTCATTGTTTGGCCAAAGCTATAAACCAAATTGCTGCTGCCTTGTTCACCATTCATAAAGGAAGCATTGAAGATCGTCTTAAAGAATTCCTTGCTGTAAGTAGAACTCTATTCTTTTAATCCAGGTGAATGCTTAAAATTTATAGTACATAATACTTCAAAGCTGAAAAGAAAGACACACAAAACTGGATAGATCAAGAAAACTAAGTAAAGAAGTAGGGCTTAAGTGATTGAGGGGAAAGAGTCTGGGAAGAGGGGCTGCTGAATGAGTGGGGAGGGTGGGTGGATGGAGGGGGGAGGGGAAAGGGGGTAGTGGCAGGCATGGGGAGAAGGGCTTCGCTGAATCTTTTGTCACCATGGAATATGGAGAAATTGGCTGAGATTATATGATTATCTAAAACTGTATTTTTACAAAGTACTTGAAAAACATACGTTCAGATTTATATAATGTATCATATATGATCTATCAAGATTATGGACCAAAGCATTTGTATCAAATCACCAAAGTGACTTCATATTAGCATTTACTGCAATTGGTGAATGTAATTCAAGATGAATCCATACTAACAACACAACATGACATTGAAACAGAAAAACTACAGCACGATCCAGGCCCTTCAGCCCACAAAGTTGTGCCGAACATGTCACTACGTTAGAGATTACTAGACTTACCTATAACCCTTTATCTTACTAAGTTCCATGTACTTACCTACAAGTCTCTTAAAAGAAACTATCGAATCCACCTCCATCACCATTGCCAGCAGCCTATTCCAGAGTGAAAATCTTACCTCTGACGACACCTCTATACCAATTCCCCAACACTTTAAACCTGTGTCTTCTTGTGGCAACCATTTTAGCCCTGAGAAGAAGCCTCTGACTGTCCACTCAGTTAAAACCTCTCAACATTTTATACACCTCTAATCAGCTCATCCCTCATCCTTCATCTCTCCAAGGAGAAAGCGCAAAGCTCCCTCAACTTATCTTCATAAGGCATGTTCCCCCAATCCAGGCAACATCCTCGTAAATCTCCTCTGCACCCTTTCTGTGGCCTCCACATTCTTCCTATAATGAGGGGACCAGGACTGAGCACAGTACTTCAAATGGGGCCTGACTAGGGCTCTATATAACTGCAACATTATCTCTCAACTCCTGAACTCAATTCGTCGATTGATGAAGGCCAGTACACCATACGTAGCCTTAATCACAGCTTTAACTTGTGCAGCTGCTATGAGCATTCTATGAACGCGAATCCTAAGATCCTTCTGATCTCCCACGCTGCCAAGAGCCCTACCATTAATATAATAATCTGCCATCACTTCACATTTATCTGGGTTGAACTCCATCTGCCACTTCTCCTTCCGGCCTTGCATCGTATCAATGTCTCGCTTCAATTTCTGACATCCCTTCACAATATCCACAACAAACTTTGGGTGGCATGGTAGCACACTGGTTAGCATGCTGCTTCACAGCTGTAGTTGTGAAGGACCTGAGTTTGATTCCCAGCTTGGGTCACTGTCTGTGTGGAGTTTGAACGTTCTCCTCGTGCCTGCATGTGTTTCCTCCAGGTGCTCCAATTTTGTCCCACAGTCCAATGATGAGAGGCTTAGGTTAATTGGTCATGCTTAAATTGCCCCTTAGCATCCTGAGATGTGTAGGTTAGAGGGATTATTGGGTGAGATATCGGGGTAGGGCCTGGGTGGATTGTGGTCGGTGCAGACTCGATGGGCTGAATGCCCTCTTTCTGTACTGTAGGGTTTTTATGATTTCTAACACTTCCAACATTTGTGTCATCAGCAAACTTACCAACCCATCCCTCCACTTCTGCATCCAGGTCATTTATAAAAATCAAGAGTAAGAGTCCCAGAATAGATCCCTGGGGCATTCCACTGGTGACTGACCCCCATGCAGAATATGACCCATCTATAACCACTCTGTCTTCAGTGGGCAAGCCAGTTTTGGATCCACAAAGCAATGTCCCCTTGGATCTTATGCCCCTTGACTTTCTCAATAAGCCTCGTGTGGGGCACTTTATCAAATGCTTTGGTGAAATCCATATATATTACATCTACTGCTCTTCCTTCATCAGTGTGTTTAGTCACATTCTCAAAAAATTCAGTCCGGCTCGTAAGACATGATCTGCTTTTGATAAAGCCATACTGACTGTTCTTAATCATATTATTACCTCTCCAAATGTTCATAAGTCATGCCTCTCAAATCTCCTCCATCAACTTACCAACCATTGAGGTTAGACTCACTGGTCTATAATTTCCAGGGCTGTCTTTACTCCCTTTCTTGAATAAAGGAACAATGTCCACAATCCTCCAGAAGTTCGCCCGTCTCCATTGATGATGCAGAGATCGTGGCCAGAAGCTCAGCAATCTCCTCCCACAGTAGCCTGGGCTACATACCATCCGGTCCTCGCAACTTATCTAACTCGATGCTTTTCAAAAGCTCCAACACATTCTCTTTTTTAATATCTACATGCTCAAGCTTTTCAGTCCACTGCAAGTCTGCATTACAACCACCAAGATCCTTTTCCATAATGAAAACTGAAGTAAATTATTCATTAAGAACCTCTATTTTTTCCAGTTCCATACAAACTTTCCCACCATCACACTTGGTAGATCCTATTCTTTCACGTCTTATCCTCTTGCTATTCACGTACTTGAGAATGCCTTGGTGTTTTCCTTAATGTAGAATGTCTTGACATTGGATTCTGCACATGACAAGTGAAGCAAAAGACTATGGCAGTGCTTTTTACATACCAAATGTTATCATGTTGTTTTATTACTGACAACGCCACCTTTTGTTACCCATCCTTATTAGGCCTCGAAAAGGTGGTGGTGAGTTAACACTGACTCACATTGGCAAGTAGTTTCCCTCTGGGATTTGATTTGTTCAGTGATTAACATCTGCCTTGGTCATGATAGCTGGTGATGATTTTTCAGAGCATTGTGTTGAGAAACTGACCAGAGTACAGGCTTTTTTAGATCTTGTATCCAGAAAGGCTGATTAATCCTTTAAAAGAACCTTTACAGATGAAACACCATAATATATTGGAATTTTATTTGTTTAAAAGTGAGACAGTTCAATCTGAAGCTGGAGTGTTTAGTTTCAATTAGATATTATGAAGGTATGAGGGGCACGTTGTATGAAGTAGGTTGGGAAAATGCATGCAGTGGATAGTCTTTTATAGGATTATTACGTATTTCACAGAAACAACTATTTGCTTCAAAGCACACAAACACAAAAGGAAATGTCAGTCAACAATGGTAGCAAAGGATGTTAAATTTTTTTTAAAAAGGCATGTTGCCAGAAATAGCAGTAAGCCTAAGGATTGGCAGTTTTGTAGAATACTGCAAAGGAGAACCAAGAACCGATCAAGGGAGAATAGAATAAACTAGCAAAAAAAATGACCGTAATTGCCATGTATAAAGGAAATGTTTAGTTGAGACGAATGGGGAGATGCATTTTTATAGGTAGATTCAGGAGAATCTATAATGGGGAAATAGAGAAATGGCAGAGAAGTTCAATTACTTCGTACATATGTCTTCATTGATGAACATACAAGAAGTCTCCAGAATTAGAGATCTGAGGGACAGGGAAGAATGAGGAATTAAAAGAAATTGATAAGTAAGAAGGTTATATTGAAAACATGAATGGGACTGAAGATTGCTAAGTCCCAGAACGTAATATTCTACATCCTACTGTTGAAAGAGGAGATAGTGGAACTGCATTTGAATATCATAAGTACTCATCAAAAAGGCAGCTCAGTAGAATCACATCCTCTCAGATCTTAAATTCCAGTATCCTGCAGATTTGGGAACAGTTCTAACAGACTTGGTGAGTGGGCAAGAACATGACAGATGAAGTATTGTGTGGCAAGATGTGAGGTTATCCACTTTAGCTGGAGAGACAGATGTCCAGAGTATTTCCTAAATGGTGAGATATTAGAAAGTAAAGACCTGGGTGTCCTTATCAATAAATCACTGAAAGCTAACATGCAGGTGCAGCAAACAATGAGGAAAGCTAATGCTTGGTTAGTCTTAATCGCAAGAGGATTTGAATACATGAATATTGAAGTCTTTGATTGTAAATTGTCTTGCTTGGTTGGACTGTACCTGCAGTAGTGTGTACAGTTTTGGACCCCTTCCCTTAGGAAGGATATTCTTGCCATTGAGAGGGTGCAGCCAAGGTTCACCAGACTTGTTCCCAGGTGTTGGGACTGGCCTAAAAGACAGATTGGGGTAATGGCCTATGTTCTCCAGAGTTTCAAAGTATGAGAGATGACCGTTTTGAAATCTGCAAAGTACATAAAGGATAGATAGATTTGATGCTGATAAGGTGTTACCCCTGGTGAGAGAGTATCGAACTACAGGACACAATAACAAAATAAGGGGGAAGCCACTGAGGATTGAGATGAGGAGAAACTTCTTTACTCAGAGGTTTGTGAATCTTTAGAATACTTTAACTCAGAGGGCTGTGGCAGCTCAGTCATTGAGTATATCTAAAACATTTTTTTTAGAAATTTGTCAATGACAAAAGGGATGTGGAGATAGTGTCAGATGAAAAAAGATTGAAATGGTGATCAGCCATGATCATACTGACTTGATGGGCTGAAATGCTTGCTTCTCCTATTTTCCAGTAGTAGGCCAGGTAGCCTGCCTTGCCATAATTGTTCGAGGCAGCTTAATAGAATTACCCCCCCATTTCTTTCCACTCCTGCACGGATCAAATGGCCACACCAGTGACTAATTGGATTAGTGTGAATGACAACCAAATAAAAATGACTTGCACCTAGTGAATACCTCTTCACTCATAACCTTGCGTAATCTTTGTTTAGCTTTCATCGTGCCATCTTCATGGCTGCTGTCATTTTCCGCGATGGAGTTGTGCAGGCAATTCAAGGTGCGGATTAGAGCTAAGGCTACCATGTGAGGGTAACTAATAGGAGGGTGGGGTGGAGGAAACTGGAGGCAAAGACTTGACTGGGGGAAGGAGGGAAGTTGGGCAGGGCCAATTGTGAGACAGGTGGGGGAAGGGGAAGTTAGGTGGGAGTGACTGGGGGAAGGAGCACATAAACACATACTGATGGGGAGGGAAATAGGGTGACAAAGCAAAGACAGTCGTGGACAGTTGTGCAATAACTTGGAGGGCTGTGCCCGGTCCCCGTTGAGGGAGAGGTCCTATTCGTCCTGTACATAGTTCCTAGTCTAGTGCATAGGGCATAATCAGTCCTTCACACATATCGGCCCTGGGGATGGTGGCTTGATTCCAGGCCACAAATGGTATGGATCGCAATCAACCGAGGCATTTGCAACATTTAGATGGGAAACTAGTGATGTAAGAGGGGCTTCTCAGAGGTTTAATGTGAAGGGGAATGATTTCTGTAAGCCACTGTACAGTGGGCCACAAAGTCAGGAAGGGTCAGGTCTATAAGGGGCATCGGAGCATCAATGTCAAAAGGCTCAGAGGGGAAAACACTAATGTGATCAAGGATTAGCACAGAAGGAGGAGTAATTGGAGGAACAAAACCTGAGAATTTGATCCTCCATCATGATGGGAGGGATTTTAATGGTTGTGGGTGGGAACTCCAAGCTGGCCTGGTAATAACACCTCAGCACCACCCTTTTTCAAGTTGATGCACTAACACAGTTGAAAAACAAGCTATGAGAATTATTGGAAACGGCTGGCTGGCCTTATGAGGGAAAGATGTGGGGGGGTGGGGGTGGAGAGTTGAGCCGTGCACTTGTGAGCCTATTGGAGAGGCATCCCATTAATTTCTGCTTAATACTTTTGCATAACCAAAGCTACTTTTAGCACTAGATCAGGAGATAGTCTTGCCAAGATTTTAGATCTGGATGCAATTCTCTTGATGGTTGTCTAGCTCAGATTGCTGGCATAGAATTTTTCTAATTTTTTGTCTACTAGGTAAGTTTGAAATATGGGGTTAAATTGCATTAAAGTCTATATTGATGGACACTTGGAACAGCTTCTCGATGTATTATGCTGCTTGTATCTACCTATTACAATTCCATATGATCTGAACAGTACATTTACAGACCTGAAAACTTAAAAATTGGGAATGGCAATGGTCTAATTTTTAAACACACTGCATCACCAACCATGTCCTCTGGAATTCAATAGTCCAGTAAAAGAATGGCCTGTTTTCCCAAGGCTAAACAGACTGTGTAGATATCTTGGAAATTAGATTTTGATCTATTAATCATAAAGTTGCATTGATTTCCTAGAATCAGTAGGCAAAGAAAATGTGTTTGCAGATCTCAGCTGGAGTATAATCCCACTCCAGAAATGGACCTTTAGGGAAAATAGCTTCTACCATGTTTGTCAAAAAAGACAAATGCAGTTTGGTTATACCATTAGTTTCAGTTGAGAAACAGCTGATCCAAGTAACAATGTGGACTACGGAGATTCAGGTGCTTTTTCTTACACTTAGTACGTATGGATTTTTTTTAACTTGTATTTCTGAAAAGGACTTATTATACAAAGACATTGGACTATTATTTTAATTTTAAACTTGCTGGGAACAGACTAAAGTCCTGAAATAAAGGTATGATCAAACCTCTTGACACACCAGGGAATGAATTCCATGCTGAAAAACTGCTCTAAGAAATAGTAATAGATTATCTTCATGTAAAACGTTACCTATGATATAAACAGAATGCATATGGGGAAACAACGGAATATGGAATGTAGTGCACTCAATACAATCTTGCTACTTGTGATTTTGCTTTTTGAGAGTTTGGAAGCTTTTCCTCCCTTGTATAAAGAGTGGATCAAGACATTATAAACACAAAATTGCTTTGCCAAGAAATGTTATGCTTGAATAAGGATTATGTTTAAATCAGGATTTCCATAAACTGTAGATAAAAATAGCCAATTTGCAAATATTTGAAAACTGTTGGTGCAGCCAATTTAACCATTCATTAAAAAACCACAGGGTAATGTTTTAAAGTTTGTGTACAGTGAATTCATTCAGTAATTCAGTCTAAACAACACTTTTACATAAGTGATTAGATTCTAAATTGTGCTACTGTCTCTTAGTGAAATTTAGTAGTTCTTTGACTATATGTAGTGTGGTATTAAAAACATGGTTAATAGTGGCATTTTATGCTTGGACCAAGATTTATTTTTAAATGTTATGGTTGGATCAGATTGTGTGTAATGGAGTGACTGCAAAGTAGTTTGGTATTTTGGAATTCGGTGCTGGATCAGGTTGTGTTTATCCAGAGTCAATGTATCCCTCTATTCTCCTTTTCTATATTCTGTTTGCCATTTACTTTTTCAGGTTTCAGTCTTATAAGTAGATGGTATGAAATGTAAGATTTGAATCACCTAGTTACCTCATTAATTTATGATAGACATTTTAGCTTTAAGGTTAGAGAAAAAATAGTGCAGAAATAGTTTTTGCTGGTGTTTCTTCACTGCTCGTATCAATTGTGTAGCTGTAAAAACTGGGACAAAATGTTTAAAAAATTCCTGCACTATGGAAATATCTAATAGTTTATTTAAAAAATGCCAGCAGGATTATTGACTGGCTCTGCATGCTCAGTGAAATGATTGTGTTCAGAATGTTGTACGTTTATAAATTTGTGAAATCCTTTCAGACTTAATCTCATAAAATGCAAAACACTTATGTAAAACTAGCATTTTATCCCAGTTCAACTATCTCAATAACCTTGTAGGAAGACTTTTATGCGGTTTGTATGTTAATCTGCAGTAGTTCTTCTATTATAGACATATAGTGTCAGAACAGATTATTGTTTAATCTTTACCCTTGTCCTTATTTTGGATACTTGTCAACTGATTAAGGATCTCTGTTTTGCACTGTAATGTATTTCTTCACGTTTAAACTTTGCCTATTACATCACTTTGCAAGTATTAGTCATTTTTTTAGACTTTTGAACATTTCACACATCTATAAGTGTATCAAAAATTACTTTTAGCATTGTTAGCTCTCACTTTTACTGATCTTAAAACTGGTATGGGGTAATAGATTAAATTTTATTCCACTAACTCAGTTATGTTCTGAGGATATGCTGAGGCATGAGATAAATGCAAGCTCTTTTTTGTCTCTACTGTTTTCCAATCCTTAAGTTAAAGTTGGCCATTTCTTATCAGAGTAAGATGGCTGGGTGCTGAAGTATTGACAGTTCAAAACCATTTTGTGGCAGCACTTCGGACGCCTATGCTAATCCTTTAGTTGCTAAGAGGACATGAGCATGTTCTGAGGTCAGTTATTTCTCCCTGATTTACTACTTAGTGACCCATTATGCTAACATACAATCTTAACAAACATTGCTTTAAGTTCAAACAAGATAATTGCTTGCATGTCATCAGTTTTTCTCCAGTGCTTGTTTATTAGAATGTATCTGAATATTATTCCTTTTCCAAGAAATGTTTTCCTGCTATTGTGGACAAAGGAAAATATGGGATGTTTTCTCTCCCTTACTTCTTGACTGACTGCAACAAGATATATTCTTAAGTGGTCATTTGGTCGTACAGAACTTGAGAATTGCTGAAAAATGATACATACTGTCAAAGTTTTTTATCTTTCACTCATCAGACAGCTAGACAAGATAAACCAGCAGGGAAGGGAACAATAATTTACAATCCATAAGAGAATGTTGATCAGTCGGCAAGTGGACTTTATTAGAGACATTGTCATGGAGAATGCAACAGTGAAAAGTTTAACTATCAAGCATTTGTTCAGGTTCAAACCAGGATGATTTCTCAAGGTGTAATGTGCGCTTTGATTACTTAGTTTCAAAAGGTAATATTACTCTGTTCCTTCAAGAAAGCTGATGATCCTTATGATCCTTTTGCTGAACTGGAAATGATTTTGCAAAGAAATGAAGGACAGAAGTTTCTGGTGATGAATTCAGAATAGTGCACCAACCAATAGTAGGTTTTTGGCTTTCCCAGTTGAAAGTTTTACCCGAGCCTTTGTAGTCAAAATTGCAAATTTGAGGTTCAAGAAAAGCTCAACTTTTCTGCCTGATGTGACATTTCAAAGGCAGGTCTTTTTCTTGGTGTGAAATGTATTCTTTCTCAGCTGTCTGAGTTGTTCTGGGAGGTGGCAGATTTAAAATAGAATGATGAGGTATTACTTTTTTCAAAGGATTGTAAATCTGTGGAATTCTCTACCCCAGAATGTAGTGAATACAGAGCATTAAACACATTTTAAGAAGGAAATAGGTTTTTAATTAGTAGTTGGATAAGGGTTATGGGAAGCTGGTAGGAAGATAGAGATGGGGCAAGATGAGATCAGCCATGATCATATTTAATGGGGTAGCAAGCTTGAGGGACTGAATAGCCCATACCTGCTTGTATGTCTTATGATCTTAAGGTATTTGCTACTTCAAGCCTCTTTGTCATGTGACATTAGTGTTGATGTTTACATTATCCACACAATTGGCTGATGGCAGATGTATTTGCCACATAATCAGAGATTAAGACAAAACTTTCACCTTTCTACTTTATGAAGTAGTTCCTTCACACTCCTTTTTGTTAGATTACAAGTTTGTAGACACAATCTGGGGAAAGCATTGTATTTGAGTTTTTGTAAATATCCGGACAGTAGTACCTGTAAGTTCATCAAGTGATCTTGCAGCTAGATATCTTCAATGAGAAGTTCCTCCAGTGGAACAATTTAAATGACTTTCCAGTGATGTGTTCAAACACGAGTCTATAAAAACCACAAATGTCACCCTGACCATCTGAATTTCTATGTAGTTAAGATAAATTATTCATATTAGGAAAATGGATGCTACTTTTAAAAGCATCATGAAATATGTTTTACATATATGACCATGACACTCCTAGACTTAAGTACTTTGTGGTTGATCAGTTTTATCAAGTTATTTTATATATTAATTGAAGACCCCTCTTCTCCCAACTTCACTGTACCTGCACAAAATATAGTTCTATTCCTCTGATTTGAATATACTCATTTGAATATGTTTTGCAGCTCAAGGTTTCTCAATGATGCACTCTATGCTTTACCTAAAGATTTCAAGTAGGTTACATTTTCCAATGTCCTCATCACTTTCTTACTGATCCTAGTACTGTTCTGCAGCACTGCTTTCCATTCACTTTTCTGCATGCCTTTTTGACTTTAAGGGTGGCACAGTAATTAGCACTGCTACCTTACAGTACCAGGGACTTGAGTTCAATTCCAGCTTCAGATGACTGTGTGGAATTTGCACATTCTCCCCATGCCTGCATGGTGTTCTAGTTTCCTCCACACTCTAAAGATGTGTAGATTAGTTGAATTAGTCATGTGTGGGGTTACAGCAAAGGCAAGGAAATGGACTGGGTTAAGATGCTCCTTCGGAAAATCAGTGCAGATTTGATGGCGTGAATGACTGTCTGCATTGTAGGGATTCTATGATTAAAGCAGCTAAAGAGAAAATAGCTTTGCAAGAAAACCTATTTGCTGCTGCTTTTGACAGGAGAATCCTGATTATTTTAAAATTATACATGTAGCTATGTAAACAGCTAAAACTGTACTCTGACTCTGAAAATGCATGATGTAAAGATACCGGCGTTGGATTGGGGTGGTAAGAACTCGGTAAGAATTTAGCAACACCAATTTTTAATCCAACCGATTTATTTGATAGTAAAATTGCGAGCTTTCGACACTGTGTCTTCCTCGGGCAAATGCAGTGTTCTGGTCTGCAATAGCACACATCAGCACAGACAGTTACAGATTGCTGATTAGAATGCGAATCCTTACATCTAACCTGCTATTCAAGTGTTAAAGTGGCTAACAATGTGTGTGAAGGGAATCCTGAGCATTGGTTAGAGAATTATGTATTTTGTTTTTATGTGTTTTGTATTTATGTGTGTTTTCTCCAGACAGCACAGTAAGATGATTACTGCTGTCTGGAGAAAATACAAAACACATAAAAACAAAACACATAATTCTCTAATCAATGCTCAGGATTCCCTTCACACACATTGTTAGCCACTTTAACACTTGAATAGCAGGTTAGATGTAAGGATTCGCATTCTAATCAGCAATCTCTGACTGTCTGTGCTGATGTGTGCTATTGCAGACAGAACACTGCATTTGCCTGACGAAGACACAGAGTAAATGCGAGTTTCAACTCTGTGTCTTCCTCAGGCAAATGCAGTGTTCTGGTCTGCAATAGCACACATCAGCACAGACAGTCACAGATTGCTGATTAGAATGCGAATCCTTACATCTAACCTGCTATTCAAGTGTTAAAGTGGCTAACAATGTGTGTGAAGGGAATCCTGAGCATTGGTTAGAGAATTATGTATTTTGTTTTTATGTGTTTTGTATTTATGTGTGTTTTCTCCAGACAGCACAGTAAGTGAGGTTTTTACTGCTGTCTGGAGAAAATACAAAACACATAAATACAAAACACATAAAAACAAAATACATAATTCTCTGATCAATGCTCAGGATTCCCTTCACACACATTGTTAGCCACTTTAACACTTGAATAGCAGGTTAGATGTAAGGATTCGCATTCTAATCAGCAATCTCTGACTGTCTGTGCTGATGTGTGCTATTGCAGACCAGAACACTGCATTTGCCTGAGGAAGACACAGTGTTGAAAGCTCGCAATTTTACTATCAAATAAATCGGTTGGATTAAAAATTGGTGTTGCTAAATTCTTACCGAGTTCTGAAAATGCACACATGAAAATTAGGGTACAGCACTAAACCTGAAATTTAATGTATTGAGAACAATTGATTTAAGTAGCATTGATTATTATACCACTGTGTTGGAAAAGTGATATTATGCCACTTAACCTGCCTCTTTTGAATTCTTAGTGCTTGAAATTAATTAGATATATGCCAAATGTGGAATAAATGTTGACTCAGTCACTTGAGATGACTCCCCTGATGTTCATCGGAAAATGCGATGAGAATTTTAAGCCTATCTAACAGGGCAGACAGGGCCTCAATTTAACAGCACCTATGACAGAAAAACTTACTGTGGTTGTTGTTTACATCACAGTATAACCTGGTTTGAAACTCCACAGTTGTTATTTGGTGAAGCAGTATGCAACCTAGGGTGACAGAACCTTAGTTGGGTTTGTGCTACCATCTCCTTTATCTGATTATATTCCTGTGCAGCACCAATTTTCTATGCTAAAGACGCAACAGTATACAGTTGCTAGAACAACTTAAGAGTGATATTGTTCAGTCACTTTATATCCTATTTACAGCTAACCCTGGTTCTCTATTTTGGATTTAGTATACAAGTCCCTTGTACTGAACATGGGTCTACATTTTTATCCCACTGGTACTCAGCAATGCAACCTTCTAGCTGTGCATGTATATAGTTGGAAACGTACTCTGGTTTAAGGTGTAAATAGCATTGATGTAGTAGGTAAACTTAATTGAAATCTAGATTGATAATTAGATCTCAAATTTGGGCAAATCTTTGAATAACTCATCAAAAGTGAAGAGACACCAGCTGATTCTCTGCAGGCAGGGAAGGAAAGTTATTGCAGGTTAGTTTCACTCAGCTACTTGGTTTCATTAACGTTGACAGGCTGGGAAACAAATACAGTCATCAGCTTAAAACAGTATAGCAGAGATAACATAACTTGACAAAGAAACATTTTGAAAGGAATTTTGAATTTTCTTGAACTTAGCCAGAGGCACTGTAAATCTATGATATATTTTCACAATTAGGCATTAAGACAAATGTTTAGAGCACTTTAAATGCCAAAAATTATTTTTAGAAATATCAAGGAATATGTAATGTTTTGCAGATTTTATTATATTTATGTTGGGATGTGCATGTTACTGGTAGGCTTAGTTTTTATTTCCTGTTGCTAGTTGTACTTAAGTGGTGATAAACGCATCTGCCCTGCGGAACTACATTGTATGATAAAGGCACTCACTCCATGCTGAAGGAGGTTCCAGGATTTTTGCCCAGCAACGAATGAATAGCAATACATTCCACTCAGGGTGGTGTGACTTGGCAGTTATTATTTCCATACACCTACCACCCTAGTCCTAAATTGTAGAGGTTTGGGAGGTTTTGAAGAAGCTTTGAGTTAATGCAATGCAAATTGTGTATGATGCACACTTCAGCGATTTGTGGTACCAGTGGGGGTGGACGTAAATGTTTACAGCAGTGTTTGGGTAACTATCTAAAGGATTGTTTTGTCCTCAATGACATTAAGCTGCTTGTTGGAGCTAAGTTTATCCGGTCAAGTCAAGAATATTCCACTACACTTCTGACTGGTACTTTGTAGATGATGAATAGATTTTGAAAAGTGGATGAATTACCCACTACAGAATAACCAGATTCTAATCTGCTATAATTGCCACAGTATTTTATGTAGTCGATCAAGTGAATTTTCTGGTCAATGGTGATGCTCCAGAGTGTCTAAGGTGGTGCACTAAGCAGTGGTAAAAGGGACTTGTTGGAGATTGCGATTGATTCACACTTGTTTAGCTGGAATGCTTCTTGCCAATTACCAACCCAAACCTGAATATTGTATTAGGCTTTTCAGCATGCAAGTACAGGCTGCTTTATTATCTGAGGAGTTGTAAATGTAAAATTGTAAACCTGTATACTATGCAACCATCAGTGCACATCCATACGTCTAGCCTTATTATAGAGGGAAGGTCATTGATAAATCAGCTAGAGGTGGTTGAGCCCAGAACAGTCCTGAGAAAAGCTTGCAAATATTTTCTTATACTTTTTGCCTTTCTACAGGGACAAAAATCAGTTTTCGCCGAAATAAAAACAAGTGAAATTTCAAGTGCATTAGAAAAGTATAAATAGGTTTTGTAGACAGTGTGTAAATTTCAATTAATTTAACTGCTCTGCCTCTGCAGCTAGAATACCTTTATTTCAAAAGGAATATAATGTAATGTTCAGAATACTACTTCAGATTTAACTTGTTAATTTGAATGGGAGAACAAGAATGGTTAAACGATTAGTGGCTGTATTGATATAGGGCTGCCTGACAGACAAATGTGAGGATGGTGTGCAGGGGTGGTGTTCCCTAGGTGTTAGTGTAGGAAACATCGCTTTTTGATACATTCATGATTTGGACTCAGTTTACATGGCTTAATTTCAGAGTTTTCCAATGAAATTAATATCAGAAACAGTGAGGAGGCTAAGGACAGGTTTAAGGAGGACATAGACGAAATTTTAGGGTGAAGTGTAGATTGATTAATTTTGGTAGGAAGTATTGGGAGAGACAATATAAACTAAATAGTACAAATTTAAAAGATTGCAGGAACAGAGAACGTGCAAATACTTATTTTTGAAGTTGGTAGTTGACTATGCAAAGGCTGTTATAAAGGTGTTGGGGATCCTTGACTCTAAAGTTTTCATGAAGAATACAAAACAATGAAATTATATTATTTCAGCTTGAATATTGTGCTGTTCTGGACATACCATTTTTAGGGAGGATGTAAATGTTTATACAGAGGGTGTAGAGATTTATTAGAATGATAGTAGGGATGAGGGATTTCTGTGGTGAGACTATTGAAGATGGTAATCTTGGATGCAGAGAAAGTTAAAAAGATACTTGTTAGAGATGTTCAAAATTATTAAGGGTTTTAATAAGTGTGAGGTCGTGCATTTTGGTAAGAAAAATAGGAAGGCAACTTATTATTTAAATAGGAAGAGACTTTGGGGTGTTCCGGTGCGGAGGATCTGGGTATCCTCATTCATGAGTTACAGAAAACTAACATGCAGGTACAGCAGATAATAAAGCAAATGGCATGTTGGCATTTAAAGATAAATAGGATATAAAGGTAAGGAAGTATTGTTGCAACTATACAAGGCATTGGTGAGGCCACACCTGGAGTATTGTGCTCAGTTTTGATCCCTTTATTTGAGGAAAGATATAGTGGCATTGGTGGCAGTTCAGAGGAGCTTCACTAGATTGATTCCAGATATGAAGGGTTTATCATATGAGTAGAGATTGAACAGTTTAGGCCAATCCTTTCTAGAATTCAGAATAATGAGGGGAGACCAGATTGAAGTATGACAAAAAGTATGGATAAAGTAAATGTGGAGCACATGCTTCTGCTAGTGGGACATTCTAGGATGAGAGGTCAAGGAGTAGCAATTTAAAAGAGAGTTGAGGAGAAACTACTTCTCAGGGTTGTGAATCCGTGGAATTCGCTATTCCAAACTGTTGGGTGGATGCTGGGAGTAAATTTGAGGAATTAGTCAGATTTTTAATTGGTAACGGGTTGAAAGATTGAGGAAAGGCAGGAAAAAAAATGGATGAGGGGCATCTCAGTCATATCGAATGATAGAGCGGATTCAGTGGGCCAAATGGCTTAGTTCTGCTCCTATATCTTATGAACTCATGATAGAATAAATAAAGAGAAATTATTTCCAGTGGCAGAAGGGTAAGTGACCAGAGGACACAAATTTAAGATAATTGGAGAAAACAATCGTTAGAGCTTGCATGAAGGGGGAAACATGTACACAGCAAGTGCTGATATGGAATGCACTACTTGAAAGGGTGAAGAAGTTTCAATAATGCCTTTCAAAGGAGAATTAAATAAATATATCTGAAGGGGGATCTGTCAAGGTTATTCAAGTAGGAATAGGGATTAGTTAGCTGATTCAAAGAGCTGGCATAGACGTGAATATCCTCCTGAGTTGTAATTATATAATGAGCCTTTGGCTAAAGAACTGGCCTTTTGATGATGGTTTCCACTCTGAGTTGAAAGTACGAAACTTCTAATTTATGATTGCATGATAGTTTGCAGACTCCTTGTGCAAAAAGGTGCATAGTTGAAATACTGGTTGAAACCAAATGTAAAAGTGAAGGTTGATACTGCCATTTTCCTAGCAGTATCAATCTTCTGCTAGATTGATACTGCAGTATCAATCAGTATCTTCTGCAATATCTGCAGAATACTGAAGAAAGAAAATACTGAATTCAGAAGAAAGCTCACTGACGAGGCCACTTTCCAAGTTCACAATTTTTTTTACACTTTTTGCTGATTTTAAAAGGCATACTTCCTCCAAAATATTTTTGAGTTTGCTAAGTAAGACAGATCAATAAATGATTTTATCTAGAAAATAAAATTTGAATTTGCAGATCAGATCAGATGGAAGTAAAAGTAAAGCTTTGATAAGTGGGACATAAACTGGGAATCAAGAAATGAATGGGATAAGTGTGAGCAGAATTGGTTGTGTACATTTTTAAATTGTATTGTAAACATTTGATTTGTAATTTATGGCTCAATAACAAAATTGCTTCTTGACATTGAGTAACTTTGCTGAATAAATCAATTATATTTAATAAAGTCGTATTTATCTAAAACTTTACAAGTTATTCAGGCCCAAGGAAATGAGGACTTTTTTGAGTTGACAGTGTAAAGATGCAAAACAGATCAATAAATTCATTAAGAATAAGTAGTGCAGGAAAGATGGCAAAAATTAAATTTCTGAAACCATTTTTTTGTAAAATACTAGATTTTGGGAGGAAATAATTGCTGGTTGTAATATTGTCATAGAACATTTCCAGAAGTAAGGAGGAGATTTTATGAATTTATACTCTGAACGCAAGGCTTTGTGCACCAGAGTTGCACATCAAGAATTCAGGCACAGAGCACACGCCACAGAATTTTCTGCCCATTAAAATTAATGGACAGTGCTGCAGGTTTGGTTGACCTCTGTGTCCAATTCCTCATATGATCGCTAGGCTCACAAAGCTCCAGACTGAGAATTCACATTTTTAAAAAATGTGAAATATTTGAAAGAAATTCCACCACCCCCCAATCTCAGAATTCATTGGAGATATTTGCAATATAAAGGATAAAACATTTCCACCATTCCTTCAAACCTTCATGACTGAGCCATGGGGGAAATAAATGTGCTGTGAACTTGGATTAGGTAGTTCAGCTCCCCCCCCCGCCCCCCAACAACTTCTACCATTTAGCCAGGCCATGGCTGTTATGTGCTTTGATTCCATTCAGACGTCTTTGCTCCATACCCCTTGATTATTTTTTAAAAAAATGTAATTGACCTAGCTTTTTTGGAGTAAGCGTTCAGGATTTTCACTACACTTTGTTTAAAAAAGTGCATTCTGTTACAATCCCAGTTGATATAAGTGGGAAGAATATCTGAAAATGGAGCCCTGGCTCAAAAGACCATAACTTGTACATTTTTTAACAAAACTTAAAGGATCACAGTCACAGGACTGTTTACTTTTGATAGCAAGAGAAATTAGACATGATACTCCCTTAACTTAAATACATGTAGATTTTAAGATGCTTTTGAGACTTCTGGATGTGTACATGGGAGTTAATAGGATTGAGGATTATAAGTAAGCCTAATAGATAGGGATATCCACAGTGCAACCTGTGGGCTGAAGGGCCTGTTTGTGCTCTAGTTTTTCTATGTTCTATTAACACTGATTACAAAGTACATCTTAAACTACAATGATCTGAGTAACACAAAGTCCCTTTAAGCACACAGATTGGCCATGGTCAAATACATACTGCTCTCAATTCAAATTGGGTCTGTGGATTTCTCCTCAAAATCCCTCCAGTGATTGTCACACGAGAGTTTCTAAACTCTCCTCCCAAAAACATGTTTTCAAATCTTTTTTCACAATAATGTTTTCCATTTGCAGTTTATATTCCAAATCTCAGTTCAAATTTTTCCAAGTGATTCTTTTAAACATAACTTCTGTTCCACTTTTAACAGTGAATCCAGTAACCTGATTTTACACCACCTTCTTTAGGATTTTCTTGGCCGTTGTGCAATTTGTTCACAATCATGTGAACTCTAGATTACCAGACATTTTTGATTCACCTCTGAAATCTTCTTTCCCAGGTTAATTCTCGTGGCTGCAATAGTTTCTAACTCTTGTCTTTTTGAGACATTCCTTCTGTCACAGTAACTGGTTCTTTGGGATGCCTGCCTCTTTGCAGCTCCTGTTCTGCCCAGTCTTTCTTCTGGCAGAATTGAGAAATACTCAGTCCCTTATATCCTTCAATTGCAACATGTCAAGCTAAAATGTAAAATATTTTCTATTTTATATACTACTTCTAGGGATGGGCAGTAAATAACTACTAGTTTATTTATCTTTATGCTGTTGCCACCTCTATGCACAATAGAAATTGTTGGAACTGAATCATCCCCCACACATACAAACACATTTGTCCAGCATTTAATTTAATAACAGGTTTTACTCTTCCTTCCACTGAAACATTAAATTATGAAACATTAAACTATGAAACATAAATCCCTTAAAACTACTTCTGTTTTCCTAACATTTCTGATTTTACTTTTAAATAACCCAATTTAAAAAATCTCTGCAGTAACAGTAAGTTTGAAAGAAAACCCCTTTTTGGAAACTTGATTCTTTTGACCCAGTGACTGAACACTAGGGTCAATATATTGAAAGGCTATGCTATTTCTTCACCACTAATGAAATTATAGGAGATGATGAGCAAAGGTCACTATACATATGGTATGTGGGCCTCAGACTTGTAATCTTATTAGAAATTTAACATTCCACGAAACTCTGGATACTAAGTCTTTTGACTAGCTCGTAACTTTGGTTAAAGATCATTATAACCATAGACCATCTACCATCATACAGCATTTTAACTCTACTGTAAGTGACATATACAGCAAGACTAAGAAAATTAGCTGAGCATGTGAATTTGGACCTTTGCTAAGTGACATGTGCGAGATAGGTTAACACGTGGAATAAATAACTTAAACATACAACAAAAGCTACTGGCAGAGAATAAGATTTGAGGAACTCATGGAAATAGCTCAGGTGATTGAATGTGGAGAGAGATTCTTAAGTTAGTGTGTGCGTAAAGGTGAGGTAAATCAGTAATGATACAAAGCTTTGGCAAGTTATGAGGAGGTGATGGCCTAGTGATAAGTGGGTAGCCACTAAGCCTGGCAGTAGATACTAGTGCTTCTGTTACTATCACGACAAAGCAGATATTTAAATACTTTCAAGGAGGCGTTTGACCCCTACAGTTAAGTAATTCAACAGCCATATTGGCCACATAGGAGGGGGAAGCCCTAAACATTTTGAGGAATTATATCTACATCTGTGACTTACCACAGCAGTCTACTCAACTACTGATCATTGTCACCAAGGGCCTAGTCTCATAGGACAAGATTGGTTATATCAAATAAAGCTAAATTAACTCCATCTTCAGCATATCTAATGGTAGTGTACAAGAAATTCTTAAATACCCAGAGGTTTTTCAAAATAAATTAGGCAGAATTCAGGTAGCCATGGCTAAAATTTATACTAATTTAGATGCTATGCCAAAGTTCTTCAGAGCTCACAGTGTCTTATGAGCTGAATCAAAAAGTTGAGACAGAACTTAAATATTTGGAAGAATTAGGCATCATTAGGCCAATAAAGTTTGCTTAATGGGCTACCCCCATTTAACCCGTAATGAAATTGGACAGGACTGTCTGCATTTGTGGGGACTACAAATTAACTATCACCCAAAAAGCTAATCTGGCCAAATATCTAGTTTCAAAATATGAGGATCTTTACGCAAAACTTGCAGGAGGCTTAGCCTATGCAAAACTTGACATGAACCACGCCTATCAAGAATTAGAATTGGATGGGGATTCAAGAAAATTTGTAACAATTAAGTGTACTATTTCAATACATTTGGTTACCTTTTGGTGTGTATTAAGCATGTGCTATTTTTCATTGCACCATGGAAAGTTTATTGCAAGGCATACCTAAAGTAGTGGTATACCGAGATGATTTAATAAAGGTGTCTCCCCAGAAGAACGTTTTGTAAACTTTTGAGATTCAAAGAAGTGAGGGTGACACTTTAAAGAAAAAAGTGTAACTTTCAGATCCACAAGGTCACTTATCTTGGATTTAAAGTTGATGCCAAGGGATTACACCCTTTTGAAGAAAAGGTAGAAGTTATAAAAGAAGTACTAGCATTAGAAATGTCGACTGAAATCCTTTCTGGGCATGGCTTTTTTAGATTAATGCTGATGTTGGAGTGAAGCTTTCGAGAAAGTTAAGTTTGCGTTGCACTCAGTTTTACTGGTCCATTTTGACCCAAAAAGAGAAATAATCCTAATGTCTGATACTTCACAAGTTGGCTGAGGGACAGTTTTTATCTCCTAGAATGGAAGATGGCATATTTTGCATCAAAAACCTTAACTGATGTTGAGTAAATACTTCCAAACTGAAAAAGAGCGCACCACCATTTACAGAGCTAAAAGATTCCACTAGAACGTTTACATGATCATCACCTACTGTTAATGTTACTTTGCGAAGACAAGCCTGTTCCTTACTGCAACATGCCAAAGGTGGACATCTAGCAGCGTACAACTACGTGCTCCAGCATAAACTAGATATCAAAATACTGCATACTGCTATTTTCTACTGCCTCGAACAATATCACCACCCCCAGTACTACACACAATAATATTAGGCCTCAACTTCTTAGATACGCTACCAGTATCACTAAAGCAAATCTGGATTTGGACACCGAGACCCAATTCTATCCAAAGTGAAGCAGATCGTTCTCCATGAGATGGCAATTCAATATATCAACCAATGCAAAGCTTTCCAGCTCTGCAAATATAAATTGAGCTGTGTGAATGGAGTGTGACTGCGGGGGGTCTAGAATATTGCCTCTTGACTTAGCAAGAGAAAGGTTACTACAGGAATTACACAATGCTCACCCAGGTCATATGAAATGAAAATACTTATAAGAAGTTATACTTGGTGGCCAGGCATTGACAAAGATATTGCAAGTTTAGTTGAGTTATCAATACAGCAAACACCACCCTCTTTGGCTCATTTGCATCTGAATCATAGAACCCTACAGTGCAGAAAGAGACCCTTTGGCCCATTGAGTCTGCATTGACTACAATCCCATCCAGGCCCTACTCCATATCCCTGCACGTTAATCCACTAATCCCCTAACCTACACATCCCAGGACACTAAGGGGCAATTTTTTAGATGGCCAGTCAACCTAACCTGCATACCTTTGGACTCTGAGAAAACTGGAGCCCCTGCAGGAAATCCACACAGACATGAGAAGAATGTGCAAACTCCACACACACTGACCTGAGCTGAGAATCGAACCCAGTTCCCTGGAGCTATGAGGCAGCAGTGCTAACCACTGTGCTATCGTGCTGCCCACCTGTGGGATTGGCATGGCTAACGTTGGCCACAGTTCCATGTGGATTTTGCTGGTCCTTTTATGGACACTCTGTTCTTAATTATCACAGATGTCCATTCTAAGTGGCTTAATATTCATGAAATTAAAATGGCAATATCATCTGCAATGATTGAAAAGCTGTGATAAACCTTAGCTTTGCAGGGCCTGCAAGAAGTTTTGGACTCTGATAATGGCACTGCCTTTACAGTGTTCCAGCAGTTTATGAAAAATAATGAAATAGAATGTGAACAACACCCTAACACCCAGCTTCAAATGGCTTGGCAGAAAGAGTTGTCCAGATTTTCAAGTCAACAATGAAAAACAGCCTGGTGCACCTCATGACGATTGAAGCTTGCTAGATTCCTCCTCACTTACAGAACAATGCAAATAAATTTCATGTTATTACAGGACTCCTGCAGAGCTACGAATGGGGAGATGCCTCTGGACAATAGTTGACCTCGTGTTTCTAAATTTGGCAGGGAAGGTGGAAAGGAAACTAAGTATACAACTGTCACTATTCTGTTGAGGGTAATAGTTCATTCGAGAAACTCTTTACAATTTTGGTATGCTCTGATCCCTGGGAAAATCATAACAAAAGCATCCCCTGGGTCCTATCCGACCTCCAAGGAAGAAAAGTAAGGAAACATGTCGGCTACATGCTAATATAATTCAACTCGAGCAGAATAACCCAGAAGCACCAGTCAACATTCCTTCAGAAGTGCCAAATTCAGTGGGACCATTTAATTCAGAGGAAGGCAAGCATATTGTTCCCGTGGAAACTGGAGCAGATGTCTCTGCCAGCGCACGTCCTAAAACTGCAAAACAGCCATCCACAAGATGTTATTTCAACTGAGGCAGACCCAGCCAGAGAACTGAGATGTTCTCGGAGAATTTGGAAATCTCCTGTTAGACTGAAGTTTTGAGAGGCGAATTATTATTACCCATTATTAATAATTTTATTGCCTATTCCTGTAAATAAGTGTCTTCCTAAATTAGTTTGTAAATAAGTTAAAAGAGGGAGGGAAATGTGTTAGTGCAGCAGAGCGACTGAGCGCCAGTTCAGGAATGTGGGGCTGAGGGCATGGAGTGGCGATTGAAGAGGCGTCAAAATTTGCAAACTGTGGAGTGCAAGTCCAAGCTCATGTAGCAGTGGTTAAAAGGCTGGAGATTGGCAGTTGAGCTCTGATAGTTGACTTGGGAGTTGAAAAGTAACGTGTTTGTTGTTCTTCTAGCATGTTTCCAATAAATAATTCAATTTCTTCCATCCTCCAAGCAATTGTAGATCCTTGCAATTATTATACCTATTCATAGAACGTAGAACACTACAGCACAAACAGGCCCTTTGGCCCACAAGTGAGGGTTGCTGTTGGTGTGAGGGATGCTACTGATCTACATCCTTAACTTTCTCCTTTCTTCTCCCATTAGACAGCTGCTCCATTACAGCCTGCTCCACTCTCAGTATTTCATTCCATACAAACATACAGATTATAAGCAGGAGTGGATCTCTCAGCACCTCGAGCCTCTCCACCATTCAATAAAATCACAACTGTTAATATCTCTAATTCCATGTGACCATCTATCCCTAGTTCGCCTCCACCACCGATGGCAGCCGATTCCACTCACTCACCACTCCGAGTGAAAAACTTACCCCTGACATTTCCTTTCTACCTACTCCCCAGCACCTTAAACCTGTGTCGTCTCATAGCGACTATTTCAGTTGTGGGAAATAGCCTCTGAGAATCCACCCTACCTATACCTCTCAACATCTTATAAACCTTTGTCAGGCCACCTCTCATCCTTCTTTCCCATGTTAAATTTTACCTGTGATAATTTTGCTCACATCATTGGAACTTCCTGTTGCCACTTGCTGTACCTCCTTATTTAATGTTTAGGCAAACTCCAATGTACAAATCTCTTTCTGCATCAGATTATTTACATATGCAGTGAATTGCTCTGGAGAATACATCAAACTAATCAATCAGTCTTTCTCTCATCTCATACTTGTCCAAGTGCTCAACTGCTCTGATAGATTCCAGTAACTTCCACAAAAATGGCATTATTTTCTCCGTCTTGCTACTTAAATAATGAAGTGAAAATTGCAACTTTCTATCCAAAGGCTCAAATCTAAATCTCGAGAACTTTGGAAAATTATGACTAATGTATCTGTAACTTGTGCTTCAATTTCTTAATTCCCTGTGGATGGAAACTATTAGTCTCTGGAATGTGTGCATCTCAAAACCTTTAGTGGTCACTGCCTTTTTTTTCACTTGATTATATGTGCCAAGCTCTACTACTTTGAAAACATATGAAGTATTTAAGATTTGTCTGTTTTTAATGGGCTCACATACCCCTTCATTACTTTTCTCCTCTCAACATACTTAAAATATTTTGAGTTTTGATGTCCCTTGCGATATTTCTTCTTTTTATATTTTCCTTTCTCACTTTGTAGCTGCCCTAGTTGTGCTGAATTTCAAAGTTTCCTTGCACTTATGTAAGCAGAATCTATTGTTTTGTCGCTTACTCATTTTTTGACTCTGGTTGCTTAATTGTACAAATGGAGCTTTGCATTTTTGTGGATACGAATGGTTTTTATATTGTACTGGATATTTCCTTGAACCCATTCCACTATTTGAAGGGTTAGTCATTGACAGTTCCACCCAGTTGACTGTAGTCAAATCATTTCTCAACTCTCTGCAATTTGGCTGAACATAATTTAAAACCTTGATTATGACTTTTTCCCCTCTCTTTCTCCTGCTCTCCATATACGCACACACGCACCCGCGTGCACACACACTAACTTACTCACCACCTTCTATGCTTCTTCCCTTCGTGGGCATGCGCTCCCCCCATCCCACCGAACCTAATATCAAATTTAAGGTATTTTGATTTTGCCTTTCTAAACTATTTTGTTTGGTCAGTGGGTTGATTTGTGAGTTGAGCCAGCCACACATGGGATGCATGGAGTACATGACCCATGCTGCCTACTTTTAGCAGTGGCAGGGTGGGAAATGTTAATGGAGAGCAAAATCAACAATAGGTAAGGAGAGTCAAGCAACAGGATTAATCTGGCTGAGAAAATTGCTTTCATAAGAGATTATGATTGGGCTGGGGATTGCAAGAGCAGGATGTGAATGGCTTAGATGGGTTGGAAGGAATGGAATATGGTTGACATAGAATGCAACTGCTTGGGAATAGGATGGCATTGAAAAAGTGATGGCATGGAATGGTTGGATGAAATTGATAAGTAAAATGATGGGGATTAATCATTTGACATAACTAAGAAAGCTATTCTGTATACCAAAATTGAAACTTCACTAAATTTGAATGAAAATGTTTGAGAAAAGTTGTCTGGCAAATTAAAAGAACTTATCAGTATTGATTCAATAGATGGTCATGGTGATAACAGTCTATACTCTGAAGCTTCCAAATAGTTGAACGTAATTGGGCATGCCATCCTGCAAACTTTGACTCAAGGAAGGATCAGTTATAATGCTGCAAAGTTTGAATCTATATAAGGACTTAGTCATGGAATGAGATTGGTGGTGTGGTGCTGTTTTCTTTGAAACTGCAATTATAACACCAATTCAGAGAAATAGGCCAGAACTTTCTCACCATTCACACCGATCGGATCTTTCGGACCTGTTTATGGTGCACCTTTGCTGTGGGTTTCATGGCAAGAGGGGCTGCGCTCTGACAACAGCGAGACCAAACAATTCTGCTGCTAGCAATGGGTTGTGTGGAAAATCCCATCCACAGTGATTGTTCTTCGAATAATTTTAAACCCCATCAAGTGTAAGCCTACATTTTCAACTTGGGAAAAAATGCAGTCCCCAATTAAACGTTAATAATTTTTGACTATAAACAAATCTAAAGGCCAACTGTTATTCCTAGATCTGTTTTTACACTTGGGTGGCTTTATGTGGCTTTCTCCAGTGAGAGATGATTCTGTTAATCTTTGGTGTGTCATAGCAGATTAGGAATGGTGAACTCGTTCCTGTCTTTGTCCCACTCCTGTGTTTGAACTTAAAAGAGATGTGATATTGTCAGTTTAATATCTGTCTATATCTTGGTGCAAGAATTAAGTCAGCGAGATTCCTTGACTTAACAAGTAATGAGTTAATTTTATGACTAAAACACTCAGATAAAGATACAAAAAAGTTTTTAAAATGTAGGGATATGTCCAAATTCAAGGAGCAGCCAGCATCAGAAGTCTTGCCTTAAAAGTATTGGCAGGAAAGTGTGATTATTGTCTGTCAGAATTATTCCAACACTGATCAAAAGATTTGGGTCATTGTTTTTGAAAAAACAACTCTATAAGTGTACCTAACTGCAGATGTTTCTCTCCAGCTTGCCTCTTCAAGCTTGCTAAAAATTGGACAAGAGACTGACAAAACTACTACCAGAAACAGAGAATCTGTTTATCTACTGCTTGACATGGTGAGTATTAAGGTAACATCTTAGTGTGTGTTTAAGATGCTATGCAGTCATGTCAAAACCAAAGAAATATCTTAACGTCCCTTGAAATTAGAATGCAGGGAAAATGTGTACTGTTCAACTGGAATTATCTTAGTGGAGTGAGCTTTTGCTTGAAAAAAGTACCTAAATTTGCTAATAGAGGATCTTTTATAGCCTCATAAATTCCAATGACCTGATACTAGAAGTTTGTTGGCATAATGTGAACAACTCTGCAGTGGTCTTTTCCCATTGCCAAGTAGTTACAGAATATGTGGTTAATTGTAATGATAGTCTTGTCAAAATTGTACAATAATTCAGTCTTATTATTTTTTTTGTTAGCCTACAAGTTCTTTCATTCTTGGTTCTCAAGAGATAGTAGCCAACAACTAGAAGTATCACAAATTTATTTAGATTCAAACAAGATCAGATAACCAGGGCAATTGCTTGCACTTAGCAGTGATGTTGCATGTCATGAGCTCATCTGCAAACATCCAGCTTGTCTGTCTTTGAAAAATTACCCACACTGTTTGTTTTAACTTTGTACTTACAAACACTTTGTCTTTAAAAGATTGTGCAGTGTAATATTTATGGTGCTTTTGCTGAGCTGCCAATACTAATTTTGTTGAGGCTTTTTGTGGTTTGTTTGCACCACTGTGTAGGCGTAGCAACAGCCTGGCCTACTTTGGTTACTGAAAAGACTGATTGAACTGCCACATTGTATATAATCGTTGCTGACGTGTGGTTGGAATTTTCCTCAGATTGTACAAGAGTCTCCTTTCCTGACAATGGACTTGCTGGAATCTTGCTTTCCTTACGTCCTCCTGCGAAATGCTTACCATGCTGTCTACAAGCAAAGTGTCACATCTTCTGCTTAAAATTGGAACTTAAAGGAGGCAGGATCCAATTTAACTCAATGTTCTGCAGTGCTGGTTTACAAGCTAACGACTGTAGAATTGTTTCACTTTCTCGTCTAAAAAAATTATGAAACTGAATCATTTTTCATGAACATACATTGTAGACCAGTGATTTCTATTATGTTATTGATATGCTTGACTGATTTGCTGAATAGTGACAAAGCTGAATGGTTTTACTTTTAAATAGCAGTTACATTTGTTAAAATTACACTACAATGTTAATTGAATTTTAAAAATCAGTTGTGTGCAGGAAACAGCTGTTTTGAAACCATCTTCCTTAAAGGTGTGTTAAGATGCAGAGGAAAATTCATCTAATTATTATTTGAAGATGATCTTGCTTCCTTCTGTGTATAAATTATTTCAGATAAGGCAAGGAAAGATTTGTACCTGTCATTCTTCTTTGACAGTAAATGGGATGGATGGGTTATTATTTGCATTTGTGGATTTATTATGATAATTCTCGGTCTTTTAATTTTAAATAATTGCTATATTAGTTACTCTGAAATACATTATGTAATATCTACAAATTCTATAGGAATGCTGAAACTTCCAAAAACAATTCTAGCAATCCACTGCACATTACTCTATGAACAACAGAAGTGATGTTTGTATAAAGCATAGTATAATTTTTTTTATAAAACTAACTTCAGTGGAGAGCTTGTTGAAATTCACACTACCATTGTACCCTGTTGTATGGTATGACTATGAATATTTATCACATATTGATAAAATGGCAGCCCTTAACCTCTTTTATATGTTTTACATTTTTCAAGTTTTAGTGTATCTTCCATAACAAACAATAAAACACCAGGTTACTTCACATTCACAACAGAGAACGTTCATTTGTGTAAATATAATTCTTATCTGATTTGCTACTGTGATTGTTGCATACAAGTAATTATTTTTTCTCTTGGATTTACTAATATAAGATTTGTAAAACAAATTAGTCACACTGAATTTGCAAAGCCTCAACTAACCTTTGTTTTAGTTTTAAATGTACATAATATACTCTGAGGTGACTCAAATGGAAGGAGTTGTTTGTTGCTCTTTCCATTCGTAAAATGTTTTATTTCAATCTAAATTTAGTATCTTGTTCACATTGAAGTCATAGAAGCATCTTAATTTAGCAGTAATATAGTCAAGAGTTTTCATTTTGGGTGCAGTTGACAATCTGGTTGCAAATTGTGTTCAAAATGATGTTGGTTTTAAGCATTTCCCTCCCTCCAGTTTGCACTGAAAAGCTAGGTTTGGTAATACTGACTGTGGAATGTCCTTTAGGGAAGGAAATCTACGATCTTTACTTGGTCTGACCTACGTTTGACTCCAGACTCTCAACAATGTGGTTATCAAACTGCTGCAAAAAGGAATGAAGCCAGACAGATGTTCTGGTTTTGACTTTGTCACAGGAAATGACAATTGCAAGCCCAGTATTGCTGATCCTGGAAAGTTCCCCTTAAGAACATCTGGAAGAATGTGCCAAAACTGAGAGAGCTGTCTCACTGACTAGTCGAGCAACATTCTGACATTGTCATACTCATGAAATCATTTCTTAGAGATGCATGCATGTAGCAGTACAACACAGTACAAGCCCTTCGGCCCTCGATGTTGTACTGAGCTTTGTCTAAAACCAAGCTATCGCACTCCCTATCATTCTGGTGTGCTTTATGTGCCTATCCAGTGACTGCATGAAAGTTCCTAAAGTGTTCGACTCTACTATCACAGCAGGCAGTCCATTCCACACTCCAACCACTCTGAGTAAAGAACCTACTTTGAACATCCCTCCTGTATCTCCCACCACAAACTTTATAGTTATGCTCCCCAATAACAGATACATCCACCTGAGGAAATAGTCTCTGAACATCCACTCTATCTATCCCCCTCATCTTGTAAACCTCTAAGTTGCCTCTCATCCTCCTCTGCTCTTAAAAAAAAAAAAAGTCCTAGCCCCCTCAACCTTCCCTAAGACCTACTCTCCAAATCAGGTAGCATCCTGGTAAATCTCCTCTGCACTCTCTCCAATGCTTCCACATCCTCCACATAGTGAGGTGACCAGAACTGCACACAATATTCCAAATGTGATTTCAACAAGGTCCTGTACAGTTGCAGCATAACCCCATGGCTCTTCAACTCAAACCCCCTGTTAAACGCTAACACACTACAGGCCTTCTTCACAACTCTATCCACTTCAGAGATCTGTGGATATGAACCCCAAGATCTCTCTGTTCCTCCACATTCCTCAGAACCTTGCCTTGGACCTGTAATCCACATTCAAGTTTGTCCTACCAAAATGAATCACCTTGCACTTAACAGGGTTAAACTCCATCTGCCACTTTTTGGCCTAGCTCTGCATCCTACCACTGTCTCTTTGCAGCCTACAAGAGCCTCTAATTCATCCATTATTCCACCAATTTTGGTGTCATCAGCAAATTTACTGACCCACCTTTCAGCTCCCTCCTCCAAGTCATTGATAAAATCACAAATAGCGAAGAACCCAGCACTGATCCCTGTGGTACACTGCTGGTAACTGGTCTCCAGTCTGAAAAGTTTCTATCCATCACCACCTTCTGTTTTCTCTGACATAGCCTGTTACGTATCCAATTGGCCAAATTTCTGTCTATCCCACACCTACTTACTTTCTTCATGAGCCTAACATAGGGAACCTTATCAAATGCCTTACTAAAATCCATGTATATGACATCAACTCTACTTTCATCTACACATAGTTACTTCCTTAAAGAATTCAGTCAAATTTGTGAGACAAGACTTATCCTTCATGAATCTGTGCTGACTATCCCAGATTAAGCTGCGTCTTTCCAAATGGTCATAAATCCTGTCCATCAGGATCTTTTCCATTAACTTACCACTGAAGTAAGACTAACTGGTGTATGATTACCAGGGTCATTCCTATTTCCTTTCTTGAACAGAGGAACAACATTCACACTCTCCAGTCCTCTGGCACTATGCCTGCGGACAGTGAGGACCCAAAGATCAAAGCCAAAGGCTCTGCAATTTCATCCCTTGCCTCCCAAAGAATTCTGGAATATATCCCATCTGGCCCAGGGGACTTATCAACCCTCAGGTTTTTCAAAATTGCTAATACATCTTATTTCTACCTCCTCCAGCCTATCAGCCTGTATCTCTCATCCTCAAAAACATGGCCCCTCTCCTTGGTAAACAGAAAAAAATTATTCATTCATTGCCTTTCCTGTCTCTTCTGATTCCATACACAAGTTCCCACTACTATTCTGGAATGGTGCTAACCTCACATTGGTCATTCTTTATTTCTCACAAAAGAGAAAAACCTCTGGGATTTTCCTTTATCTGACCCACCAAGGACTTCTCATGCCCCCTCCTGTCTCTCCTAAGCTCTTTCTGTTTAGCTCATTCCTTCCTACTTCGTAACCCTCAAGTGACCCAACTGAACCTTGCATTCTCATCCTCATATACACTTTTTCCTCTTGATAAGACATTCAGTCTCTTTTGTGAACCATGATTGCCTCACTCGGTCATTTCCTCCCTGCCTGACCGGAACATACCTATCAAGGACACACAGTATTTGTTCCTTGAACAAGCACCACTTTTCATTTGTGCCCATACCTGATAGTTTCTGCTCCCATCTTATGCTCCCTAATTCTTGCCTAATTGCTTCAGAATTATCCCTCCCCCAATTATAAACCTTGCCCTGGTATTTGGCCCTATCCCCCTCCATTGCAATAATGAAAGACACTGAATTGTGGTCACTATTTCCAAAGTGCTCTCCCACAAACAAATCTAACACTTGACCTGGTTCAATACCCAGTTCCAAGTCCAATGTGGCCCCACCTCTTGTCAGCCTATCCACATATTATATCAGGAAACCCTCCTGCACACACATTACAAAAACTGCCCCATCTGAACTATTTGACCTATAAAGGTTGCAATCAATATTTGGAAAGTTAAAGTCATTCATGATAACTACCCTGTGACCTTTACACTTATCTATAATCTGCTTTGTAATTCCCTCCTCCATATCTCTATTACTATTTGGGAGTCTATAAAAACTAACAACGTGACCGCTCCTATTCCTAACTTCAGCCCACATTGCTTCAGTAGGCAGATTCCCCTTGAGCTGCCTTTCAGCAGCCGTTAAACTATCCTTGTTTAACAATGCTTTTCCTCCACCTCTTTTATCACCCTCCCTACTCTTACTGAAACATCTATATCCTGGAACTTCCAACAACCATTCCTATCCCTTTTCTAACCATGTATCTGTAATGGCCACAACATCATAGTCCCAAGATATCTCAGACATCACCATCACCTGGGTATATCTTGTCCTACCAACAGCACAGACCAGCAGAGGTGGCTCCACAGTGTGTATAGTTGGGAGAATGTTGCCCTGGAAATTCTCATCTTTGACTCTGGATCCCATGAAGTCTGATGGCCTTTTGATCAAACATGGCCTGCTGTTTTCTCAGCTGATGAATCAGTACTTCTCCATTTTGGACACCACTTGGAAGCACTGAGGAGGCTACAATGTGGAATATACTCTTGTTGGGGGACTTCAATGTCCATCTCCAAGAATGGCTCAGTGGCACCACAACTGACTGAACTGGCTGAGTCCTAAAGGATGAAGCTGTTAGACTGGATTTGTGGCAGGTCTATGATGGAATCAGCAAATGAGAAAAACCTTTTTCACCAATCTACCTGTTGCAGATACATGATAGTATTGAAAAGAGTTTCCACTGCCTGATCATTTTAACATTGGGGATACCCTCTCGTGTAGCACTACCATCTTGCTAAATGGGATACATTTGGAATAGACGTAGCAATTCAAAATTGTGTGTCCATGAGATGAGCAATTAGCAGCAGAATTGTACTTGAACACAATCTGTAACCTCATGACCCAGTGTGTGTCTCCACTCTACCATGACAAGCAGGGTCATCAATCCTGTTTCAATGACGAGTGTAGGAGATCATGCAGTGTCAGCACCAGGCATACCTAAAAATGAGACATCAATCTGGTGAAGCTATAACGCAATACTACTTGCATGCCAAAAAGCAGAAGCAGCATACAATAGAGTTGGTGATCCCAAGTCAACTGGTCACATCTAAGTTCCCTACGTCCAGCCACGGATAGGGGTGGTCAATTGAATAGCTAATTAGTGGAGGAAGCTCCACAACTATTTCCATTCTCAATAATGGGGGAGCCCAGCTTCTTAGTGCAAAAGATGAGACTGAAACACTTGTAGCAATCATGCCAACCCATCTCAGCTTCCTCGTGAGATTCTCCTAGATAGTGCTGAAAGACAGTGGAAAATCTACCCATGTGCATATGATTCAGCAATAAACGTGCTTAGTATATTCAGAGTCATTATGTGCTTCAGGAGTAATTGTATGCTTATTGCTTGTGGGGAAATGGTGTAGAATGTTGGTTAGACCTCATTTGGAATACTGCGTCCAATTTTAGTCGCCTTACTACCAGAAGGACGTGGAGACTGGAGAGAGTGCAGAGGAGGTTTACCAGGATGCTGCTTGGTATGGAAAGTCTGAGTTACGAGGAGAGGTTAGGCAAATTGGGGCTGTTTTCTTTAGAAAGACGTAGACTGAGGGGAGATCTAATAGAGGTGTACAAGGTTATGAGGGGTGTAGATAGAGTAAACAGGGTTAAGCTTTTTCCTAGGTTGGAATCAAATATAATGAGGGGTCACAGGCTTAGGGTGAGGGGGGTAAGGTATAATTTGGATGCTAGAGGGAGTTTTTTCACAGGGGATTGTGGGGATATGGAACGCGTTGCCAAGTAAAGTGGTGAAGGCAGGCACTCTGGAGTTATTTACGAGAAACTTAGATGGGCACATGAACAGAATGGGGATGGAGGGATATAGAAGACTGATTTAAAATAGGGACCATGAGCATTGGGAATTGCGTAAATTGTAAATGATATTGATGTATTTCTGTTTTATCCTGTAGGTACTTCGGTCTGCCTTGTTGTTCCAACAAGGGGCATACACGTAATGGGTCGTGAGAGGACTGCTCTTGGATTTTTCGAGAGTATCCTTGTGCTTCACGTCGTTAGTGTATGCTTGAACTGGACCAGTTAATGGGCAACACGACAGCTCAGTGACTATCGCTGTGCTGTGCCGATACATGGATTTGGGCCTGTGTCTGTGGGAGTTTGCACGTTCTCCCCGTGCTTGTTGTGTGTTTCCTCCGGATGGTCTGATTTTCTGATTTCCTTCAACAGTCCAAAGATTTGTAGGTTAGGGGATTTGGCCATGGTAAATATACAGAATTACAGGGATATGATACGGGTAGGGGGGAGGGGGTGGGATGAGGCAGGTGTGCGTGGGTAAGATGCTCTGGCAGAGATTTGAAGGGATGAATGGCCTCCTTCTGCATTGTTGACATTCTGTGACTGGGTCAGGGAGTAATCATGTGACTCCCTCTTCTGGAATAATTGTGTGTTTTCTGGTTTGGGGAAATAATAGCACATTGGTCTGAACAGATGGGTGTAATACTGCTCTGACTACTCTGGGTCGAGGGGTAATAGGGTGCTGACTGATTTGGATGGGCGGTAGTAGTGTGCTGATCTGGGTGCATTGGCAGGTAATGGTGCGCTGTCTGCTCTGGGTGGGGGATAATAATGCACTGACTGGTTTGAGTGGGGGGGGTAGTAGTGCGCTGACTGGTTTGGGTGGGAGTAATAGTGCGCTGGCTGGTTTGAGTGGGGGGTAATAGTGCGCTGACTGGTTTGAGTGGGGGTAATAGTGCGCTGACTGGTTTGGGTGGGGTAATAGTGCGCTGACTGTTTGGGTGGGGGTAATAGTGCGCTGACTGGTTTGAGTGGGGGGTAATAGTGCGCTGACTGGTTTGAGTGGGGGGTAATAGTGCGCTGACTGGTTTGAGTGGGGGGTAATAGTGCGCTGACTGGTTTGAGTGGGGGGTAATAGTGCGCTGACACTCTGGCTGGGGAGGATATCACCGTGTGGTAAAAAGGTGGTTCATGCCAGTGACCATTGTGCAATCCTGGGGTGCCAAACGTTTTTCACGTCTAAAAGGATTGTATTCTGTACCTGCTGGGATCTAACAGTTACTGTTTGAAATGGTATAAATTACACCTGAATAGTTCAGATTAATGGTCCTTCAACATTTCCATTGTTTCCAAGTGTATTCTTTTGGAAAATAAAGCAGTTCACTTGGGCATTTATCTTGGGTGTGCTCTGCACCATTTGGTGAACCTCAGAATTAAATATGGAAGAATTCTGTGCTCAAACAAATTCATGAAAGAAAATGAGCAGCAAAGTTAATTCAATGCTGTTAACCTGCATAACTGATACTGTGCTCTTACAAATTCTGTGACCAATTTTTTATTCAGTCATGATTTATGGACATTTTTGGCAAAGCCAGCATTCATTTTCCATCTATAGTTGACTTTGATTCAATGAAGGATCAGCGAGATGGTATCTGACAGGGAGGGAAACTTGTAGTTGGTGTAATACATTTTATAGATGGTGTATACTGCAGGCATGGTGCACAACTTCCACACCTTAATCAAGAAGGCTGCTCCATTCTGGGTGATGTTGCACTTCTTGCTGTTGGAGCTGCACACATCCAGGTAAATGAGAAGTATTTCGGCAATGTGATTGATCATATGGTCTTTCAACATGTACAGAACATTTGAACATCAAAAATAAGCCAGCACATTACAAGAGGGCATAATATTGGATTATGTTTTGGGCTGCACTGTTGCCATTCCATACCTTTGTCAGGACTGACATATGTAGCACAATGCTTGTATCAAAATGAAACATCAATCCACAGTTCAGACAATATGTCAAAACCAACTTTGCCAAAAAAAGCTTCAAATTCAATAGATTGGCCATGATCAATTCATAAAACACAATTCTTTCCACTGTTCGGCACAAGTTTTTAAGCGAGTTGAAAATAATAAGAAAAAGATGTATATTATTTAGAACACCTGGGCAAACATTGCTGTTTCCAATATATCTCACCACTCCCAGTCAATCTGTCACAGCATTATATTGAGGACATGTTGGGACTGAATAATGGCAAGAACTGTATTGTTCAGATTCATAAAAAATGTAACTGAAAACCGGAAAGTATATATTTAACAGTCAAGGATTACTATTTCTGTATCCAGGCCAATATTAATTCTTCAGCAAAATTACTAAAAAAAATCATCTGGGCAATTTTTGGCAGTTTATTATGCCCAAATTGGCTGCTGCATTTACTACATTATAACTGATTCCACTTCAAATACATTTCATCAGCTGTAAAGCAATTTAGAATGTCCTGAAGTCATGTATGATGTTGTAGAAATAAAGTGTTTTTCTTCTAGTCTGTCCCAAAAGACACAATTGGGATTTCAATCCTTCTCTGAGCAGATACCTGCATAAGTAATCAAAAGACAGCGTAATATTAGACCATAAGATATAGAAGCAGAATAAGGCCAAAGATATGCGGGTTAGGTTGATTGGCCATGCTAAATTGCCCCTTAGAGTCCTGACATGCATAGGTTAGAGAGATTAATGGGTAAATATGTAGGGATATGGGAATAGTGCCTGGGTGGGATTGTGTTTGGTGCAGACTCGATGGGCCAAATGGCTTCTTTCTGTACTGTAGGGATTCTGTGAAATTCTATGAAAAGGCGATTTGGCCTATTCAGTCTGCTCCACCATTCAAGCATGGCTGATATAATTCTATCCTCATTCTCCTGCCTTATCCCTGTAACCCCTGATCCCAACGACCTGACCTCCACAGCCCTCTAGCTAAAGAAATCCCTCTTCATTTTTAAAGAAGCACCCCTTCACTCAAGTTGTGCCCTTGAGTTCTAGTCTTTCCCACTAGTGGAAACATCCTCTCCACATCCACTCTATCTACGCCTCAGTATTCTGTAAATTTCAGTTTGATCCCCCCTCACCCTTCTAAACTTTGAATATAGATCCAGACTTTTCAACCACTCCTTGTGACAAACACTTCCTTCCTTGGATCATTACAAGGCCAACACATCTCTTAAGTATGGGACCCAAAACTGCTCACAATATTCCAAACAAGGTTTGACCCAGAGCCTTATACACATTCAGCAGTACATTCCTGCTCTTGTATTCTAGCCCTCTAGAATTGAATGCTAACGTTGAATTTGCCTTCCTAACTGCCAACTGAACCTGCATGTTAACCTTAAGAGAATCTTGAACTAGGACTCCCAAGTGCCTTCGTGCTTCAGGCTTCAGAACCTTTCCCCATTTAGAAAATAGTCTATGCCTCTATCCTTCCCACCAAAGTGCATAACCTCCCACTTCCCCACATTGTATTTCATCTGCCACTTCTTTGCCCATTCTCCTAACCTGTCAATATTATACTTGCATTATACTTTTATATTGCCTATAAAAATGGAATCAGAACAGCTACCAGAATCCTCATTGTAAGAAATAATAGAGATGAACATGGTCTTTGCATGTGGTGCAAAACAGCACCCAAATTTGCTTCTGCTGCTCTATCTTCTTTCTAGCTGGAGTTTCAATCAGGTTGAGAGTCATTTCCTGCCAAACAGTGAGTACTTCTCTGCAGCTCAAATTCAGTGATCAACAGGCAAGGCTCCATTCTGTAATTCTTACTGAGATCAGTCTGCAGCTCTGTCTTTTTAACCAAACAGTTTTGAAATGCACCACCTGAGGAAAAGCTGCAGAATTTAGCTTCAAAAGAAATATTTTTAACATGGGAAACATGTTAACTGGCTCTGGCAGTCTAGCTACCATGATTTCAATTATATATTCCATTTGACTCTCTGAAACATTCATTCCAGAGAATGATGGACATTTCATTGCAATGCTGGAGAGTGCTTTTGTCTTTCGGATGAAACCTGGAACCCATCTACGTATGATTTGAACTCTGATGAAGAATCATTTAGACTTGAAACATTGGCTCTATTCTCTCTCTTTAGATGCTGATAGACCTGCTGAGATCTTCCAGCATTTTCTGTTTTCGTTTCCGATTTCAATGTCTGCATTAGTTTGCGTTTATCTCCATGTGACCCCATTCAAAAGCAAGTAGGTGTTCTCCCCGTAACCTGACCAATAGATACCCTTCAATCACCTTAACCAAAAACAGGTCGTATAGTTATTTATTTAATTGTGTGTGAGAAATCTTGCTGTGCGCAGAATAGATGCTATGTTTCCCTGTATGACAAAATTCAGAAAGTGATTGTGAAATATTTTGTGTTGTCCCGAGGATGTGAATGCCGCCATATGAATTCAAGTTCTTTCTATTAATCCCTCACGTTTTAAGGCAGTGCACTTAAGTGGGAAATAATCTGGCAGAAAGCAGTTGAAGCAAACACCAGCCTGCCTAGCACACTATGTTGGACTTGAATATATGCATAGCGATGTAACACTTACAGCCACAGATACATGACATGCCGGTTCTGTGGATAGGTAGCATCACTGTGGTAGGTATACAAACAAGTGAGGAAAGATTTACAGCAACCTGATACAAAAACACATATTGATGTTGGCAGCTCTGCACATGGCAGATAGCATTTTGGCCAATGAATAGACCTTAGTTTCCATGGTGTTAACAGTGGGTTCTTCATGCAGACTGAACAGTCAGCCAAGGCAGTTAGTTACACGACAAGTTGTAGCCCTCCTTTGGCCTTGTATTGGAGTGCTGCATCCTGTAATGTCAGATATTCATTCTATTTTACCTGTCTTGAGTCTATGAATTCCCTCTCTTCAGTGTATAATAACAGGTTTACACTGTAATTTCAGGGTTGTAATAAAACATACCCACATAAGGGATCTTCCTCCTTTTTAACAGTTTCTAGATGGAGAATTACAGTTCAATTATTAATCTTGTGTAGCTGCAACTAATGGAACTCTCCACATTCCTTTTGGAAGGAGACAATTACAATGACAATGAGTGATAGGGATTGTATATAAATTGTGAAGCTCTGGGCCCATTCAAATTATATGATGTGGGGAGACACCAAAATTGTTGCTTATGCCTCAAAAAAAGGGAGGAACCCTCGTAGGTATGTTACTGCAGCTTGTTCTTGAGTACTTGGTGAGATTTATATCAATATTGAAAGTTTAATGGTTCACTCGCCTACTGTCTTGGTCACAGATGCTGTGAGAAGATTCTGGAAAGTAAGAATGAATTTCACTGGGGGCTATGTTACACACAGTGACTTTGGTAGAACAGTTGCTTGAAGAATATTTCTCTCAGGCTCTTCCGTTGCAGTTCTGGATGACCAACAGGAGCAGCCCAGTAGACATTCAGCCTATTTTGTTTTTAAATACGACAGTATTACACTGCAGCGCCAGGAGCTCAATCTCCTTGGGTAAGTTTATGTCCTAACATGAAAAGACTGAACTTACTACAAGGTCAGAAAAGATATTTTGTTTAGATGAAAAAAAAGCTAAATAGTTTCTTAGTAACTTCACTTCCTGCTTCACTATATCATCTCTTTTTATATCTGAAGTATTTTTGTCCTTTTAATGGTATACCTTAATCGTGGGTTTGAACTTTGATCCACAGTTATATTTTGCATCTTATGATCTATTTCTTCTGATTAAACATGTGATTTTCAGTTAATAAATTCATGAAAATGCCATTTCTCAAAGTTTATTAAAGAGGATAAAATGAATGTTACAGAAAAAGATAGAGATATTCAACAGATTAAGAGAGGTGCCAAATAGACTGGTTTCACTTAAAGTTAACAAGTCACTCTGTCCAGTCGTGATTGCTGAGAGAAGCTTGGATGGAGATAGCAGAAGCTTTGGATGCAATTTGTCTTGCAATCCTTCTTGGATATAAGAATGTTGCTAGAGAATCAGAAGATTACATAGATTAACTACAGGCTGAGCAATTGACCATCTGTGTTGAGAAAACTTCTAGAGAGAGGATTTTCATACACTTTTAAGATAATGGAGATATGATGTTGGGAGGTAGCCTTGGCAAGTCACTGCAGTGCATCATTTTGGGTGACACATATGGCAGATGCCGTGTGCTAATGGTGGAGAAAGTGGATTTTGAAACCAGTGGATGGATTGTCGATCGAGCTAATGACTTTGTCCTGGTTAGCATCCAGACTTTGTGCTAGTATGACTCCAGATACTGCCAACTGCCATCCCCACACCCACCACCACACAGACACACACAAAATCAAATCAATCCCCATTGACTTCAGTTTAACTGGATCTGACTTCACAATTGGTCAATTGTCTTTCTCACCTCATCTTTGGAATTTAGCACTTGTGTTCAACCTGAGGTTGTTTGACTTCTGATGTTGGATCCCAAGCTCAGCCTCGATAATTGTTGAGTTAATGCTACATAATACTACTGATCATGACTCCTTTATCTCTTTTATGATAATTGAGAGTATGATAATAACTCTACCAAAGCATTACTACATGTGAAGTACAAGGTTTGTCATGGCACAAATCAATTCTGCCTCCCAGATTGCCTGTATCCATTACAGTATGCCTACCACCACAACAGGTCCACAGCAAATGCCATCTCCCTGACCCCACATTCAACTCTGGAACACTTAGATAACAAAGGCACTTGTGTCAGAGTCCTATTTATCGAGTACAGCTCAGTCTTCAAACCATTATTCCTATGAAATTCATCTCCAAACTCCGTGGTCTAGGGCTCAGCTTCCCCCCTCTATGACTGGATCCTGAATTTCCTAACCCACAGACCACAGTCAGTAAGGATAGGCAAAAACACTTCCTCCATGATCACGTTTAACACAAGTGTCCCACAAGACTGTGTCCTCACTCCCTTACTATACTCCTTATACACCTATGGCTGTGTAGCCGAATTCCCTTCCAACTCAATTTTCAAGTTTGCTGATAACACCACTATCATAGGTCAGATCTCAAACAATGATGAGACAGAGTACAGGAATGAGCTAGAGAATCTAGTGAACTGGTGCAACAACAATAATCATTCCCTCAATTTCAACAAAACAAAGGAGATAGTCATCAACTTCGGGAAACATAATGAAGGACTGACCTCTGTCTACGTCAATGAGGATGAAGTAGAAATGGCTGAGAGCTGCAAATTTTTAGGTGTCCAGATTAGTAACAACTTGGCCTGGTCTCTCTATGCTGACATATAATTAAGAAAGCCCACTGATGCCTCTACTTTCTCAATATTTAGGAAATTTGGTATGTCCACTATGACTCTCACCAACTTTTACAAATGTACCATAGAAAGCATTCTTTCTGATTGTAATTTCTTGCAGTCTTGGACAGAGCAAGAGCCATACCAAGCTGTGATACAAAGGGCCATGAATGAAGACCCGTCCATAATACAAACCAGCCTCCCATCCTTTGATTCTGTCTACAATTTCCACTGCCTTGGAAAAGCAGCCAGCATAATTAAAGATCCCAACACCCCAGAAATACTCTCTTCCACCTTCTTCCATTGGGAAAAAAGTCTGAGGACACATACCAAGCAACACAAGAAGTTTCTTACCTGCTGCCATCAGACTTTTGAATGGACCTACCTCTCATTAAGTTGATCTTTCTCTACACCCTAGCTATGACTGTAATACTATATTCTGCACTCTATCTTTCCCTTCTCTATGTATGGTATGCTTTGTCTATAATGCTTTTCATTACACTAATACATGTGACAATAATAAATAAAATCAAATGGCAACACTTGTGAAGCCAATTGCATCTGCATAGAATGAGTTCTCCTCCATGAAGGTATTAATTAATTAGGTTCCTCACCTTTGATCTACTTTTTCAGTTAATGTTGCTTTCTCAGATTAGCTCAATGAATTAAAATTCACCTGATTTGTAGCTACAATATCATAATAAATTGGAAAAGAGAAAACTCTTTTGATCTTGTAAATTAACTCATTTGAGATTAACGGGCACTAATATGAATCTACAGATATATATTTTGAGTTTAATGAGATTGGATTGCCTATTCAGTTTCTTAACTAGAATATAACTCCTTGCAGTTTGTGGAGAAAATGTCTCCTTAGCTGAGGCATGCGACTTGGCAAAGACTCAATGGTATATGCAAATAGGATGCAACTTTTGAATGCAGTGAGGTGCGCTTGCAACCAAAGTGATGGATCCACCCACATCCATGGCAATTAATAAACTGCTAGTCCACTCCTGAGGTATCCGAACACCCAGTGATTCCATGTTCCAGACTTAGCTGGTCATCACAAATACCTGAGTTAATTTATATACTTCCAATCGGAAATTCAAAGGGAAGTGTAAATGATATGGGGAGAGAAATCCATTGGACACTGTAAATTTCAATTTTGAAATAAAGAACAAACCATTATTTGGACCTAATGATTGAGCATAATTACAACAGGATTAAACCGAAGCCAAATCTCCCTGTCCCCAGAATCGCTGCAATTGTTCCCGATTCCTTTTAGGTCAAAAAATCTTCTTACTTGCCTACAACATCAAGGCAGATACCAACATAGTATTGCAAGTTACCAATAAGTACCTATCGTGGGTGAACTCCATCTGGTCCGCTTTTCAGTTAATAAATCAGCCCTTAATCAGTTAATTCAAACAAGAATCTAGTCTCAGCCCAGTTCCTTTTTGGATATGATGCAGAAATTCTCCCTGATAACAACAGAGGAGGCGAGCAGTCATAACCAAGTGTTTTTTTTGTTGTTGAGGCTGCTTCCTATTTTAGTAACTAAAGCCATCATATAATCAGTAGGTTTTTAGTGGAGTCTGTCTTCCTACAACGTTTCACTAACTGTCTACATTTACAGAGAGCGATTGTAACAATCTAGTCGGGAACAAGTCTGTGCTGCCAATGTAAACAGCCTAATGCATGCGTACTCCTTTTAAACTCCAGCAACAACATTCAATTGTCGTTAGTTTTACAGAATTTCAAGAACAATCCTAAATGAAAGAAGTTCTGTTATCAATATACATTTCATGATTCTCTGGAAAGTGGGTAGTTCCAGTATATCTTTAATTAGTATATTAACCATGTGTGTGTTTGACACAGTGCACATTTTCTCAATAATACTTAGTACACAAGGGGTTTCTTGAGGAAGATTTATTTAACATTTATATAACGGCAGTATTGCATTTTTCCAAAAAAAATTAACGTTTGTAAACTATGTAACTAATCACCAGATCTGTGGCGGGTTACTTACAAGAAAGAAGTACAGTTTATTAGGTGGAGGAGTCTTGCAGCACGCATCATTGCAGTAACAACACCTAGAGCCAAACGCAGCCTGAAAGAGAAATTAACCCAAATGATTTCAGTATTAGCAAGAACGTCATGGGCATAATTGCATCAAAGAGAAGTTCTCAACAGAACAAAGGAACACAAAAGGAGTCTCTTTTTGATGCTGATGCAAACTGGCAGCAAGGGCTGGGCCAGCTTGTTTTCTGTGAAGCTAACCGGATGATCCACACTTTGATCAGCACCACCAATATCGGGTTCTAAACAGCTTCAAGCCTGGATAGTGTACAGACCTTTCATTCTTGGACATGTCTGTATATATACAATATTAACTTACCTTAAGATAGGCAAAAAGACCTTAGTGTGCACATTAGTTATAAAAGGTTTTCTGTTCTACAGATAATTCATTATGAATTAAAAATTGCACCAGTTCAGAATTATTGAGTGTCCCACATCAGACAGAGTAAGAAAACTGGTTTATATTTGATTAAATCTTTTTCTCTCAGCATAACTTTTTGATTAATAACTGAGAAATTAGACTTTTTTCAAACGTTCTGCAATACTGAAATTATTAGATCAAGTTTGAAACCAAACAATCTTATTGTAAAATGCGAATTTGCCTTTAAAAGGTAACACAATTTTATACTCTTGCGGGCACAAGTCAAAATAATTTACTGCATGTTCATTTGGTCGATGTGTTAAAGTTTTGGCCAGAACCCAGGATTGCTACTGATATAAAGTGTGCTGTTACGACAAATGTATGTTTTTACATTTCAATCCAGTTCTTTTTTGGCTTTTATGTACTTCAGTCAACTATACAGTATTCAACAGATTTGAAAAGCCTAGATAATTAATTTGTTCATTCTTGGTTTTTGTTCCCCAGAAAGCCATTTACAAGACCACAAAAATACTGTAATTTACTGTCCTGGAAGAACATAGTTTAACTGTTTGATCTTCAGACAACATCATGAATCACAACAAAAAAAAACTTTCCTTTTTAACAACTTTCACATTTTGAATGCCAGTTGTGTGGTTAGCTAGTAATTATGTTTGTATGAAGTCTGGTAAATTCAAATAGTTTATTATGCTCTTTTTACAGTCTGCTATCTCTTGTTGCTGTTTAAATATACAAATGTGAAATATTTTGAATACAGTTGCCTGAATACAATGTTTTAGAGTTCATGACTTGCAGTACTGCATTTAATTTCAAATCTTCTCACCCTCTTTTCCCTCAGAGCAATTCTTTTGGTCATTTTGTATTCAGTCGTATTTGTGTCTTTTGTATTTGCTTCTTTTGTATTTGCTTTGACATCAGTTTGGGGAGATAAAACGTCCGCATGCACAAAACTGAGTTATCAAATTATCGAGCTTTTTTTTATTACTTTTCTTTCAATGGAGGACATTCAGGCTTATGTAACTGAAATATTAATTACCAGTAATGAAGGATGACAACTAGAAAACAGGCATGCTTTGATCTGTCCGAAATGTATCTTGTTTAAACTAGACCATAATTTGTTCCTTGCTGTGCCATAGATCAGGAGAGGAAAATATTAAAGCAACAAAGTACTACAAAAGGTGGCAAACATAATATTTATTTGTAGAAAAATACAACTATTATTCTGTGTAAAAGAAAAGAATGTACAACAAATTGGAATGCCATGAAGAAGGCCATTATTCAGAAGTCATCTAAAGCAGTTGTTCATATGGCATTTCAGGAATGAAATTAAAGCACAAATTTAAGCAAATGGATAATAACATTGTTCATCTAGTTTGTCTTAATACTGCTGCATATGAGATTTGTTTATGAAATAATATATAAATATAATTTGCTTTAAGTATACTGTGAACTTAATATGATGTGAAACCACGGAACATTAGTTGTAATATCTTTCATAATAATCCAACACTTTTTTCAAATAGTTGTCTGCTTTCCCCAGAACTGATTGATGCATGCTCAGATGATTAATTCCACTCTTTGTTTTCAGTGCTATACACAATGTTTCTTCTACCCAATGAGACATCTTCTGTATCTTTCACAACATAGGTTTCACTTTAGTGACAGTCAACAGTAGAGTTTTCACAGATTGTTATTGGTTCCCTCCCTGATCTATCCTTTCTTATCAGCTACTTTTTATTTGTATCAACATTTCGAGATTTTCAAGTACATTTTCTGTTTATTGCTAACAAGCATGAGATTTTCTACATGGTCCTTGAATTTGTATTTACTTTCCTCCATGTTAAACTCTTAATATTATATTCTTAGAATCATAGAATCTCTACAGTACAAAAGGAGACCATTCAGTCCATCGAGTCTGCATTCTTCATAGTTCACTGCATCAGTTTTCATAATTCTTCAGATTAAGTATCAAAAGAATAGCTGGTGAGAACAATTAGACTAGAAATGCTAATTTTTGGTTTGATTTTCCTTTTTCCCTTTTTGCAAGCTCTAAGAGATTATTTATATATTTAAAAATTAGATGATATTAAAACAAATGATGTATGTGGAATATCTACATGGAATTAAAAGATACATATTGCCCAGCCAATGTTAATTTCAGCAACATTCATAGCATGCACAAAAATCTGTTTATTTTAGACAGGCTGAGATAATATTTGCACTAATCAAACTCTTGTGGTTTGTATTCAGTACATTAGGACTAAGTGCCGTATTCAGGTCAAGCAGGGGAATTGGATTAATTCTGCAGAGGTGTTGGAGGCTAGTAAGAGAGAACAGGACTGAGAGGAGAGGAGGAGGATGGGAGAAGATAATGTCTGGGAAAGAAATGAGGATGTAAGGAGCAAAGGCAGCAAAGCTACTTCAGAAGAAAGGAATGCTTAATGTTTTCATCTGAGCAAAGGAGAACTTTTTCATTTTTAATCATGGCATTCCATACCTTTCTACTTAGGTTGCAGGGAGCTCCAGCTTTGTCTTCAAGGGTGTTAATTTGATCTCTGTGAAGGAGATGTTAGGTATGTAACTTGCCCTTATGTCCATGCCTTGAAAATGTTTCAGGGGAGAGGTAGAAGCTCACCACCTCTTGCTCACTACATTATGGTGGTGATTGTGTGGGATGGCTGTGAAGTTATGATCATAAAATGACTTTCTTTTCCTATTGACATTTGTATTTTCCTCTCACAGGGAGAGTCTTGTCTTTGCCCCAGTCCCATATTAAAATTAAACATACTTATTTGCTTATGAGATGTATTAGGACATCTTTTCACTCAAATATGTCCTGGTGCTAACTACAAAAACCCCTCAAATTTCATTTAGAACAAATGAAGAGGGAAGTGAATAATGCACATACTTCCACTAGGTGGCTACATTAACTCAAAGTTCTAACAACTACACAGTTCCTCTGATGCTTTTCCTTGCTTGATTCATGCTTTGTAACTGTAAAGCTGAAAAAATAACTTTCAGTAAGAGTTTTCATCTCATTGAGAAAACGTTAGGTCAAAATTCACATCCAACAACCTGCTCTGAAAGTGCTGCGCATATTTTGACAAAAGTATTACAAACTCCACCACAACAGCTGAGACGCTCCATAACATCTAAAACAATCAACAGCATTCTATATGAAACAGCTCAAAACTTCCTTTTAAAAAAGTCAATTTGACATATATCTCTGTGTTAATAGATCCTTTTTAAAAAAAAAACTCAGAACCTGGTTCCAGATTTGCATCTTTACCAAAATAACTAATTTCTTCCATGGGTGATAACTTTAGCTGTGTGCCAAGTTTCATGAAAATTAGTTTAGTTTTTGAGATATATTGTTTATGGAAAACAGACTTAGAAATGGGAAAAATATTACCTCATCTATCCACAGTAGTAAAGGTAACTGGGTCATACACTACAAGTTAAAATATTAAATAGAGTTGTTAATAAGCACAGGTTTTATTTATTTGTGGAAGTGTGGTGTGTAAGCAGAATACAGTTGTAAATATTTACAAATTTAACCAAAATGACTGAGGGGAAGATTCTCAAATGTAAAGAATACACCATAGTGCAAAGTATTCCAATCAAAATTCCAATTTTTATGTTACATGAATGGCATTCAGAATTTGTTTATTTAAAATGTTGCTGTTTGCGTTCCTATACAACAGTTCCATTGCTCTATCCTCTCGGTTACTCCCTATGCTCTAGAACGTTAACCCAAATTCTCATCCACATTTGCAAATCTTTCTAACTACATGATTTACTTTACCTTACAGATCTTGTCTAACTCGAAATTGCTACATTTACCTTTTGCTCCTTTTGCACTATTTTGTATTCCACCATAAATGGTGACCTATTTATTCTTCAATATTATTCAGCCAGCTGCTGCACTGCTGTTTCCTAGAAATTGCTACCACGCTCCTACCTTTCTACTTTTAAAAACATTTAAAATGAATGATCCTATTCAATTTTGACTCTGTTCAATTTTTTTTTGCTTTGTAGTCAAATCCTGGCAGATAAACATGGGAATATATATAAGGACATCATTTGGAAAAGATTCTGTCTTCTTTAATATGAATGAAAACCTAGATGTGAGTGAAAAATGGCATTACATCATTATTATGCACTGTTAGACTACATGTCCATGCTTAGTGCTACTTTGAGGGTTTTCTTTGCTCCAGAGAAGTAACAACAAATTGTGCCAAAAAGTGAGTGAGAAAGATAAAGCCTGCTCACTCCCCATTCCCCAAAGTGATAAATGATGAACTTCTGAATGATTAATTCCAGGTCCCATGGTCAGGTAGTGCCAGGAGGCACCAACACAATGTTTTAATACCTATCTCACTGAAAGAAGGAGGTGTCTCACTACAATAGTGATGGATGTATATATAAAGGAAGAAAAGGCTAGAAACCTACATCTGTATTAGAACTGAGTAGGGTGGAATTTTCCCAAAAGTTTCTTGGGAAACGTTTTTCTTCAGGGACGCTATTACCAAAAAAAAAACTAAGTGCTGAATGAGCTTGTAATTGGAAGAGAATTGCACCAACTTTTTGGATGAGCTCCCAGTTGAAATTGTAAGGCACTTAGTTAAAAAATGACCCCAGATATGATTCTCACCAGTAGGATATTACATAGGTGCCCGTACCTCCCAGTATGCTGTGTACACCTCCTCTCCCCACCCCTGTCACCCCCCCCCCCCAACCCCTGACTGTTACCCCAGACATGGTCAAATCCCCCTCTTCCTGGTCAATCTCCACTCCACTCCACGGATCACCACCTCAGACATTGCCAATTGCCACCTGGCTGAAGTCCACACATTCTCCCACAAGATATCCCCTGCCTCTCCTGGGCACTGCCAGTGTGCCAGGCCTGGTCCCTGCTATTGCAAAGTAGTAGTGATTCTCAAAGGCAAGGGGGGTGAGGGAAAGGCATCTGGGAGGGCTAAAGTAGCTGTGCTGAACTCAGCAACATTTAAATGTAGTCAGTTCTATGTAAGTAGAATTTTGGGTACATTGCCATTCCTACTTGCAAAACAGGCTTGGGAAGATTAGGAATCAGATTTCTGGCCTCATGCACTATTTTCCTGGCTCACCCCACTGACTGACTGGCAAACTGAACCAGTAAGATCATGCCCAATCTTTCTGCATGAGAACACAGATGTAATGATCACTGATAGCTGTATTCAAGCAGAATTAGTACAGTCTCATAGCTGAAAGATACTGAATACTATTTAACTGCTATAGATATTATGCCACATAAACTTTCCAGGCACTGTGATGGACACTTAAAGACCCTGAACTTTTTATTACCTTTTGGATAATTGTCTTCCCTTCTGTTCATTGAAAATACGAAATGCTGAAGGGTACAAGAATTTTGTTTTATTGTGATTTTGGTGCACAATGTTAATGTTTCTTACACTAGCCTCTGACCATTATGGACCATACATGTCACTGTCTTGATTGTTCATGTGGTTTATGACCAATTCTCTGCACATTCCTATGGGAAACATTATAGATGCATCATCACCAAGCCAGTTATAATACTCTTAACAGCTCAGACAATTCGCTCCTTGTGTCCAAAATCAATCTTGATATACTTTCATCCTTTGCTATTGTTGCTTTGTGCTCTGGTTGTAGAGGTGGTGCTTAAGGCAAATTGTGTGACATAATGTTACTAAACAGATAGTGACATAGGAAATAGGAGTAGGAATAAACCACACAACCCATCGAGTCTGCTCCACCATTCAAAACAATCATGTCTGATCTTGGCTTTCAACTTTTTTTCCCACCTGCTCCCCATATCACTTAATTCCCTGAGACAGCAAAACTCTGTCTATCCCAGCTTTATCCTGGGTGGGTGGCACAGTGGTTAGCAGCCTCACAGTGTCAGGGATCAGGGTTCAATTCTAGCTTCGGATCACTGTCAGTATGGATTCTGCACATTCTTCCCATCTCTGTATGGGTTTCCTCTGGGTGCTTTGGTTTCCTCCCACTGTCCAAAGATATGCAGGTTAGGTGGATTGGTCATGCTAAATTGCCCATTAGTGTTAAAGGATGTGTAAGTTAAATGAATAGCCATGGAAATGCACGAATTATGGGGATATTGAGCCTGGGTAAGATTCTCTTTCAGAAAGTCAGTGCGGAATCGGTGGAATGGCCTCCATTATTCACTGTAGGGATTCTGTGGAATGTATTAAGTGGCCACCCTCTTTGTCACTCACAAGCTACCCTTTAATATTATTCACTTCCTTTAAGAGCTTTGTAAGAGCATTATTCTCAGGTTGAAAATTATAGGGGTTGATTGTAGGAAGTCACAAAGCATTGTGATTGCCACTGTTGTACCTTGCACTTTGGCAAAACTTATAGTACCATGAAGCTCAATTCCCTTATCTCTTTGCTAGAATGCCAAGCCAGATACCTTTGCCAGTTCTCTGAGAAAACTTATCAGGTGCCTTTGTGTATTCTTGATGAAATGCCCTTTCATAATAGAGATCCTTATCAAAATATCATTATCCTTAACAGTGGATCTTTACAGCTTGTAAATTCAGAAGATGGGAATAATTGAAGGTGCCTCCTACTGATGTTTTTTCATTTTTTTTCCCTTCTTCCTCTTCTGGTGCTGCTCTTCCGCCTTCATTACAAAGGCAAAGAAAGAAACATCTTTTGGGAATTGCCACTCGATCCTCAGTTCAAAACATTGAGGGCTGCTGGTATACAGTCATTGTTTAACGTGATGTTTGTTGGTGCTGCAAATAGTCATTTAAAAAGAGACGTCTCTTGTTTTGTAAGCTAAGCCTAAGCTTTCCATTTAGATCTATCAAATACTCATTGGAATTTGTGCTCCTGGCCACTCATTTATTGATGGTTACAGACGTAAAGCAATTGTGGTGGAGAGGAAAATGCACGCTCACACATGTCAGTCAGGAGTAACTGTGGGCATTGACTACAAGAATTAAATGTTCTTCCCCAGCTCCATAGAGTAAATCTAAAGGCTGAAGATGATTTCTAATTTAATCTAACATTTTGACTTTAACCATTCAATCTTGACCATTCAGATTTTGCACAACCTGTGTATGATTATTGGCTTTTGCTTAGGTGAAAAAAAACTTACAGAAGTACTGACTTTGGAGTTTGTTCTGACAGTAACTTCAGTTGTAAACTGTCTGCCATCTGGTGCTTAGAGAAGTTTTGCTCCATGCTGGCTTGTCAGTCCCAGGCCCTAGAAATGTTCAAAACATTGAGGGCTGCTGGTATACAGTCATTATTTAACATGACATTTGTTGGTGCTGCAAATAGTCATTTAGAAAGAGACGTCTCTTGTTTTGTGAGCCTAAGTCTAAGCTTTCCATTGTAATTTGTGCTCTTGGCCACTCATTTATTGATGGTTATAGACATAAACCAAATTACCCTTAACAAAGTGTGATCTGGGAAAATGATAGCATTGGTAAAAATGGAAATCCTTAAGCTGTGTACTTGCCAATCAGCAACGTCTGCACTAACATTTACCATTCCTTTCATTGCATTATGTCTCACTTGTTGGCAAAAGAAAGACACATACCAGGGTTTGCTCAAATCAATTGCATTTGAGTGCATTACTGTTGTAAAATGTATCAAGGGGAGATTTGCAGCAGAGCTCAATAAAATTATATATTGGGAAGCGTAAGTACGATATACTAAAAACATACAAAATGGATAGCAGGGAGGTGAAAAATAAAAACTATTAGTTGTTAATAAATACAATAACTGGGACATGGGTAATGACAAAGGATTTGGAAAACAGCACCCTCTTTTTGCATTTCATTTTCTATGGCTAGTGAATAGGATTTTCTGTTCCAGGTATACACGTCATCAATGTTTCTGAGTGCTTGTATGGTTGCTATTCATAAAGCAATAGCTCAATCTTTTAGCTTGGTATGATAGGCACATCATATACAATGGAGGATAACAAAGCAAATAGGAGATAGGACTCATTCTTTCATGTGAGGTTACAAAGTGTCTTCAGGCTTGAAAGAAACTCATTTTCTTTGTTTTGTTGTTAATTTTAGTATTTTAAGGCCGAAGGGAATGCATCATTTAACTATGGTCACCTAGTTACAGGAAGGACGTAAATAAGGTTGAAAGAGTTCAGAGAAGATTCATGAGGATGTTGCCAGGACATGAGAAGCTGAGTTACAGACAGAGATTGAATAGGTTAGGACTTTATTCCGTGGAGCGTAGAAGAATGAAGGGCGATTTGATAGAGGTGTATAAGATTTTGATGGGTACAGATAGAGTGAATGCAAGCAGGCTTTTTCCACTGAGGCTAGAGGAGAAAAAAAACAGAGGGCATGGGTTAAGGGTTAAAGGAGAAAAGTTTAAAGGGAATATTAGGGGCAGGGGCTTCTTCACACAGAGAGTGTGGGAGTGTGGAATGAGCCGCCAGATAAAGTGGTAAATGCGGGGTCACTTTTAACATTTAAGAAAAACTTGGACAGGCAAATGGATGAGAGGGTGTGGAGGGATGTGGTCCAAGTGCAGGTCAGTGGGACTAGGCAAAAAATGGTTCGGCACAGACAAGAAGGGCCAAAAGGCCTGTTTCTGAGCTCTATGGATGTGAAAACCAAAACAAGGTTACCTACAATGACTCATCACATTTGCTGACTGAATGATGCCCTGAAGTGTTTATTCTGAACATTTATATGCTTGTTTTCATTTAGAATATTATGTTGTTACTGGACTTGCATGATTATCTTTACACTCTGATCACCATCATGTTTGACCTCAAAGTCTAAAAGTACCAAATTGTGGAAAATATTCCAAAAAGCTGTAACGCCAAAATAGCCTGGAGGTCATGCCCAGACTTCCTGAAAAATAAACTTTGCACCAATGGCATTCAGCTTCCCCTTCAGAAATTAGGTAGATCTGTAGCCAAAGTTTGGTGCTCACAATTCTCATTGCAACTGTTTGTTATTGCATGCTCCATATATCAAGCTTGAATTACAGTTTCTTTGGGAAAACAAACAGAGTTATGGAGCATGATCCTGAAAACTTGCTAAAAACCCTGGAGAAACGAGATGTGGCATTTGAGGTTATGCTGGAAACTGTGAGGTCACTGAGGCAGGTGTATCCTGTATGCTTCTTGCTGGTATCATCCTGTAATCTCTCCACTCTCTCCAATACCTCTATCTCATTTCTAGAATATAGCCAACAGGATTGCACACAGTAATCTAAATGCTACCTGACCAAGCTTTGATACAGGTTTAGTATAATTTTCCTATTTTTCATTTCTATTACTGTAGAAATAAAACCTTGATTGGCTTTGTCTTCATCGCTTTGCTAACTTGTGGCACATCTTTCTATGATAGAAATAGATCATGAGAGTATGAAAAGGAGAAGTAAAAACTATACATGGGGATATGTGTTGAGGGACTGGGAAGGAGGGGTAGGGGTGCTCAGGAGTAATGACATACAACAATGGTATTTGAGGATAGAGGCGATGGAATGGGAGGTGATAATGGAATGCAAGAAGTGGATTCAGGGATAGGTTCCCATTATCCATCTTCTTACTTCTCTCTTTCAGCATCACAGTGCTTTGATGGTGGCAATGGATCTTGTGAGGAAAAGCAATGCATCAGATAAATGCCATTGGCCTGATGCAGTGCTTAGCCCTCATTGACCCTTCAGTCCCGAAATTGCTCAGTGGGAAACACTTGTTACAATCTAAAGGTTTCATGTCTCCTGCCAAATCATAACGTTTGTCTATTTCGAGGGGAAGATTTGGGGTTGCAGGCATTAAATCTTTCCCCTCTCAATGGGCTGCACTGAGGTACATTCCAGGAGAGTTCAGAGGAAACGTTCAGCAAGAGGATTTTAAGAAGGCAAAAGTTTTAATGACATATTACCTGTGAAGGTGATTAAAGTTGCTCCATTATGCTTGGGGAATAGGAGTGAGTGCTGGTTATGAGCAGGATTTGTGTTGTTATTTGGGGCTAGGTGGTCCCACTAAACTTCCTGATTCTAGGCATCATTCCTGAATTTTCTGATTATATAGTAACAATTTACTGTTGCAGAGCCACCTGGTGGCCAGTGGCTGGAAATGCAAGATGATTCAGATAATATAATTCACAGAATGAACCCTGGTGGGTTTCCTACTCCAACATTGCTGTCACAAATTTAACCATATAAATAAATAATTTACAGAACAACCTACATGTGTGACTAGTATTACAGATATTTGTTGACACTCTAACAGTGGCTTATCCCATAGATGAAACTTGGCAGAAAAACTTCCAACGCATTTTGCAATTGAATATTATAATCTGTATATCACTTGTCATATATACGTTGAAACATATATAAAAACTAGAAGCAGGCCACTCAGCACTCAAATCTGCTCTGCCATTCATTTTGATCACGGCTGATCCTACCCTCCATCACCCATCTTTTGATCCCTTTGGCCCCAAGAGCTAAATCTAATTCTTTCTTGAAATCACAACATATTGGCTACTTTCTATGATAGAAATAGATCATGAGAGTATGAAAAGGAGAAGTAAAAACTATACAAGGGGATATGTGTTGAGGGACTGGGAAGGAGGGCTAGGGGTGCTCAGGAGTAATGACATACAACAATGGTATTTGAGGATAGAGACGATGGAATGGGAGGTGATAATGAAATGCAAGAAGTGGATTCAGGGATAGGTTCCCATTATCCATCTTCTTATTTCTCTCTTTCAGCATCACAGTGCTTTGATGGTGGCAATGGATCTTGTGAGGAACTTTCTACTTTCTGTGATATTCCACAGGTCCACCATTCTCTGAGTAAAGAAATCTCTCCTCACAATCCTTATTCTCAAACTATGAACTCCAGTTCTGGACTCTGGTCCCCTTTGGGAACATTCTTTCTGAATCTATCCTATCTAAACCTGTTAGAATTTTATAAGTTTCTATGAGATTCCCTCTCACTCTTCTAAATTCCAATGAATATAATCATAACCAATTTAATCTCTCCTCATATGACAGTTCTGCCATCCCAGGAATCAGCCTGATAAACCTTTGCTGTATTCCCTCTAAAGTGAGGACATCTTTCCTCAGATAAAAGCACCAGAACTGTACACAATACTCCAAGTGTGGCCTCATCAATGCCCTGTATATTTGCAGTAAAACATCTGTATATCTATACTCAAATCCTCTTGCAATGAAGGCCAACATGCCATTTATCTTTTTTACTGCCTGCTGTATCTATGTGCTTACTTTCAGCAAGTGATGCAAGAGAACGTTGAGGTTTCAGTGAGTATTGATGTCTCTTAATTTACACTATTCAAATAATAATCTGCCTTCCTATTTTTGCCACTAATGGATAGCTTCACATTTATCCACATTATCCAGTTTCTGCCATACATATACCCACTCACTGTTCAAATCACAGTGAAGCATCTTTGCATCCTGTTCACAGCTCACCTCCCACCAAACATTGTATCATCTGCAAATATAAAGATTAAACATTTAGTTCCCTTGTTCAAATTATTAATATATAAATGTCATTATACATAATTGATATATAATTGCTTGATGTTTCCATTTGCTAGTATTAGGGGCACATCATTTTATTCCATTTGTATAAAAATCATTATGAAGACTTGCATAGATGGTGGCAGATAAGTCAAAGACAACTCCTGTTTTTGACATTGAAATACAGGTATAGGCCTATACTGCTGTATAAGTCCGCTTACTATTTTTCAGCTATAAATGCGTATTGAAGCTATATTTGCATGAGGAGTCAGCCTCTTTATTTATTACATATTTAGGGTTATCCTCACCTCATAAGTCAGTGCATAGGATCAAGTTGGCGATGCAGGAAGATACATCAACACCCTCACATGGAGAACGACATAGCTTCATCTTTCAATGTAGTGACCACCTACTAAAGTGGGTTCACATCTCAGATACATTTATATACTGATCCCTATTTTTGGAAATACTTATTTGAAGCTCCAAAAGTTGACTGAGTGTTTACTTGAAATCCTTTTCTGTGGTTCAATTGGTAGTAGTCTTGAATTCTTTGGTTTTGTATTGCAAGCTTACACTCACTCCAAATTGGGCTCAAACTGCATTTCAATGAGGACTCTTTCTGCCTACATTGACAGGAGACTTTCACCCCATTGATTGGAACTGGTTTTGCAAAGCAGAATAGACATAACTTATAGAAGAAATTAAGGCAAGGTTTTAGTTTCATGTCACAAGATTCATGACTGACACTACAGTGCACTGTCAGGGATGCCAAATTTCTGATGAAACATCACTATTTTGGAAGAGAGCAGAGAATTTATTCTCAATAAATCAACATGACAAAAAATCATTATCACAATCCTGCCTGTGGGAGTTTGCTATGTGAAAATTGGCTGTTGGTGTTTCCACACTACAACAATAACTGCACTTCATAAATATCTCATTGGCTTTGAAAAAGCAATTTATAAATTGAAAAATGTATTAATCAATATAATTTCCATATTTTACATAATATTTTATAATTATTATTTAATGATTATTATAATCATTTTTTTCCCTGTTTATTCTCAACAGTCTTCCATGCCATGTTGATTTGCCCTCTAATATGCTGCACACAAGAAATGGTTAAGTAAAGCACAAAGGAAAATGGCCTATATTTCCAGTATGGCCAGCTGCCAAAGACTAGAATTTCCACTACATAAGAGATGCAAAAAGCAGTTTTTATTTTGCTGATATGATTGCACATTGAGGATATTTCTCCTGACCTCTGATAGAAACTGTTTCACATTCCCTTTTCCTCCTGCCCAATTTGAGCTTCTCTGATTCTTATTCACTAGGTTGCTGAGTTCTTCACGCCATCCTAACTCCTTCAACGTTTGTCCATTTCTTTGCTGATTCCCCTTTACAAATTCCACACCCCACAATTACTCACCCATTCATGATTCTTAAATCAATTCTGTTGCAGCCAAGTTGTCTCGCCATCGGGTCGTCTGCCGTTGCTGTCTGTGCAGCAATCACTGTTTCCAGAAGGTTCCATCCAGAAACTTTCCGAAAAGCAATGAAGTAAGCCAATTCCCCGTCGAAAGCCTGTTCTTAATCTCCTTTCACTCTCCCCAGTTGTCCTCTGTCCCTTCATTAGTCATGTCTATTTTGCATCAAACATGATGAAGAAAGCAAACTGTGGTAAATCGTGCCAGCTCTCACTAAAAATGTGTTTTTTCCCACTGAGATCAGTATTGTGAAACATGTTCCGATCAATGAGACGATGTTTCCTGTCACTGCAGGCATTGAATGCACGTAGGAAGTCTGAACCCAATTTCTAGTGAGTGCAAACTAATTCAAGACTCGGATCCACTAATTTGCCAAGAAAATGGTCACTATATTTCAAAAATAGCCCCCTTACTCCATCTTAATACTGTTTCTACAGTTGTAGTATAATATTATAAGACAGAGTAAAGTTAAAATTCATTTGTTAGTCACAAGTAGGATTATATTAACACTGCAATTAAGCTACTATGAAAATCCCCTAGTCACCAGGCTCCGGCATCTGTTCAGGTACACTGAAGGAGAATTTAGCATGGCTAATGCAAATAACCAGCACATCTTTCAGACTGTGGACCAGGGAGAAATCCATGCAAACATGGGGAGAATATGCAAACTCCACACAGACAGTGACCCAACTGGGAATCGAACCTGGGTCCCTGGAGCTGTGAGGCAGCAGTGCTAATCACTGTGCCACCAAAGTAAGCTCATGTGACGCTGCTCTGTGTTGGATATGCTGTTATACCCTGAAGTTCTCAGTCCTCACAATGTGCCTATGGTGAATTGTTCCACCTCCCAGACTTGGTTTCCCTTCTGTAAATCAGGTACACACAACAAGATGATGTGTAAAGGAAAAAATACAAATAAGATGGCCACAGTGCAATAAAAATCTAAATCAAAAAGATTGATATAAAAATAATCAAAGTACTAAGGGGACAAAAGAAGCAAGAAATCTGTGAACACTTAATCTTGCAGTAAATTGTGAACATCCAACTGGCAAAACAAACATAATGCACTCAACAAAATTGTCTGGAAGTTTAAAACCTTAAAAGACAACTTTCTGTTTTAAAGTTATAAATTTCACATAGCTTCAGGAAACTAATGCTAGGAAACTTTTCATTGGGAGCGGAGATGTGGTCACTATTTCAGACAGAATAATAATTGGACTAGAATCATATTTGAGATGCGTGACAGATATTGGAGTAGGCTAATATTTCTACTAACTTAATGCTAAGACAAGGCTGCTTTTTTCTGCTAATCTTAAGACTAATGGCAAAGTTACTGTTTAAACAGCAGTCATGCCAATACCCACTTCCTTCTAAATTAATGCCTTACAGCTGTCGGTGGATGGAAGAATGGGATAGTGTGGGCTATAAACTTGTCCATATCCAGTGCTAACAGGGCTGCTCTATGATAAACTAGGAGATGTGCTTCTGCGGAATTCGAGTAAACAAAACGTGCCAATTAAGTGGGGGTCATTTTTGCACGTTTCTTCGTTCACTGAAACCGAATGTCCAGGGATAATATTAAGCAGCAACGGATGTGAGGGAAAGTGACAGTGTGAGCAGGATGCATCATTTAAGCACTCATTTACCAAAGTATTACATAATCGCAAAGGAGGTAGGGCTAGTTAAAAATTACATTTAGGAGTAAAGTAAATTGAAAATACACCAGAGTAGACACGCGTTCTTTTGTTTAGAACGCTAGATCAGTGAATAAAGCATTACAAAGTTAACCTGTGCCATGGTCTCACATACGGGATGTAGTCAGAATGCTATCATGAGGACAGAATCCAGATGTTGATACCTAGGCTTCAGCTGAACGCTTTTTATCCGCAATGCTTTCCAGCTGATTAATGAATGTGTCAATATTGCATATACCTTCAAGTTTCACATCTGAGCAATTGACTTGAGGGTTTTTTTTTGGAGTGCTTTCGAACTATTTTAATGCTGAAAGAGAATTAGGCCGCTTGTCAATAAGGCAATCTCCTTCTTAAAAAATACTTTCATTAACAATTATGATTTTTGTTCTATCTCCTAGTACTTGCAGTGAGCATCGTTTGATCTGTGGGTTCATTGCCCCCCTTTCTGTGCACGGGTGATTGCAATTAGACACCAGCAGATGAATAACATCTTCCAATGTTAGTGTCAGACGTGTGGCCTTAGACAAGTCCGGGGGCCAGTCACAAATCAAATTTGATAAAGACATTATACCACCTATCAAAATCTTATCTCAGTTGTGCCATTTGATAGACATGGAACGCTACAGGATTATATTTTGACAATGTAAAAGCTGAGTCCAGGGTGACAAAAGACTTTATGCGGCTCGCTGACATATTCCAGCATTATCTCCTCTTAAGACGCATTATTTCTGGTATGTAATGTTTTTCACGCGGTAAAAGTGGAAGGAAATTTAGCACACACGAAGAAAAAAAGAAATACATTAATGGCTTTGGGGTTGTTCCCAGTGCCGTGCTTTTGCTGTTACTGCTCCTGGGTCGTACTGAGCAAGTAGTGGAGTGTATTTGCACATGTAGAAAACTCTGTACCCGCTTCTGGTGAAGAATCTCATTTCCAGGGTGCTCCGATTGCTCCTGCAACAGCAACTGCTGGGCATTACAGTTCAAACATAGAATAAGGGCAGCAGCATTGAAAACACGCGAGCAAGTTTCTAATTGTTATTGTATACTTTGATCGGATTTCGTCCCTGCAACTATGTGGTGATTGATTCATCCCAATAAATCAATCTCTTTATTTCTTTAGAGTTGCCCCTCCAGTCGCTGGTGGCAAAGAATGAGGTTCTGGGCAAACCACGCAATGAAATGTTAAAATAGCCTCGAATTTACTCTTGCTTTCTTTTGCTTATGGACGTGTTATTCTTTTGTTTTGGAGCCCGAAGCGTTTCTGCGACTTAATTCTTTTCAGGAAATACCAGCAGAGTTGCTGAAGCATTGTGTGTGTGTGTTGTACTTTTCTTGCAAGCTCAGCACTTTAAATCTGCTCGCATGTTATTTTCTTTAAGTCGCCCGTCCACTGAGCAGTCAGAAACGATGCGGAGCGGGGGAACCATTCAGTGCCTGAACACGAGCGGCTGTGAACACGCCCCCATAGAGCAGAGAGACATCTTTTATTAAAATCGGAAAGTGCCGACCCTTGCAGCCACTTGATGCACCCTCAAAGGCAAGGAGACAAGATCGCGTCACCGAGCTGCTGTTGGGAGAGTGAGAAACGTGATGTGAAAACACACTCCAGCCTCCTGCTTTGAGGGGAGGGCGCACTCTTAGAAAGACACAAGGATTTTTTTTTTGCAAAGAATCCAGCCCCCCCCCCCCACCTCCAAAGTCTGGGTCAGTTTGAAGCGGGGAGGGCGCTTGTGAGTTCCCCAAAGCTTTTCCAGCGCCGAGAAACCTCTCCCACCTTTTCTCTCATTCCCCAGCTGTGCAGCGAGGAAGTCCTGCAGCGGGAGCCAGCGGCCGCACGATGCTTCCCCCCGGGCTCTGCTCCGTCTTGTTGTGGGTGAGCTGCCTGGCCCCGCTTGGCAGGACAGAGGCTGCCGCCTGCGAGCCCATCCGGATCCCCATGTGCAGACCCATGCCCTGGAACATGACCAAGATGCCCAACCACCTCCACCACAGCACGCAGGACAACGCCGTGCTGGCCATCGAGCAGTACGAGGGGCTGGTGGGCATCAACTGCAGCCCGGTGCTGCTCTTCTTCCTGTGTGCCATGTACGCGCCCATCTGCACCATCGACTTCCAACACGAGCCCATCAAGCCCTGCAAGTCGGTGTGCGAGAGAGCCCGGGACGGCTGCGAGCCCGTCATGAGGCGCTACAACCACAGCTGGCCCGACAACCTGGCCTGCGAGGACTTCCCCGTCTATGACCGGGGGGTGTGCATCTCCCCCGAGGCCATCGTGACAGCCGATGCACCCGGTGAGTTCTGTTTGCGTGCACGGAAAAGGGCAGCGGGATCATGCTGGTCCTGACCCCAGCCCGCTGCAAACTTGCCTGCTCCTGCTTTCTGAGCGACTCTTGTCAGTGGGTGGATTTGCTGCCGGTGGCATTGAAACCCGTTTCCCAACGTCTCGGAGACTGTCCTGCTGACTTGTCCTCGCTGTGAGGGCGGGGGCGGGGGTAACTGTTGAGGATGTCTGTTGCGCCTTCTTAACCGGGTGAAGTTAAGAATGTGCCTCTGTAACTTTCAGCAAAAAGGAATCGCAGCGTTCTCGGGATGGTCAGATATTTGGTACAGATCCTGCTGGGAGTTTTAAAATGTGCAAAAAAGGGGGAACAATAGAAGCTGGGTGGTGAGATTTACATTTCATTAGCGCCCAGGACTGAACTCTCTCTCACGGACACTGAGCAGGGAAAAGATTCAGATGCATTTACTGGCAATTTGTTACGAAAATGCAAAATAAAAATGATGTACGTCCACCAGCTTGGGCCATTCTATCCATTTATTTAAATTTCTCAGTGTACTCATAGCTCGATAATAATTTATTATATCAAAGTAACTCAGCTGCTTTTGATTTTTTTAAAGAAACAGTTCCCGATCTTTCCGTCCATCCTTCCATTAATAACTGCAGGAACTTGGGAGGCGGTAAGTCTTTTTTTTAATGCGATTTACTTTGTCTCTAAAGAACCTCCACACTATCCTTTAGGGTCTGACGGTGCTTCAACTTAATCCATGTGTATGTCCAAATGTATATTAAAACAAAGCCCTCATTGTCATTGTAATTTCACAATGACTGTGGGAGGCGATATTATAAATAGCAGAAGCAATGTGTGCACCCCCATGAAAGCCAGTAGAATATTTAAGACTCTCATATTGGCGAATGGGTGTATCTATGTGAGTTTCTGTTGAGTGAGCAACATTCCCAGTGCGACTTACTATGTGTACTTTTTTATTCCTTTGTGGGACATGGGCGCCATTGGCTGGCTGCCCAGCATTTATTGCCCATCCTTAGTTGAGTGAGGGCAGTTGAGAGTCAACCGCATTGCTGTGGCTCTGCAGTCACATCTAGGCCAGGTAAGGGTAGCAGATTTTCTTACCTAAAGGACCTTAGTGAACTTGATGGATTTTTCCAATAATTGATTCATGGTCGTCAGTTGATTCTAAATTCTGGATATTTTTTATGGAATTCAAATTCCACCATTTGCCGTGGCAGGATTCGAACCCACATCCTAACTGGCTGAGTTTCTGGATTAATAGTAGCCCCTAGGCCATCGCCTTCCCTTTTTTTAAAAATAATGTTTGGCCTAAGAATACGATGGGTTGAATCTTTAAAACTCTGAGGCATCCTTAATCATTGAAGGAGTATGAAATTTCGGAGAGGTAATGATAGTTGTCCAAGATTAAAGGAATGATGATTGGGTAGGAGAGGAATAAATATATGGATGTGGGAAGTGCCGTATTCTCTAAGCATCAAGTAAATCAAGGGGCATTTGGAACTTTGAACTCGCTGGGGCAGCACAACATATACTGGGTTATGAAACATTCTCCTGAGAAATATCAAAGATAGAACTGTCTTTAGTGGATCCCCTTTTTTCTACAAAAGCAATTATTTTCATGCATTGCCAACATAGTCAATTGGGATTCTTTGATCGACACCTGAGGATGTCTATTGTATTTATGCCAGCGTCAGTCTATCGTCCAAAATACCACTCCATGCTCTATATCCGTGCCCGAGACCAGCACCGTACAGTCATATCCATCATCAGCTGGAGACAACTCCATTAAGCCCCTCGTGTAATGTGATTAATGCCGCAGCAATAATGATGCACATGATGTGGATGCACATGTTCATGCAATAGAAACCAGCCCAACTTTAGTGAATATCAGCCTCCGGCCACGCACAGAAAGAGCCGGACCTCCACCGCAGCCTGTGCAGAATTGGCACAACTCCATGTAGACACGGTGCGGCAGCTTTTGAGAGCTTGCTAAGGGAGAAGGAAGGGGGGGGGGCGAGGTTGCATTCTTCAACAAACTTCAACAAACTTGAAGCAACAATCTTTTGAACTCCAACACAGTTGTAGCACCAGGGTGATGGCTTCTCCTGTTAGCAAGGAGATTTTTGGGAAAGTAGATCAAGGTCAATAAGAATTGTCCAACCCTCACCCTGTCTTTATCATGAACATTATTCATGGCAGGAGATCAGTCTGGGACCTGGAATGACAGACGTAAGATTAAATCCAGTCAGGAGGCACTACATTTTTTCCCCTCAATGCGGATTGTGCGGCTTTGGGATGAATTACTGGCAATTTGTGATTCAAGCAAACGCTGTATTAACATTTCAGATGATGTTAGTGGGCTGACTGCGCAGAAGCAAGCTGGCAGATGGGCTCACTAATATTGCTACTTTAGAGAATGAACCGCCCCCCCCATGAGACCTCAGCATTAAAGACATTTCCAGGGTAAAAGAGCCAAGAGGACGCATGTTTACGTAAATGCATCCGCTTTTATTTCCCGGGGACACAAATCAGCCTCTGGAGTGCTACAATAGCAGATTTATTGGCCCTAGCTCCCATTTACTGATGCTCTTCCTGGTCCTGTCACGGGTACATGGTGCTGCCGTTTTGTTCCAGGAGCAGTCTCGACGCGGCAACTGGGGAATTCTGGCCTCCCAATAAATCATGGCTTTCTGCCTGCCTGCAGCACAGAGTGCCTCTGTGAGGGGCCGAGAATTAAGCAGCAGTCAAGAATAGATAGGAGCTTGCAAATGGGTGGCAGTGCAAAGAGCAAAGCGGCAACATCTACTGGGGAGGGACTGTGTGAATTGGAGTGCAACTGGGGAAAGACTGCTTTAAACTGGAAAAAGATTGGGTCTGGGAAGGAGAATTTAACCACCTATTTAACATATTCTTAAATGTTAATAACAGTGCCTGCTTTAATCACTAGCTGCGGTTAGTTTATTCCTCAGGGGTCTTAGGGAGGAGAGTTGCTCTGTGAGAGGGGAAGATGAACTATATGATGTAGTTTGCTGTGTGTATGTTGTGGGGGAGGGGGGCAGGGAGTGGGAAAGGGAAGGGTGCAAGCCACACTGTAGATAGTGTGTTGAGTATAGATAATCCCATTCTCACTTTTCTGGCATTTCTTGACAGCAAACATTAGTTGGTCATAAGTAAATGTCTTAAATGATCAAGAATGCATGATATTCAATTAAAATGCTGAAGAGGAGCTTTCCCCAGACCTTTCTAGAAATAGAGCATGGGCTTTCCTGAGTTTGTAAATGAATATGTTTCCCTCAGCCCTGCTGTACTCTATTTTGTGTGTCATGGAAAATCTTAACACCCACCCAACTCCAAGTATTGTACATATTCCTCCCATTAGCTAATCCACTCATATGTCATTTGCACTCTTTAGTTCCAAGTGAGGATCCTGCTTTTCACAGAACCTTCTGCTCGCCATTCCTCTGCTATTCCAACTCTTGTATGCTAATGAGCCTTTGGATGCCATGTAGAAACCTAGCATCTCAGTGCCTATCAGTGAGTGACTTGCAAAGAACCGCTGACAACTCAGCGAAGCTCTCAAACAGCAGACACCTCAAGAAACTTAACGTCTTATTCACACATCACAGCCCTTCAGGTCCAACACCTCCTCAATATACTTAATCAATAACATTTAGTACAGGTCCGTTTCTGTCAATCCAATACATGAGGTATTGTGTACTGTATTGCTTTAGTGGGACAAACCTCCCAGGTTATATTCACAATGTGTATTTACAACTCACGTCAAATATCATTGATTGCTTTCCACACTACCTGCCTTCCACTCTATTAAATGGTCAGGGAGTGTTTTTTGTGAAGATCAAAGATTATTGGGATCAGTATTGTTTTTTTCACCTGCTGCGTGCACAGGATGAGCTGGCTAGATAAAGGGGGGTGGGAACTGCTGCAATCTTCAGCCCAAAACCTCCCCCATGAGAAACCCCACCTCATATTCTGCTTCCTCTTCAGATAGCTGCAAATGCCCAGCAGTAAAACTCACTCAGAAAGTTTACCTGAAGAACAATTACAATTATGGTAAGTCCTTCATTTTTTTTCTCTTCTGGGAACAGATGACATTTGATTTGATATATTGTTGTCACATGTATTAGTATTCAGTGAAGTATTGTTTCTTGCACGCTTTACAAACAAAGCACACAGTTCTTAGAGAAGGAAACAAGAAAGTGCAGAATGTAGCATGACTAGTCTGGAAAGAAAGATCAGCTTAATGCAAGGTTGGTTTGAGTCAGTTGGTACATTTTCCAGACTTTTGCATCTTTTTCCTAACGGAAAATGTTGGAAGAGAGTATGTTCGGGTTGCATGGGGTCTATAGATTATTTGGCTTTGAGTCAAGTTCCTTTATTCATCCGAATATAGTTAGTCTAGGTTATCATCTGTCAAGGAAATGGCTTGGAAATTATATTAGCTACCGTTTAGGCAAATCTATTGGATTTTTGACAATGTGATAATCTGCATTTTTTTAAACTAAACTTTCACAGCTAATACGATAACCATAGAATCCCACAGTGCAGAAGGAGACCTTTCAGCCTATTGAGACTGCACTGATTTTCTGAAAGAGCATCTTATTTCCCCCCCCCCAATCCCATCCCCATAACCCTGCTTATTTAATCCATCTAACTACATATCTTTGGACACTAAGAGGCAATTTAGCATGGTCTAACCTGCATATCTTTGGATACTAAGGGGCAATTTAGCATGGCCAATCCTACAGATCTTTGAACTCATCCCTCACATATCCGGCAATGCCATCAAATATATCCAAATTCAAACTCCATTATCATGTTGGAGTAACACATTTAGGTGCATAATGTTTGAGGAGCATTATTTTCATTCTTGACTATGTTGTGCCTCACTTTATTGCTTACGAAAACTGTGGGAGTTTGAAATGGATAGCACCAGAATTGCTGCTGTGCCAAAACCTGGTTCAACTCAAGGTTCCCTATATGGACAGAGTTTCACAGAGGATTGACATTAATGGAGCTTTCTCCATGAAAATGCCCCATAATGATAGCAGAATGAAACATGAAACAGGGTGACACTGTGGCACAGTGGTTAGCACTGCTGTCTCACAGCACCAGGGACTGGCTTTGAATCCCTGCATGGGTTTCCTCTGGGTGCTCCAGTTTCCTTCCACAATTTGAAAGGCGTGCTGGTTAGGTGCATTGCCATGCTAAATTCTCCCTCAGTGTGCCTGAACAGACACCGGACTGTGGCACCTAAGAGATTTTCACAGTAACTTCATTGCAGTGTGAATGTAAGCTTACATATGACTAATAAATAAACTTTAAATATTATAAACACCAATTCCTCTGATATAAAAGCAAATAAAAAATTGCGGAAATTGGAATCTGAAACAAAAATAGAAAATACTAGAAAATGTCAACAGGTCTGACAGCATCTGTGGAGAGAGAATAGAGCTAGTTTTCCTTCCACAGATGCTGTCAGAGCTGCTGGGATTTCACAGCATTTTCTGTCTTTGTAACAATCCCCCTGAAAGGTGTTGAGATGAAATGAGTGAACGATGTTGGCTGTGTGTGAGTAAATGCTGCGGTTATTTAAATCGGTAACTTCATTCCAGTCATCCGTGCCAAAGTGAAAGAAGTGAGGAATAAATGTCACGACGTCGCCACGACGGTGGAGGTGAAAGATGTTCTGAAATCTTCCCTGGTGAATATCCCCAAGGAAACGGTGACGCTCCACACGAGTTCGGCCTGCCTCTGCCCTGAAATCAAGACCAATGAGGAATATGTCATTATGGGCTATGAGGATGAAGAGAGGGCAAGGTACAGATAAGAACCTTTCACAACTGCATAGCTTGCATCAAGTGCCCCAATGCTTCTCAGCACTAATGAGTTTCCTTTTTTGTCCAGGTTGCTTTTGGTGGAGGGCTCCATAGCTGTGAAATGGAAGGATCGACTTGGGAAAAGAATCAAGGTTAAAAAAAAAAATCAAAAATGTTGTTTTTGAGAATCTTTTTTATATTAATCTGTGGGATATGAGCCTCGCTGGCTGGCCAGCATTTATTACCCATTCCTAGTTGCTTTAAAGCAATTGACAGTCACATTGCTGTGGCTCTGGAGTTACATGTAGACCAAACCAGGTATGGACAGCAAATTTCCTTCCCTTAAGGAGAAATAACAAATTATAGCAGAAAATGCTGCAAATTTGCAGAAGTTGGAATCTGAAACAAAAAACAGCAAATCCAATGAGTTTGCAAATGAATACGTTTGTCTGGCTGGCAAGGTAGCACAGTGGTTAATACTGCTGCTTCCCAGCTCCAGGGTCCCGGGTTTGATTCTCAGCTCAGGTCACTGCCTGTGTGGACTTTGCACATTCTCTTTGTGTCTGTGTGGGTTTTACTGGGTGCTCTGGTTTCCTCCCATAGTTCAAAGATGTGTGGGTTAGGTTGATTGACGATTGTAAGAAATTGCCCCTTAGTGTCCTGGGTAGCAGAGGTTAGAGGGATTAGTGGATATAATATGTAGGGATACAAGGGTAAGGCCTTGGGTGGGATTGTGTTTGGTACAGACTTGATGGGCTGAAGGGCCTCTTTCTGCACTGTAGGGTTCTATGATTCTATAGTCAGCTATATTTGCAGAGGGAAGGACATTAACAGAACCACAATCGTTAACTCTGTACCAAATATAATGGGGCGGACCTGCCGAGTATTTCTAGCATTTCATTCACTTTGGATCGCTTTGTACCGTTTAATTCTTTATTCATTGTTTTGCTCACGACAATAATTAAGGGAAAGATTGGGGTAATGATTGGAGAGGTGTGATGAGGATGTTGAAGACTCTGATTCTGGTTGTGCTGCTAATCTAAAGGCGGAATAAAGTGAATGGTGTGTAAATTAAGGTGGTATTTTGTGACTCTCAGAACTGGGACCAGAAGCTCCGCCAGGATAGGAGGAAGGGTCGAAGCGGCCAACCAAACGGAGAGAAGCGTCTACAGCCCAGAGACACAGCAGTCGCATCCAAGCAAAGGAACAGAAGCAGGAATGCAAAGCCACCGCGTCAGTAAACTTTTTTTTTGCACGGAAGTCCTTGGGACAGCATAAATAACAATGTCTGCATTCTTGGAGCGGCACAAGAAAATTGCACTATTGCACGTATGTCCTAATAACGACTATGAAATTTCAGCTATTCTATAACTTTGTCTTTTTGTCCTTTTTGCACGATTATTAGTGTTGTAAGAGAGAGAGAGAGAGAGCAGCATCGAATTCCTGCACTGTCCTCGTTTGTGAAGACTGCCTCAGAATAAGCTGGGGAGTGAATTTGACGAGCTGCTATTAATCCGATGGTACACATTTATTGCGTTTCTAGGTTACGCAACCCTGAAACTGTGGTCACATATTTCATTGAAAGAATGTCTCGACAAGGGTCTGGAGTGTGTAAGGATCAGAATGTTCCGGTATAGTTGATGTCTCAAGGCCAAGATTGTATAGTACCTCCCCCACCCTCCCCCCCCAAGCAGAATTATTGCATGTCAGATCTGATGATGCCACACAATTGCTCGTTTAAGTTCATAATGCGAGCAAATAGGCAGCGACCAACAGCACTTGTAAAACAAACACTGGATATAAACATACCAATGTTATTTGTTTAATCAGCCTTATCCAATTATATCTACAATTAGCAACAAAGAAAATGTACGAACTGCACAGTGATTGTGTGATAGAAAGATAAGGAGCAATGCTTGCATTAAATTAGTTTTAAAATGTTATGTTTTATGAACTATTAAATAAATAATTCTTTGAAAAACATGTGACTGGGCATTCTGCTGAACTAGAAAGTTCATTCCAGTATTATAAATACAGAAACACATCGGCGTTTTATCAGTGATTCACTGTATCCTATCAGAGTGAACAGAGTAAGAGTGAACTCACGTTTGTAAAAGCATTTAAATTCAGTTTGTGTTCACAAGAAAGGTATTATGGGTTACCTACAGCACATGGACTGCAGCAATTCAAGAAAACAGCTCAGCACCGTCTTCTCAAGGGCAATTAGGGATGGACAATAAATGCTGGCCAGTCAGCAATGCCCAGCATGAATAAAAATAAGAGTTCAGTTACTTTGAATCTTGTGCTTGCTGTTTCCAATCCTGAATATGGTGAAACATGAAAAGTAATGCATTCATGTGTTTAATCAGTATTTCCGTTTTTTGTTTCAAGTTATTTCTACTTGACCCATATTCTCATTAAGCTACCAAGGGAAATTGTATTAGACTGCAAAAATCTCCATGCCTATCTTTTACTGCAAGAAGACATAATCCAATAAGGCAAATGATGTTTTTTTTCATTTCCTCAACATTACAGTGAAGCTATCAGTTTAGTAAATCTGCTGAAGCAGCCAAGACTCAGCAACATTATTTGAGTGACTTTGTCCAAGAATTTGAGTCAACAAGCATTTTGAGGGTTGGAGGCAGCAGCATGCAGATACACTCTACTCTTTGTGTCATTGGTTGCTTTGATTAAATATAAAAAGTCAATCAACTCATTTGTCCTACAGAACTAAATCCTGTGTACATTTACAGCTAATTCAACACTCAATCCCTAGGGCAAGAACCGTTAGTCATTGATAATAATTTGTTTGGATTAAGAACCCAGTTCCTGTACATATCTAGAGCATCAGAGGTTAAGATTTCATTAAAATGACACAAAACACTATCACATGACCTGCCAGTGCCACTGATTTTAGTATTCCGTTAAAAAGTTGACAGACTGTTAATTTAATATAACTCCATTTATGAACTGAATTAGGTCCAGGTAATTAGATTCCACACATAAGCCAATTCATCGTAATCTGATGTTGGTTTTATTCTTCAGCCATGTGTCTTCACTCAGTTTTTATTCTGGACTAGCTTTAGTCATCTTCTACACACAAACCAATATCAGGAACAAAATACTCATTATGACTAGGCAGCTAAGATTTTGCTGTTCCCAATCATGTATTCTTATAAAGTTTCCCCGAGTTTTGTCTATTTCATGTGTTCAATAAACATGCAGATACATTTTTCTCTATGCAATATTAAAGGCAAAATCTATTAGCCACCTTCTAGTTTAATAGGGGGAGAAAACTTCATGCTTCTTTCTTACTGAACAATGCACCAGAACAGTGCAAATTAGGCAACAAACAAACACACAAACTATTATAGGGTAAGATGGATTCCTGCTTAGTAGCATTTTACAACATTTGTGCCACTACAATAGCGCACAAACTTGGAATGAAAAATAGTTCTGTTTTATTTTCATGGATATTAGAAAGTATAAAACACTCAACTCCCAGTTGACAGGCTCTGAAATGCTTCCAACCAAATCTTTAGACCATTATGCACTCTAAACCACATAGTATGAACTGTAAATTTAAGTTTGATTTATGACTTTGTTGTTTATGAGATATCCATTGAGCTTCATTTCTGGAGATATTTATCATACTGCTGGACATGTCATATCTTCTATAAATCTTTATGTTGCACCCTGTGTATAATAAAGTAGCTTTTTATAATTTACGTTTTATAATAGAAGAAGAAAAATCACTTTCACATAATGAAAAATACAATACATTCCCAGTAACTTGTTTGAGTCTATATTTCAACATTGAGGGAAATAAAACAATAAATTATTTGTAATGCGGTAGAAGGCAGAGGCACAACAGTGGACCTTTTGAATTTGTTAAGGCACAATACAGAGTGTAGGATTATTGAGGAGAGTATAACAGAGCTCAGATCAGCTTTAACCGCGCCCCTTCCCCCTATTGATCTCTCACTCAAAAGACCAGCAGGATACGAAAGGGTGAGATTTAGCATTCTTGCCAGGAAAACAATGACATTACTATATTACCAATGAATTGTGGTGATTTAGTTCCCACCACTTAAGAACTTCAGATCCTAAGGTAAGGATTCAAACAGTCTGAAAGCTCATCCGCAAAGGCCAGTAACAGTAATGCTAATTAAGAGAATTAAAGTGCATTTTGCAATGAGTATGCGGTGCCTAAATACATGTTTCCAACATTGCCTTCTGTTTGCAAATCACCTGTCAGCTACAAAATAGGGTTGGGGATTTTTTTTGTGACTATCACCACCAGCTCTGATCAACTGGCATTAGGTGAGATTCAATAAGATGTGCTGCTGAATATCTGTCAACACCCCCTCCCTTACTCCTCTGTAACTGAACAGTGCATTTTGATATAGCACTCCATCTAGTAGCTCGGCTAAGAACTGATCTGAACCACCCAACTAAGATTAGTGGATTAAAATTGCAGGCAGTCTAGGAGACAACCTTTTGACCTTTTGTTTGGGAGACAAGCTATCTGTTGCTTTCTGTAAATGATATGTACTTTATAAACTATTTTACACTGGAACACAATTCATTTTATTATCTGCTCTTTTCTAAGCTTTTTGCTTCACCTCTTTTATTCCTGTCTTTCCTCACACACCCTTTTTTGAGTAAGAGCAAAGGCAGGGCCATAACTTCTGGACCTGTGAAAATGCTACTTTTGATCTGGCTGCTGAGTGAGAGTAATGTAGCCTCTCCTTAGTAATCTTTCCTTCTTTATGGGAAGCATTGAAGTTTTGTTTAGCACCTTATGGTTTTCTCAGTAATGAATAAATTTCAACTGAAACCAAGATTTCAATGTCTGGTGAATCATAACCATTTCATAAGACACACTGCATCAGCACACTGACATGTCTCAATGCCACTGGAGCATTCTATTGAGCCTACTTACAATGAATGCAGACATGAGACAATCTCAGTTTAGAATGAAAAGAGGCTCAGTTATAGAGTTCTTGTCTTTGAAACAGGAATTTCCCATTCTATTATATCATTTAAGCACAATGGAATCATAGAGACCCTACACTGCAGAGGGAGGCCAATTGGCTCAACAAGTCTGCACTGACCCTCAGGCACAGCATCTTACCAAAGCCCTATCCCTGCAACCCCATATATTTACCTTGCTAAACCTCCTAACCTAACACATCCTTAAGACACTAAGAGACAATTTAGCATGGCCAATCCACCTAATCTTTGGATTGTGGGAGAAAACCAGAACACCCAAAAGAAATCCACGCAGATATGGGGAGAATATGCAAACCAGAATTGAGCCTGTGTCCTTAGTGTTAATCACTGTGCCACCATATTCTGTGCCGTGGATCTCAGTGTCCAACAATATTTGATGAATATCCATGCTACAGATGTTGTGAATCATATTATCAGTCCCCAGACATACTATTGATAACATTTCAGTAGTAACTCATTTTCAGTGAATCAATAATTGTATCAGCAGGTCAGGAGCATTTGTAGACAAATCAATAGATACAATGGCCAGATTCTTCCCACCATTCACACTGGCGGGATTTTCCCATCTCACTGCTTGAATGGAGATTTGGTTGGCCACTGCAGTGGAAGCATGGTGTCATGTTTGCACTGACCTGAAATATTAACATTTTCTCTTCACAAATGCTGTCTGACCTGCTGAGTTTTTTTTTTCTATTTTAAGATTTCACGAGCCGCAGTATTTTCCTTTGGCAATACTCATGCCAATCATATAAGAAGTCTTTCACTGTGAAGGATTTTAAAGAAAAAGCTTTTCTCTGTATGCGCTGGAATTAACTCTGATGAAAGATGACAATTTTGAAAGATTCAAGTCAAATTTGAAAATATTGCAGAATCCATTTGACTGGAATAGTTTAAACATCTGCCATTTAAAAAATGTAAACAACTAAAGAGCCACTAGAAATTTGGCCAAAACCACAATTTAAAAAAGTAAAATATCTGGAAAAGTTTAAAGTATTACACAACCAAATACATTTCAGATGAATATACAATTTTGTATTTGCAAATGTGGATTATATATTTTAGAATGATCATTGAATCATGAAAACTGACATTTTTATTGCTATATGTGGTTTTGGAAGAATTACTTACCCTTATTTTTTGAGGATTGAATTCCTTTTTAAAGCACTTTCCACTTCGCTACTTTGTCAATGTGACTTCGAAACCAAACTGTAGAAGGCATGCAAAGACTTGGGATTATTCCCCCTTATTTCTCTCATGGGTAAGTACTCATCTTCTCTGCGTTCTGCACTAGATCTGAAAGCAGAAAATATATCTTTAATAGTTATTGCAGTATCAGATATAAACACATGTCTTTCCATTTGATGGTGGAACCACTGGAATATTACCACACCCAATGCCCCTAAAACACTAGTTAAATGGGTTTAAAGCCAGATGTGAGAAAATACACATGAATGCCAAATGAAGACCCAACTTCCAATGTTCTGCCTTTTGTTGAGATGAGGTTATGGCAAGGTATGGGAGAATCCTACACCATCCAATACTGTGGGACAACAAATGGAACATCAGCATTTTTTGCCACTGAGCTCCCCCCCACTCCCTTGACTGATTCATACAAACTTTTAACACTTGAAGATTAGAAGATGAGAAAGCTGTCAATTATACCCTGGCTGTAAGCTCTGAGAGGTTTCTTCTTTTTGGGCAACCTGTAAGCCATGTAAGCCTCCCATCCTGCCCCCACTGCTCCCTGCAGAAAGGGCCATTCTATTTTAACCCACCCCCATTCCTCAGCCTCTTGATTGCTGCTTTCCCCCATTTACCATGGCTTATCTGACTTCCTAAGCCAAGGCTGGTCCGTTCACCTCAAACTCCAATGCAACTCCCAGTTCAGAGCCGGTAGCTGTCCGAGGTTCTCAACTCTGATGGGGGTAGAAACCAAGACCTCAAGCAATTAATTGCCTAAAAACTAAAATCCGGTCAAGCCTTCCAGGACTGGCGCTGATCCCCAACTTTGCAGCTGGGAGGTAGGGCCACCAGCTCTGAGTAACATCCATCTCCAGGAATTTCATGACATTAAAAAGTCCATCTGATTAATTTCCAACTGTCCAAGGAGTAATGTGGTGCGGTGATAATAGAGTTGTTGACTAATAGTGATAATAATTTATCAATTAGATTACCCCAGATCCAGGCCTGATGAAGAAAACCGTCAGTGATGAGGAATCTTGAAAACCATGGGCTAGATTTTGCCAGCCCTCTGAAGGTGGGTTAGGAGATGTAGGATGTTATAAAATGGGTACAGAAGACAAGGGAAAGCGTGCCCAATGTCTCCTCACTGCTACATAATATTGCCAAAGTAAGAAATGACAGCAGTATGGCTACCAATGAATGAAGGTAGATAGTCAATTACACCAATTAATTGGCCAATCAACAGTCACTTTCCATCTCACCGCTTTTGATTGGCTTGTGAACAGGCAGCTGAAGATAGTGAGATTGCAGATGAAACTATGATAGTTTTCAGGTAGGTTCCCCATGGGTGAAGATTGGTGGGTGGAGTGGGTATTCATCCAAACGGACTCCAATGGCTCTGACATGGCTATTGGAGGATTGACCCCTGTCTACTTGGCTCCCAAACAGCAAATAAAAAAAAATTACCTGCCCTTCGAGCCTGTCTCACAAAGGAAACACTTCTCTGTTCCTGCAGCCTCAGCAGCAACTATCTCAGATTGGCCCAGCAGCTCTAAGAGGTGAACCACTGGTAGAACACCACTCAGGATCATGCTGCCATCTGCATAGGGTCACGGCCTTGTCCCGATAAAAGGACAAACCTGGAGCTGAAATGATTTTGGCTCTTGGATGCAGAGCCATTTGTTCATCCCAAGCACACCACATTTATCACATGTTAAAAGGTCACACTTCAAGTTTGCAATGTCTCTGAAACCATAGGGTGGAATTCTCCCAAGCCCCTGCCAGTGTGGTTGATGGGGGCATGGGAGGGGAATAGGGGGAAGGCCCAGAAATTGGTTTCATGCTGGGATAAATTTGCAGCAAGATGAGGGTGTTAGCCATAATGAGTTAGAAAACCCACCAAAGGCTGCCGTGAACCTCACTTGCATTCTGTTGATTGGATGCAGATGAAATCCCCATCCCTATACTGGATAATCCACAATGCTGATGATGGTGTGAAACATGTCTAGAACAACAAAGTGTGCAAATGTTAGTACTCACATTTGCACACTTGGCTGGAGTTCAGGATGGACAACAATAACCTGCACCTTGGAACACTGCAGCAGTGGCTTGTGGGAACATCTGTAGGTGGATCTTCCATATTCAGTGTCCCGGATGGTGTTATCTGCTAGACTGAAAGATCCATTTTCATTCTCAGGAGGTGCATGTTCTGATCTCAGAATGTTCCCAGAGATCATAGAATCCCTACAGTGTAGAAGGAGGCCATTCGGCCCATCAAGTGTGCACTGACAACAGTCCTAGCCAGGCCCTATCACCACAACCCCACTAATCCCCCTAACCTATGCATCCTGGGACACTAAGGGACAATTTAGCATGGCTAACCAACTTAACTCACAAATGTTTGAAATGTGGGAGGAAACTGGAGCACCCAGAGGAAACCCATGCAGACACTGGGGGAATGTGCAAACTCCACACAGACAGTGATCCAAACCTGGAATCAAACCCACGTCCTGGAGCTGTGAGGCAGCAGTTGTAATCACTGTGCCACTATGTCGCCCCCAATAAAGATCTGTCTTTATTTTTAGGCAATCTCTCTTCTTTCTTCAGTAGTGGGTCAGTGATGTTGGGCATCTTTTCAATATAGCAACCAGACCTAACAGCGGGCCATCCAGGCCTGCCCTGCCACTGAATATGGCTTAAAATATTCAGATACATAATTAATAAGGTGTCTCACAACACCAAGTTAAAGTCTAACAGGTTTATTTGTTATCACAAGCTTTCAGAGAGCTGCTTCTTCATCAGGTGAGTGACAGACCTCCAGGTTTGTCCAGAAGTGATCTGATGAAGAAGCAACACTCTGAAAGCTCATGATTCCAAATAAACCTGTTGGACTTTAACCTGGTGTTGTGACACTTCTTACTGTGCTCACCCCAATCCAACACTGGTATTTCCACATCATAATTAATAAGGCCAAGGCCAGAAGATTTCCCACCAGCCTCTGTAGAGGGAAAAACTTCATATTACCACTTCCTGCCATTGTATTTTGTCACAAAATGGGAGAATTCCATATTATTAAGTTTTTTTTTATATTAAGCAACACAGCACGGGAAACAGGCCCTTCGGCCCAACGAGCCCGCGCCGCCGTCATACCAAATAGTAGCAAATACATTATCCTATTTTAATATTCCTATATAATAACATATATATTATTCCTAAT